>OZ024768.1:22829167-23336667 GCA_964017025.1 Stenichneumon culpator | reverse complement strand
TTCGTCGGAGTGACCTGCTGCACTGGTCTCGGAGGAGTCTGGACCGTCGCGGCGACTGGCGTCGCTACGGGCGTCGAGGCTGCCGCGGCGACCGCCGGGGCTGGAAGATCGTCCTGGCCGAACCTGAGGACACCGGGCTTCACAATGCTGTTGGTTTTGTCGGTGAGCAGAGGTGTCGGCGGGTCCGCGCTCGGCGTCGGGACTCGAGGAGGCGGGGGCGTCTCTGGCGGTTGAGAAGAAATCACCGGACTCGTCGCCCTGACCGGTGTGCCCTCGGGCTTGTCCGCCGGGGATTTTACCGGCGTCGCCGGGCTCGGTGCTTCGATGTTGCTCTCGTCGTTCTCCGACATACTCGTTACACCTTCCTTCGTGTCCTCGTCATCGGCAGAGCCGTGGGCGTGACTCTGATGATACTTGAGTCCGTTAATGTGTTTGTACTTTTTGCTGCAGTTCGGTTCGGGACACTCGAGAAGTACCGGGCTCGCCGGTGGAGAACCGCTGGGCGGGGTCGGAGGTGGAGCTCTTCGCTTGCTCTTCTCCTCTTCTTCCGGTCCTCGGGACTTCCGCTTCGCCGCTGGATCCGGTCGCGGTGGCACGAAAGCCGCTGGACTCGGACTCGCCGCGGGTGAACCCTGCGCAGCTCGACGACCCTTCGCACCACCGTTCCGGAGCTTACTGTGAACCGAGCTTCGCGTTTCTGTGAAGTTGCTGAGGTCGTTGCCTGGCGTCGCGTTCGCCGCTGCCCGACCCCGCTTCCCTCGACCTTTCGGCGTTCTGGCGTCTAGGTCGCTCGTCGGCGAGTCGCAGAACCGAGGGGGCGCCCAGTCGTGTCGCGTGCAGTCCAACAACGTACCCACGTAAGTCTTACCCCGCCACGTTACGTTCACGACCAATACACCTGCAACAGAATTAGTACGTCCCAAATAGTAATTGTCGGTAAGTTTAAATTCAACTTAAATTTTTATTCGCTTGGAAAGGGATTTTTTTTTTTTTTTATTTTAACGGACAAAAACTGATAATATCACCGGTTATTGTTATTAATTATAAAAAAATAATGAATTAAAAAACAATTCAAAAGGGCACTGTCGTCGCTTTAATGAACAATTGTACAATGAAACCGCGTCATTCTCATTTTAGTAACGCGATATGACATAATATCGTCGAACGGAAATAAATACCCAATTTTCTCAAAGCGATGGAGCGAAAATAGACGAGAGAATTCTACAGCCGTTACCAAGCTGTTCACTGCTATTCTCGTTCGAGATATTAGTGAGAAATATAGCTCGGATATGGGATTGGTGTTGGTGAGTGGGTGGCTGTGCGAGCCTCGAGAGCCAGACGAGTGGTATCGATTTTCGTGCGGTTCACACTCCAGCGTCGCTGTACACACACACACACACACACACACACACACACACACACACACACACACACACACACACACACACACACACACACACACACACGCGCGCGCGCGCGCGTGCATGTGTGTGTGCGTGTGTGACACGTGGAGAGAAGGTTAAAACAGGGTATCTTTGATTTCCATGTATCCGCGTGGCCATATTTAATTCGCAAGCGTGACAGCAGTTCGCTCGACATCGATCGCTCGGAGATTTATGAATCATTCATCCGACATTTCGCCTGTGTTCCCGCCGTGCAGTTTTCCCGTCTTCCTCGCTCCCGGTGCATTAAGGTCGATTGGCAGCCTCCGCCACACGCGGTCGTCGAACACAGTGCAGCGGCCTATTACGCACCGTGACAAGAGTCCGTTTCGTCGAGCGTGGGCGGCGCGAATTGCGTTACTACCACTGTGCGACGTCACCACGTATGCGTCGTTATGTTCCAAAGCCACTTTCGCCGCAATCACCAGGGCTGTTATCATTGTTATTCGGCTCTTCGTGTATTCCATTAACAACGCTCGACAACCGCGTACTATCTCATTCGAGATATTGAAATGAGGCTAATGAATAAATAACGGGGGAAAACTCATAATTGTTGTTGCTTGCTGAAAAACGCAATCATCATATCGAAAATCAAATACTACATTACCGACCAGTAATTTATTATATTTTCAATCGAGCAAATTTCACCAAAAATAATAATAATAATACTGTCGATAAAATAAATTGATCTGATGCGGTTTATTTTTTTAATCCTTCAATTAACCCATTTGAATTTTTTAATATTGCACTTAATTTCTTTTATCGTCGAATACCTTTATTCCAGTTATGATAGTGATTGGAGTATAATAATGGGGACGACACTCTTATCAGAGAGCTTGATACACGGGGTGGAAAAATATAATAAAGAAAAGAAAAAAAATGGAAATAGAGAATGAAAGAAAGAACGAACCGCACGGGCGGCGAAATACTCGCCTCTGACTGCCATAGGAAACACAACAGAAACGAGATAGCCGTGAGTAGATACTTCGGTAGTCGTGCTTCTTTTGGAACACGACATCGTGCCCCCTCGGTCTCCGGAAGTCGTAGGCGCTCTCGCGTTCGCCGATAAATACTAGGACTCTACTGTAATGCTGTACATATACATATTGTATATACAATACAGGGGGGCGTCGATGTTCCTCGAGGCTTTTTTTATAAGTATCGTAACACGTGCTCACGCTAGTTTGTTACTCGATAGAATCCACGACGAAGAGCCAAAATCCGAAGTATTATCGACACCCGGCAACTTGCGAAGTTCAATATTCTAGGGTGATATTGATCTCGTTGGTTGCTCTTTTCGACTATGGAAAATATAAACTGTGTACCGAAAACTTGACACAAGAACGTTTATTTTTTTATTTTATTTTTTACACCGGAAGTAACGTTTTTCCTCATTAGATGTCTTTTCCAGAAGAGTTGTTATATGGACACGAATTTTGAGATCAAAGATATGGTATGATGAAATTACATTTTATTTGATGATTATCGTAACGATCAAAATTAATGTGCAATATAACTCTTCGATAGTTTAAACTTTGAGGAAAAAATTGATTGAACTATAGAATCTATAAAAATATATATATGAAATTAATAAGATTATCTGCTCGAGTGCTAAGAAAAAGTGTTTAATGTCAGTGAAGTGTGAGATTCCTAGTAACGTATAATCCGGAGGTTTCTTTTAATACGTGATTTTCAGTACACACTATGCAGTATAGTATAGCCGAGTCCACACGAGAGCCTGAGGGGAGACCGAAGAGGAAAGGAGGATGAGACACGGCGAATTGGGAGACGGAGCGAGACAGGAGGTTTGCCCCGGTTGCACTTGGAGAGGACGACATTCGGGAGACACTCCGGTGGTGCTTTGCGAAGCACTCTCGAATATAGAGAGTACACGTGGTGGTTATATGGAGGGCATCAGCAGTGCGGAGGACGGAACAGCAGCATAGTTGGGAAGGGTCTTCCTCGCGCATATATGTATGCCGGTGTATCGCGTGCACCAGCGCAGTCTCCGCCTCACTCGCTCTATCCACTGCCTGGCTGGGAGCCAGGACGACGTCGGGCTTGGCGTATACCATTGGCAGTACGGCACACAAACAGCAGACCTGAGAGCAATCAGCCTCCCGAGATGATGGAACAAGAGGAAAGGGAAAAAAAATTGTCATCGAGCATCGAGAATACAAAATAGGGAAACAAAAGAAAAAAAAATTGAAAAAAAATTTAGCCGTTGGCCAAATGTAAGGGATGAGCCAGATGAAATATTTTCTCACACGCACAGAGAAATGGAAAAACAAAATAAGAAGAAACATTGAGAGACGTTAGGAAGATGAAGAAAAAAAAAAACAATACGAAACAATTTTCTGCGGGGAAAAAAAAATTGAATTTTCACGATGACCAAACGATAGAGATAAAACGGGAATACGGAGAGTGTTATCGCATAAGAGCACAAACAGATAAGAAAAAAATAAGAATGATCTTGCCGAGGAAGCAAGGAAGTGTGAAGGGACATACAGGGATACGTTGGAAAGATCAAAAAGAGTCCGAGCCCTTCAACCCCCGTCCTCGAATGATAATAAAAAAATATTGGTGATATGCCGCACGTTCAACGTCGGCATTCCCTCGGGAATCCCGAGGTTTTTGTATGGGTATGTAACTGTGGGATGGAGGAAGAATCGGGAATTCGAAGTCGTTGAAAAGTTTTCTTCTCGTCCACCTCCATGATTGAGTCGTCAAGACCTCCTCGGCCGTCGACGAAGTTCACGTCACTCTCTCACTCTCGCCATTTGCAATATCGCGAGAAGAAGGCCCGACCAACCGTTTCTTCACTTTTCGCTTTTTTTTCTTTTTTCCCTCGACAGCCGACGTCGAATGCATCCTGATCGTCCGTGTTTCTCGATTCTTATTCCTCGTGCGATTTTTTTTCTCGCACACGTATTTTTTTTAAAGATATGCGCGCGTGTATGCGTGTGTGTGAGTGGGAGCCGCTCACACATCGGTCGATGACCACATAAGCACTAATGGCCCGCGAGTGTCGGCTTACAAAGCGAACGAGGAGTGAGAGATGAAAAGGAAGAACCGAGTCGCTGGAGCACATACAGCTGTGGGACTGCCGAACGTTTTCCCCCTGTTCGACAAGGAGCATCGGGCTATGGCTCGTTGACTAATGCCATTCGATATGGAAACTGTTGTTAAACACGTGGAAGCTGAGAAAGACCGACGAGAGTTTATTTCAGAAAATAATCTCGCAATGTGTCTCGCTTATGAAACGGAAACTTAAAGAGGCTGCGATCGCACTGGAGCGCCAAAGTTGCTCATCAAATTCTCTAAATCGTATGGGTAATTAATTTTTTTTTTTTAATACTTCTGCAATCAACATTTTCCGATAAGATAACATTTTCTTATTGTAATAATAAAAATTATTTCCAAATTTTGCCAATCGATTCTGAACGACCCTTAGGAATATCTCCACCCGACTACCAATTTAAAAAGCATCCCAAAATTTCAATTAAATTCTACTGGAATCATTTCATTGGAAAAAAAAGGATTGAGCTTCCCGAGAGCTCTGGCTGATACGCCGGATCTCTTGTTGCCCGATACATTAGCCGCTACGACTCCTCACTGCGGCACTTCACTTTACTCCTACTTCTCTCGAAGAAGCGTTTCGGCACGATTCAACTGTACTCCAACTGTTTCGAGCGAATCCGCTCCGTTTCTTGGGTGAATGAAATGGCCCTGTTTCATCAACGATTTTAATCTCTTCTCTCGTACCATTTTAAAACCGGAATGGTCAAATGGCTCACGAGTTACACTAGACGCGAAGTAAAAAAAGAAAGAAATCTTTGAATTGCACCGCAGTAGAAAAGCGCAGTTCGAGAATTATGTATTGTAGAGCGTTTGTGTTCGAGTCGTATACTCTCGGTTCAACAAAGGACCACGACCACCACCAGGGGGAGAGAAGGCGAAGAGACCAGAACAGTGTAAGAGCGAAAGAGCGAAAGTAGTGAGAACAAATCTCGGGAACTTGACTGGCTGGCGGAACGAAGTGCACGAGAGAGCCTCTGAGCCGGGAGGTCTCGTCGGCGAGGTCTGTACGAGCCACGATCACGAGGAAGGCTGCTTCTACTCGGATCGCGAGGAAGAGCCGGAATGAGTGAAAGAGACGAGGAGATGGAGGACGAGAGTGGTTGGACGAAGAGAGAACCGACTCAAAGGAGCGAGACGAAAATGGCAGGAGCGAAGGATCAAGAATACCTTGGCTGTATAGTTATGTATACATATATAGATATAGGGTCGGAGGCTTTGGAGCGCCAAGAGGGGTCTCGCTTCCAATAAAGACCCGACTGGTGCAGAGGCTATATAGACCTCACCCCCCACTCATCCTCTCTTCTTCGACTCCCGGTACAATCCCACGCAAAATTCTCAGCGTCTCGGAGAGAGAGAGAGAAAGAGCAGAAGCTGTCGGGCATAGAAAATACACGGGAATAATAAAAAAGAGTGAATAATCGCTTCGTCTTGTGTGGACAAGGGAGCGAGTTATTTTTTCCTTCTTTTTTTTCTTAAAAAAAGCTCTAACGTGTACCCATACAGGTTTTGCAATGTAATAGAAGGGGTAGCATGACGCGTCGGCGCTGCGTCGGAGGTGTGGTCAGTTCCCGTGAGAACGATTATATTATTTCTCCGTGTATTTTAATTAACGCCCCGTCGGCGCTGTAATTACGAAGTAGGTTGCCAGGGTGCGTTATCCATTATAGATGTGGGTTGCTAAGCAATGGATTATTCAGCGGGTGACAACAGATTGGAATAGACGGAGAACGGGTCGGACGTGTGTGATGTGTTGGTAATTCGATACCAACGGTAATGCGTAATAATGGATTATAGATAAGCCTCTTGCAAACATATTATGGGAAAGCTTCTTTTTTTTTTAAGTTCGCTCGTAACATTGTGCTTGAAAGGGTTAAGAAAGAGAAGCGTACGTGTGCGAGGATAGTGAAAAATCCACGACGATGATGATGGAGCATACTTCGCTCAGGGGATCGAGTCTATCAGCCTCTCGAGAGGCTCCGTCATGCTGTATAGTGAGAATATCGGTTTTATCTTCCTCATCTCCGAGGCGCGTAGCTGGTTACCATCCAGTACAGCGTTGCAGTCATCCAGAGCCATTGGAAAAAGCGTAATCACCAGTTATTGGCATTCGTCGATTGCTTTTTTTGGCCGGTTTTTAACACGCCAATAATTGTGCGGCCAATGGCCGTCCGGCTCGTTGTTCCCCCAATCTTCGAGTTCGAGCCGTAGAAGATGGACGAGACCGGAGCGTAGGAAGAGGATCGATAAGAGGCGCGCACAAATATCCTCCAGGTGTGGTCCGGGCCAGGCAACCTCCCGCGACCCATTCCACGACATGGCTTCCATCAATGTCCACGATCCAAGTTCCCGAAGTAGTTGCGTTCTTCGGCTCGTGCTCGGTGCCTGCAACAGTGCTCGGTATCAACGAGAAGCAGCGCGAGAGAGGACGCGAAATCCGATGGCTGATAGCTTGAAGCTGTCACGATATAGGTACGTGGACAGACGATGTTCACGGATATTGCAGCGTCCCGCGAGGCTCTCCTAACGTTTCCCAAGTTATCCGGAGTAGTTTCAACCCTCCTCCGTAGAACTCTCCCCCTCGAGCCGCGAAGAGATGAAATCCCATCCTCACGTACGTATCCGCCATCCAGTGTCGTCGTTTTATTAGCATAAATTTAACCAAAAGCTGTAACCCGGAGAAGGTATAATAATAATAATAATGTCCGGTATACGGGCCAGTGCACATCGAAATCTATGAGCTTTGCGCTATTAAATGTATATAGCGTACAACTGCACATGGATGTAAAATATTGGATAATGCGTCGGGTAGGGGGATAAAAGTTGTGAACATTCCGGAAGTCTGTGTGATACTTCCAAGTGGCAGGTAAATGGGCGATGGGATAGAACATTTTTCATTATCTTCATATACAGAGGTGCGGAAGAGTATTTTTCCGAATGAAATCGAGGAAGAAGAAGAGGAGGAATAACGAGATGGAGCAAAAAAAAAAAGAATTATATCGTGGCGGAACTTTTTCTAAAGCGGTATTCGCGAGCCCCGATAAACTTATCTCCTTTGTTCGAGCGAGGGACTCGCGCTGAGGGAGAGAAGAAGCGAAGAAAATACGAGGAGTCCGCGACGGGGGGAAGCGATAGGGGGAATTACGCGATGGCGAAAAAAGAGAGAAAAGGGTGTGCCGAAGCGAGAGAGAACGAGAAGCGCAGAAAAGGGCGAGGCTCGGAGAATCCAGCGGTAGGGAGACCGTAGGGAACGGCGCCGGGATGTTTTCAGAGACTTGCTTATAACAATAGCCGGGAGGGAAAATATTGCTCGCGGATGTTCGATAGTTGTCCTATGAATAACGTGCTCGATGTGATAAGCCCTCTAGATCCATGAAAGAAAAAAAAAAAAATAGAGTATATCGATGGCTTACCTCCAAACGAACATACCGACTGCGTGAGCATAGCCTGTACGGTCTTTTGTCTGTAGACCATCGACATGTAAACTTTAAAATACCAATTGGCGGGACATACATACTCGACGACTGAATTAACCTGTCGACGAAGTTTCATTATTTCGATCTTCTTTTTCACTACGATATCATAAACTCGTCTCGCATAATTTGGGACTCGAACCAGTCTTGGACGATTTTTAATGAAATTTTAATTTTTGGAATTCTCTGGATTACTGGTATTATCGTGATGCTCAAAGTCCCTCGGATCCAAATCGGGTTTCGGTGCGACGAGAATATAGAGTGTGTGGAAAGGATGACTTTCTCGTAGGGCTGAACAGATAGGCCGGCCTAGCCGGCTAAAATATCTTATCCGACTAATCCGTTTTTGCCGGCCAAGCTATTTTAGCCGGCCACATGCATAAAATCGAGCCCCTTAATGTCGCATTGCACTATTGTACTTTAGTCCAAAAAGGCCAGCGGATTCGTGTTCAGCGCGCAAAAATACTTTGGAATACGTGGAAGTTAATTTCAAAAAAAGAAAAAAAATGTAATCAAAAAATTGCCCCCCCTTTAGAGTCCATTTTTCCCGTTTTTCAACGTTCTCAAACGGCACGATAAAATGATTCTACAATTTCGGACAAGGCCCTGTTTTGTGTATTTTTTTCCGTTGAACACGATGGGCACCCTGGATTTTCCGTAGCTCCGTTGGGAGCTGATATATCGACCTTTAAAAATCACAAAAATCGACGTTTTTCCAAAAGTGGCTCGAACATTGAAAAATCGTTGTTCATTTGATTTTTTTTTGTTTCAAAGCTGTATTCGATGTATTTTTTCCCCGCTGATCACAAATATGACAATCCTATCTGTAACGGCCTATCTGTACAGCCCTACTTTCTCGGTCTCCGTCGGTGGTATTACGATCGTGAGAGTCGTAGTGCAGCTGAGGCATTCATGGATGCATGCACGACCGGCGACAACCGCACGACACTCGAAGCCCACCGCCCCGGTGCATCGTCAGGCAGCATCGCGCACGTTTAATACCTGTCTGACGAGCTACCTTACTCGTGTCTCGTGGCGAGGGAGCACGCGTGTGTTCATGTTATACCTGCGCCCAGACGAGCTGTTGCTGCTTCTGCTACTCTCGTGGTACCAGCAGCAACCAGCAGCAACCAGCAGCAACCAGCAGCAACCAGCAGCAACCAGCAGCAACCAGCAGCAACCAACATCTACCACGTCAGCGAATGGTTCCGCGAGCTTTCGAGCTACAAATTACACAGGCTCCGATGTCTATGGGAAACTACCCGCTGGAATGCACAACGAACATCCACACATTGTGGATACGTACGTTACCCTGTGTGCCTCGTCCTCTCCCCGAAATTACGACGACCTTAAGTACGCACGCTGAGATGATAGTCGAGGAATAATGCTGCATAATTGCAGAATTATGTTTTTTTTTTCTTAACCGAGTTGCTGATGCAGCGAAAATGAAATAGATATTTTTTTAAAGAAATGAATACGAAGAATTTCACTGTCCGGTTTAAAGCGAAACTCCAAGACAGCTTATATCTGATACAACTTGCATGCATTCCAAAGATATAAGGGGCTTATCCTCAAAGAATTTTTATCGCATGGGAAACGAAATATTTTTTTTTTTATTTATTTTTTTTATCGCCAATGCCCCGTTCAGTTTAGACGAAGTGCGGATAACGAGTCTGCAGCTTATTATACTCTCACTTTAATATTTTTTATGAACTTGTGTCAGCAATTAAAATAAATATTCTGAACACGTTTCCATTACAAACTCGATTTTTTTTTTCATCATAACAAAGCTTCCTCGACGAGGAAGAAAAAGAGACGATTTTTGCCCATTGGAGGCCGTAAATTATTCTGGCGCGCGCGAGGCGCGGATGAGGATGAACGACGATCCGGAGCTCTCGATGAAATTCGAGCCCGCCGATGCAATGCGTGGAAGTAGCTAGTTCTCTCCCTCGGGACATCTCCACTCGTCCATCGCGGATCCCCGGGCAGACCAAATTAATTTCCCATTCAAATGTATGCGAGAACGCGAAGTGGAAGTTGGAGGTGGACGAGGAAGAGGAGCTATTTCGTACGGTGGAAGAACGTACGACGCGAGAACTCCTACTTTCATTCGGCACGAAACC
Organism: Stenichneumon culpator; assembly: GCA_964017025.1. Taxonomy (NCBI): domain Eukaryota; kingdom Metazoa; phylum Arthropoda; class Insecta; order Hymenoptera; family Ichneumonidae; genus Stenichneumon; species Stenichneumon culpator. The sequence goes on along the minus strand of OZ024768.1, from coordinate 23,326,551 downwards.
CCCTGGCGAACTCGACCCTTCGTTTTACCGTCTGCGTCTTTCTTCTTTTTTTTTTTTGCCTTCTCGTTCACTCCCATCTTCTTTTTCGCTCTTTAGCCGATATCTCGTTCCATCCCGTACCTTCCCGACGGCTACGCCCCGATACCGAAAGAAGTTCCTTCACGATCGACTTTTCCACTCCAACGGGATTTCCACTCACCGGCTGCATCAATCGCTCTTCGAGAAAGAGAATCTATACGTCTACGTGTATACAGGTTCTGCATTATAGACCTTCCAATGCCCCCTCCCCCGGGTCTATTCATCTCTCGTCATCGATGAAAGATTCCATGGGGGAAATAAATTTGCGATGATTCATACCGAACGACGGAATCGGAAAATAGGTTTCTGAGGGTACATTTTTAATCTGCCGTCCTGCTGTTTTGATACTACAGATGTGGGAAAAAATATCAAAGTGCCCTCCGCTATGTAAAAAAAAAAATCTGTATAAAATTATTAGCAATGTACAATTACTAAAGAAAGTTACAACGAAGGTAAATTTGTCTATCAAAGGGATGATAAAGAAAAATCTCAGATGGTCTGTGATAGGTCCTCACCTCCTTCCGTTTCGTGCCACACGATGCCCTCGAGAGTGACCGAAGTTCCCGGTTCACATGGTCCCAGACACTCGGGTTCTGTGATGGTTCCCACGCTGGTCCCGACGCAAACGTCCGACATGTCCTGCAACATTAAAAAAAAAAAATCATAAGTATCGAAATATACATGTAATTGTCCCTCTGGTATAAGCAAACAAAGAAGTTTTCAAAACTTATGAAATCTCTCACAGCCAATTACCACTATTATCATTATTATTATTATTATTATTATCATTATATGATAAAATCATTAGTTTACCGAAGACAGCCAATACGGATAGAGATGTTCGGTCTGGTAATCCAGTACAGTTATTAGCATAAGTGGACGGTAGCGGAGTGGTACAGCGGCCTCGCGTATGCGCCGAGGTGGAGTTATGCGACGGAAAAGTTAAGAGCGGGCATTGCAGACGGAGATATTAAAGCCGGACTACCCATACTCGCAAAAAAAAAAAGAAATCCCAACCGGTCTCCGGTAATTGCGGGAAAAGCAAATATAGTTGCGATACGCAGTATATGCGTGTTTACGTATTTGCTTATATCGCGCTCGTTTAATCTCGCTGAAACTGGATTGAGTGCAAACTGAACGTCACGAAGGGCCGAGGGTAAGTTTCAGCTACGAGGATCTTGCGAGTGCGTGCCTATTCGGGGTTTGACGAGGTTTATTGTGCGCGTCGTTGGGACGACTATGAGAACAACAGAGTAACTCTCGTAGAACCCTCGCGCGAGTATACACCATCGGAAACTTTGGCGTGGGCGTAACTGTTTTACTGTCAGTTGTAGAAGTTCTCGGAGCTTTACGGGCTTTTCCACGTTCGGGGATAGTACCGCTGTACGGCAACTTCGATTGTCGTTGGTAAAATCACGGCGAAGGCAACGTAGGAGAGCCGAGTTCGGGGAGAGCACCCGAGAACGGGGACCGAGAATGTCTCCAGTTACCCGAGCACTATAAAATATTAGCCCGAAAAACATTGAAAATTTTGAATTTTTCTCATCCGTACGGCGAGTTTCTTTCGTCCAGGAAGAAACTCGCGAGAAGGCTGCGAGGACCGGAGCCACTGTGCGTTGAGAATCGAAATGTATCGGCGATATGGCACAAGATAATGGTCCCGTGCTCCGTCCGTCAAGTTACCATATCGATCGACCACTTTTATTACTCTCCTTTACGCGTTTATTTACGATCTACCGTGGTATCTACACTTGGTAGATTCGCCGAACGATTCGGATCGAGGTAAGTTTCAGGGGCATCTGAGAGCCCAGTTTCCACTTTCCGCGGATAACGGGAAATATGATGGACCGAGCTTGGACGCTTTTATAGACGGGTTCTTGCTCTCCGTAATATCGATTATCCGTGGGCATCGATTACGCTCGATCGACAGCGAATCACGTTCAATCCATTAATCATCCGAGCATAGTGGCTGAGAGCTCGGGTTATGGCACATACGCAGCGGAATATTCAATGGTGCATAGAGATGTTATTGAGAGATTAAGGGTATCATTGATTACGGACTGATCGGGGTGGGCCATATTCACCAACTTTACACTATATTATACACATATACACGTGTGTTTGTATGTATATATATATATACGTATATTCATACATCTATGTATGTGTATATCCGTCGAGGGAATTAATTCCACATGGCCCATAAGCGTATCAATTCAGGCATCAATTTTCACATAAGAATTAAACGCGCGAGACAAAACACATTCTACCGTTAACGCGGTACTGCGGCGCCGGTATATCGCACAGCTCGATCGATAAGCCTCTCGTCGCGTATATCTCAATTTCCCGGATTAATTGCGCGAGATAATCGCTGTAATAGGGAATCTATTAGCCATCCACGGTTATTCTGTTCGGGCGGTGGAGAAGCCGCGATGGTACGACGGGACACGACGATCGAGGCTCGTTGGATCGTGACTGAAAAGATTCACGGAAACGGGACGGTCGATCGTTCCACGTTGCACAGCGTATAACAGCTCGCATAAAAGTTGAGGAAAAAGTGTTTATAGTCGGTAAAAATAAGTCGAAACTGCACGGATTAAATTAAATCGGTAAATTACGGTCAATATTTTTTTCCATAAGGATAAGCTACACTTAACGAGCGTTTCAACGATCATTACGAAAACTGTCATTAATCTACGTGAAATTATGAAGTAATTGCGGAAAATAAAATAGAATTTCAGTATTTTGTTTCGAGTTGTTAATTATTTTTTTTGCTGAAATTTGAAGACGTTTCCTTTCGGTTTATCTTTTAATCGAGACCGTCGAAGGACACGTAACGCGAGGAGAGCAATTATCGCATCTGGTTTTCGAGAGTCTTGGAAAACTTTTACCATGTGAAATCAGGTAAATAGAAACAAACGCGTACACGGGTCGAATTCAAGCATCGGTAGTGGCAAGCCGTCACTCTCGATGCATATGGGTCCGTGAAAAAGGGGAGCCCAGCCGAGAAAAAGGGCTCCACTTCGACGGGAGTCAACGAGACGCCTAAAAAGAGATATGATATGACTGTGTGTGCGCAGAATCCGAGTACGGTAGAGTTAGAATAGAGTAAAGATGACGAGACAAAAAAAAAGAAAGAAAAAAAAGGAGGTAAAAGAGCGTGGCGAGGTTGCTCTACGAGGAGGGTTCAACACGGGGAGTGAGGTTGCCGAGAACACGGAGGCACTCAACCCTGCGGAGATGGTCTCAGCAGCTCCTTAGGATCGCCGCGAAGCCTCCGAGCGAGAGAAGAATATGAATAAAAAGAATAAGAGGAGGAAGGAGGATGGAGAAGACGAAGACCAAGAAGAAGAAGAAGAAGAAGAAGAAGAAGAAGAAGAAGAAGAAGAAGAAGAAGCGACAGCTATGAGCAAACGAGCGAGACAAGTAGAGACCCAGGATTATGCAGTCCAGCGAGCACTCTCCTCATCTTTTTATTATATATATATATATATATATATATATATATATATATATATTTTTTTTTCTCAAACTTCCTCTCGCTTTTATCCACGAAGATAAAGAAGAAGAAGAAGAAGAAGAAGAAGAAGGAGAGTTGGAGGAGGAGCAATGAGGATAAAAGATGACAAGAACTCGAGGCAAGGATGTAGGACGTTGCAGAAGGATGGAAATAATAAGAGTAAGGTGAAACCGCAGAATCCGTGTGCGTCACACTCGAGTGAGACTGTCTTTGCAACGTACACTGTGCTCAGATAAGAGGATGCATTTTTGTCGATAAAGCGAGGGAATTTTAATTTTTTCTAATCGTATTTGAGGGGAGATTTGATTTGTCGTTTTTTGACTAACAGGGTCAGAGTTTCGAGTAATTGACGGTCAGGAAAATCTTGTTACATGGTTTATCGGAGGGTGCGGGAGAGCTTGTTGTGCGAATTGAGAGTGTATCTCACCAACGAATCCGTGAGCTTGTTTGACGTCGACGACACCGAGCGGCATTAGCGGCTACGACGAAGCACATAATATGTTTCATTTTTTTTGTCGTCGTCGTCGTCGTCGTCGTCCCGGCAGCTGGTGCCAGTTTCATTTCGAAGCTGAGACGCCCCGAGAGAGCGTGGAATGCCGTTGTGGCCTCGAGCTCGGATCCAATTCCACGAGGAGATATGAACGTGTGCCCCGAGGCGAGAGAGCGGTAGTTGCTTCTCGAAATGTACATATATAAATATATATACACAAATGTTGTGTCTAATAGTTTGTTTTATTTTCTTCCCGATCGTAATCGCCCACGTGGGGGAGGATCATGCATGACAATTTCGATACAATGAAAAGAAAATTGTTTTTGAAAAAATAAATCAACTTAATAATTTGCGTAATCAATAAATTCCCAAGTCATTGGTAGTCTCGAAAGAAATTCTAATTGAAAATCCCGAGATCGTATTTCGTCCATGACAGTGATAAAACTTTTATTGGACTCGCAGTTGAGTTTAAAAAAAGGGTCTCCAAGCACAGCGCGAATTTGAAAGTCCGACGTGAATAGTGAGGGAACGCGACGGAAAGAATGGACGAATAGCTTTCACAGCGAGGTGATTTACGAGGATTTCCATCCGGAGTTTCCGCGGAATTCGCGTTGCTGAAAGTGGAGAAGAGAAGACTCGCGGCGTGTAACGAAGCTGATTCTCAAAGACACCCGGTATAGCTGCGACCGGCCAGAGTGGGCATCGCGCACGAGGGGAGAAAGAAACATCGTGTATCGGAGAGGAGAGTCTCGGGTTTTGCGGAGGCTAAGGAGAGAACGAACGAGAGGAAGAAGTAAATAAAGTCCAGAAGTGCGAGGAGGACGGCGTCCTCTGGTGTTACAAGGGAGCGACGATACCTAGAGTCGGAACGAAAAATAAAACAGGCAACTCTGAGAAGGAATTAGTGAACGGCGAAACGAGCGGAAGCCGAGGAAGCAAAGTTTTAGGGAAGAGAAATTCCTGAGAAATTCCATTAATTAAATTTAAAAAATAGTTGGAATCATCTTGTCGACCTTTTTGTTGAAAAATAAAAAAGAATGTAAAGGAAACAGCAGGTTAATCCTCTATTACTGGATCGGAGTCGGCTGTATTTCGAAGCGTTAACCATGCCGGGAGATTTTAAACGTTCCGTGGTGCGCAAGTAGGAGATAAGCGAAAAACTAGTGGAGTCTCCTACTCCGGTGGGTACGAGGAGCTGGTGGCCGGACGGTGACAAACTCTATGTGGATTTCTCTGTAGAGCGGTGCATTCGCTATGGCGGCAATGCAAGAACAGGTGGAGGGCCAGGACGACAACGGGGGTATGCTCTTCGGTGCTCTGCACAGCATCGGCTCGGAGCTTTGGACGGGGCGAGATAACGTACACTGTAGTCTCTTACTCGTCGCTCCCTCGGGACCGCCATGTTTCTCGTCTCATGAATATATCCATGCTCTCCTCGCGTACGTAAGCACGCACACCGATGCTGGGTCTTTGCACGCGTTCGCCACTGTATGGACACGCAGAGAGCGCTACGGTACTTTCTAGTCTCTGTCTTCCTCACTCGTATCGGGTAATACATAATATCAGCATACACTGGAGATTATATGATCGGGCAATATCGGTATAGGGGAAACCGGGGCAAAACGGGGACATAGGGCAAAATGGGGACATGTATCCCGTTTTGCCCCAGATGGTGTTTTGTTTTTAACCTTCCAAAACCGGCGCCAATACAATTTTGGTGTGAAAAACAATGGATCCATGCCTTCGGTATCATTGTAGCAGGTTTTATTGCTTAGCGTCCCCGTTTTGCCCCGGGTTCTCCTACATATACATATACATATAGGCGGCTTTCTCTCTTCCTCGCCTGTTAAGCTTACGAGGCTAATATGTACATGAAACTCGGAGAAGCTAAAGATTACAGGCCGAAGTTCGAGAGCACGGGAGACGCCGCAGCGGAAGGAAAGCCTGGCTCTCGAAGCGGCGACAACAGTTTCGCATTTGCATCCTTCGGTGCTTCAACCAAACGACGAGCACGCCGACGTCGTCGCGCACCGAGAAACGACGGGATTTCGACGTCACAAAGGAAAAACGGGATGGACGAAGAAAAGTCTTTTGTCGAGCTCGCGACGTGCGCACTCGGCGATACGATGAAATATATTTTTCTTACTCTTCAGCGGAGTACCTGGTTTATAGACTCTTATTGAATTTATATTTACTTATAGTGGTTGCTTCAACCGGGCCTTTATAAATGTTTTTAAAATTATTTTTTACAAGCCTCCGGAGCGAAAAGCCGCCGAAACATACTTGTCGAGAAAAGGCGACTTTCGCAACTTATTTATCCTCTGTGCGAAAGGTTTAACTGATGATGTTTTTCATTAAAATTTAGCGGTTTTTATCACATCTATTTTTGCAACGATGGAGAATGCTTGTCGGTGATGATGATGTCTTTAATGTAACAAAACGAAACATTTTTGTAAATAAATGTTCTCAAAGATACTGAAGAATGTCTTGAATGTGTTTTTCCCTCAATAAAAAATGCACCTGGTTATTTATATTTAAATATTATGGCTTTTATAATATAAGATTATTTAAAAATAGCGAATTCGTGACTCAAACTTCTCTGACAGATGGAACGTTCGTATTTGCATAGAAGCGACGGTAGAAACGTTTCGAAATAAACGAATATACAGACGATTGCATAATCGGCGAGTAAAAAGTTGTGTCTCTCGTTCTCGACGGTTTTTGAGCAACGTGCGCCTCACGAGCATGACATTGTTTTCATATCGTCACGCTGATAGGACACGTAATTTTGCGACTGCGACGGTATCGCGGTCTGCGCGCGCGCAGTAACATGCCAGCGACAAATACAATGAATTTAGGAAAGTTGCGGATGTGCCGCGTGGGGTTACGTTTCAGAGTGAGATATCTGTCGAGTTTGCGGCGGCGGAGGGTAGTACGACACAACCGGAAATAGAAATGGCAGATAGAGAGGGCCCGTCAGGTTCCCGCTAATTGCGGGCCAATTACGCGCGACGAACGGTAGCCGTGGCCGACGTCCCGATGCTCTCGCGGCGATAAAACCCACTCTCCGTCTTTCCCCGTGCCCGCTGATGGCTCTCGCGGTACTTTGTCGCGGAGGAAAATTAAAAGACGCCGTTACTCCGTGCGCTCCTGTCCGTTCACCGCGATAAAACCACCGAGAGAATAATTATTTGTACCCACGCCGCTGGTACTTGTATTCGTGGAAGGAAGCGTAAAATCGTGCAGGATAGGAGACTATAGAACGAAGCAATTCGGGAGGCGTGGTTACGCTTCAGACAGGAAAGATGCAGTAATTTTTATTACCGCATCTGTCCTGTCTGCCGAGCATCTACGAATTTCGTTTTTCTATATTTTTCAATACATATAGCTTCAATCAAAGGAAGAATTTTAAAGCATTTTCTTATAGTCTTGTATTGACCTACCTACCTATGCCTAGAACCTAACGCATTGCCGACTACGCTATTGCTTACTTGTGAATTTTTGAATTCGTCAAACAAATTCCAAGACTGTATTATTAGCTTAGCCGGCTAATATAGTTTGGCCGACTGAAACAGATTAGCAGTACAAAATTTTTTTTGATACCTTTGCCTCGCTTCCCTATTCTGTCATTGCCTACAAAAGGTTTTATCTTTTTCCTTCCAGCTTTTTATTTTTATTTTAATAATTCTAGGGTGGCCCATCACGCCTCGCGTCGGCCTGATTTTTCAGTAGCCCATCTCGCCGAGTCTGCGCATGCGCGACTCTGTCATCTCACCACAGGTTCACGACTGGCATGCAATGGGCTACTTTCGGCTCGCAAGACTGCCATGTAGAGTGCCGCGATTCATGCACGTGTTACGAAAAATTGTGTTTCAATGCATCAGTTTTTAGAGATATTATCGGTTAACACAGAATTGTGTTGATGTCTAAGAAAATAACATCGTTAAGTTACATCGTGGTTTATCACACAATTTGGTGTGGGGATTTATTAGAGTACACCGTGTTACCGGTTCACCATATCTTCGGTGTATTTTCCACTGCAAAATGGTGTTCATTTTAACGCCGGTTTTTTTTTTTTTTTCAACACTCACACCATCGCAGTTTACACCGTAGATTTCTTACAGTGTAAAGTTAATGACTAACCTATCGGGCGACGATTAAGATGTAAACTGCTTCAGAAATAATTTAAAGAGGAAGAAGAGGAAGCGGTATAACAGCGGACATTAATGTATAGACGCGAGTGGGGTACGAGCGAAGTGGAATGATGAGTATGATGAGGTGGAAGAGGAGGAGAGGCGCCTGTTCTCTCCCTGTCGCAGCTGCGCGCCGGCTAATACGGCTCGTAAACGGGCGAGTTTGCGCGACACACACACGTGCATTCGAACTGTACGCACACACTTGAAAGGGGTGCGGTGGATATACCGAGGAGAGCGGGCATTACGAGGAATCGATGTAGCAGCTGTTGGCTCGCTCATGGTTAATCCATCACCGGGAAAATGGAGGCGGTCCTCTCTCTACTCTTGGAAGCGCATATCTCCTCTCCTCGGTTTCTCCATCCTATACGTGCGTGAACCCGTTGCTCAGAGCGACGTACGATGCTCGGCTGATGCTGATGGCGGTAGACGCACGGGACCATGGACCGAGAAATAATCTACAGTCAGACCATTTGTCAGCCGAACGCCGGGAATACCGCAACGAGCAAGAGTCCATTAACGGAAGTTATCCCGAAAGACGGTGCTACACGAATGCCCCGCGCCAAGTACCTTGTATCAAAAATCTTTATACTTCTTTTTTTTTTACGTGTGGTAAACAATTTTCGAAGAAAATAATGCACTTTATCGTGAAAAAATAAAGATTTTTTTTTTTGTGCGTATTAAGAATGAAGGTTACTCAAGCGGTTTTTTCCCTTACCGATAACTTTTGCCATTTCTAGCCAATAGAAATCTTCTCATTAGTAACAAAAAGAAATATATAATAAGTACTTAAATATTTAGTCACTTATTTAGTCACTTTTAGCGAAATCGATATCCGAGCATTTAATGAAATATCAGATTTTTTTTCTCTCTTTGTTTCTTCGCGCTACACCATTCTATTCTATATCCGCTCGCATGTAATCGCTCAAGTGTGTAACTGATAGCCGGTTATCACTCTATCATTAAAGTACTAACGCGTGTGACAGGTTGGTCTTACTCTCGGAGCTCCACTCCGCGAGAGGTCGAGGATTGATCGCTTGAATAATTTATCGAGACGTCTTAGCCTACTGACTTGAATTCTTTCTCTCTCTCTCTCTCTCTCTCTCGCTCTCCCCCCCCCCTCCCCTCACTCGGTCGTTGTTCGGTAGCAATCGCGCGGGGATAATGCTGGTCGGACACATTCTCTCTAGCCAGCGAGATTAAGATTAAGCTGCTCCTTCGGGCGACCGATTGGCTCGAGCTGACGGATAAATTATTAAGTTCGAGCTGTGCAAAGAAGTTGAAGTAAAAATATATATATATATATATATATATATATATACATCTCGTCTGCGGCAACTGGAGAATCTCGACGGCCGATGAATTCGTTAACTGCCGATCAATTACTAGGAGAAAAAAATGCGACAAAAAAAAAAGTGTAAAAAAAAGTCGTCTTTGTTACCCTGGACAGAACTCGCGCGCGCATTACAGCAATCAACTTTAATGGAAGCAATAAAATGCAGGTGCCATTGCCGTGCATTCTCCCGGTCGCGTCCCCCGCCGCTGCGCGAGAAACTCGCGCTCTCCAAGGGCGTAGTCACTCGGGGGACTCTCACAGTTCGAAACGACGATTCTGCGGATGCAACTCACCTCGCATTCGGTTTTTTTTTCTGTTTTTTTCCTCCTCTCGTTCGCTCTAATGGGCTCAACCGAAATACCACCGGTATATCTAAATCCATTTCTCTGCCGAGCCCCCACCGGCATCTCTACTTCGCGGTTACACCAATGCGTATGTGTATGCGTCCGCACGCCATCGGGAAGCCGATTGCCGCGTTTAATTTTATTACCGAAAGCTTCGCGCTAAACGTACACTCTATGCAAGTGCGTTACACCCGCAAGCTGTATCGCCTCGGTGATCTCGCCAAAGGCGGCATTATTTAAGAGAATAAAAGAAAAATTAAGCGGAGGTTAAAGGAAAATAGATAGGAAAGGTGTGGCGACGAGTGTTGGGAGCAAGTGACTACTCGAAAATGGGTACTTTTTTTCCCGTTGCCAGTCACTGGTTAGGCACATGCTGCAGTGCCAGTTAGTGCGAATGCGAACGGAGATTGGCGATTATAATCTCGGAAACTGCGATCATCACGGTGTTTGGAGTTCTTTCTCGCTATGTCCATTCGAGATATGTTATGTATAGATATATGTATATATACGATAAATTCTTGAATTTTTGGTAGTTTAATCGGGTTACAGTTGGTGCTGAATCGAGCAATATGAGAGGTACGGAGGATAGATCGCCGGCTTATCGTCCATTCCCCCGGGATGTTTCAGCTACCGAGGATGGAGTTTCATTGTATTAATCACAAAAAGGCTACCCCGGGATACAAAAGTCGGAGATGTGACGCGAAACTTTCTTGGCTGCTTGTTTTTTCCTACAAGCGAAAATCCCGCGGAAATAATTCAAGGTTGTCGAGGTGAAATTTTCTTGGATGAAATGTAATGGAATTGTGTCTCGGAATGATTAATAATTTGTCTTCAAATAAAATGAAGATAAAATTAATTGAAAATAACTGTATTCGTTATATCTCCAATCCGAACTGCCGTCGTATCTGTAATTGTCCACTCCCATCTGGCTTGTTCAGTTTCAATAAAGTCCAATGATCGCGGGTCAATAATACGAGTGTCATCGGCGAGTAAGAGAGCACCAGTGAGCCAGATACGCCGTACATATATAGTGTACACGCCACTGGTTCTCCCGGTATAGTAATACGCACCGGATCGTACAAGCTCGTCGCGCTAACGAATGTCACGCCGGATGGAAAAAACACGACCGTTCCAGCAGTAGTAGCAGCAAGCAGGGGAAGCTGGAGCTGGAGCAGCGAGTACCACGAATCGATCAAGAGAACCCTTCCCTCCGTTCGTACGTGGCATTCGTGCGCGCATCTCAGAAGAACAAGAAACCCAATGCACTTCTGCACTACCGCAATGCAGTTCGGAGGGAATTACGTGTGGGTAGCTTGCGCGCTAACCTGTCCGCGTCGTCTCGCTGCACTCGCATTCCTCGGCAGCTCGATTAGGTTTGATCCCGGCATTTTCCGAGGTACAAAGTCACCTCCTTATCTCTCTATCCATAAAACGCTGGACGGAGCATTAATTGATTCACGCACTGGTGGCACGGATATAGGTTACTATACGCGAGTTCTCGTTCTCCCGGGTTATCCGATAAGGCCGAGGACGTCCGAGTGTCCCGATACTTCTTAGCGTTAACCGCTATCGTAAATTGCCGCCCTCGAAATCTCATAGAATTTCTCATGTCGTTGAAGCTTCCCGTGACATCCTTCGTGCCATAGGCATCACGGTTCAACTCACTCGGCACTCTCTAATTAATTGTATCGTAGTCGAGAAAAATAAAAAATTTAATATAAGCATTAAAAATTAATTAAATAGATTATCGTATCCCGAATACCGATAGTTCAGTAGGGTTCGGTAGTTTTTCATTGGCGCCGACCGATTATTATTTCGTCGCCCGTTATGAAATACTATTATATGGGGGAGGCAACTTGATTTAGCGGGACGAAAAATGAACTTTTCCTCCCCCCAAATTGCTTTTCCTCCGGCTCGGCAAGACTCGGCCAAATTCCATTCCCGTTCCAGGCATAGAAATATGGCCACTTTTTAGCACAGTCGGGAAAAAATAGCGTATGCCACACGGGAGGAAGTGCCTTTTCGCCTCGTGTGAAATTTCTGCCCTCGCTGCGCTCGGGCATCAAACTTCACACTCGGTGAAAGGACGCACTTTCCTCCCTTGAAGCATAATATACTATTTCGTCATTTACACGATGCGGCGCTATAGAGAGGGATTTACGGGATTCCATCCAGCGAACAACGCGATCAGGAAGGATCGATGGACACGCGTGTGCGCGGGAGGGGCCGTCCGTGTGCCCCTTCGCGCTCGAATACGTGAAACGGCAAATTTTCTCAATTTCAAACGAGATCGATGTTGTACACAAGTAGGTATACCCGGAGTCCCCCATCTTAGACTGCCTCCGATATCCGATAAACGCCGCAAGGCCGGTTACGCGACGATTTATGCGGGTCCGCGTCGGCTGACCACCGCAAAGCCGGTTTCATACCCTGCGCATCGCGGAGGCTTCGTCTATTAAATGATCTTCGAACGAAAGGCAGACGTTACGGATGGTAATGCGACGCCGGTTGCGGGAAATCATGTTTCTTCCAATTATTTATCGGAATTTAGTAAAATCGAGTAATTTTTTAAATATTTGTAGCTGCGTATTTCGAACAGTTTTCTTTTGTCTTCATAAAAACGATGAACTCCCGCCTCCCATAAAAGCGATACTTGGTTAACTGCTGACGTATGTTGAGCGAACGCGTTTGTTCCGAAAACTTCGTGCTAATAATAGGTCACTGTATAGGCAATCACCGTAATTGAATATCGGCCGACTTCGTCAAGGAGGCGTTATTAATACCGTGTCCACGGAAAAATGTTAACCCGAAACAATCTCGAATCGTCTTTACATAACTGTCGACACATATTTAACACATTATCCGAAAACTGGTCCGCAAAGTTTCTAAACGCAAATTGACGGTACTCTAATATCCATCAAAAACTAAGACATTTGGTTGAAACCTGTGCGAGCATGTTCAATCGTGTGAATTTGCAATGATGGAAAAAAATAGAAAGTCAAGACACGGAGAATAAATATCCTCCGTGTATTGACTTTCTATTGTTTCCCTCCATTGCAAATTCACACCATGCAACATGCTCGCAAAGATGTCAACTTAACTTCAATTCGACGCGAATCGTTATTGGAAATAGAATGAACTTTCACATTCTTTTTATTTATTTCTTTTTTCCCCCCCGTAAATGTGCTCATTCGCGCGTAGTGATGCCCATGTATCGGGTACCTACTTATCGTAACAAACTACGGATTATGGAACGACTGAACGTCGTCTTCTGTCGGGTACGGTCATGTGTCCCTCTCATCGGTCCTAGACCGTTTACCACAGCTGACTGACTGCTGTATTACCGCGCGTGTAGAGTCTCTCTCTCGGTCGGAAACTTGTGACGATGTGTGCGACTCTACCTCGCATACGTGTTCCATACATGCCGTACGTGACACGAGCGAATCACGCGGTCGTTTATAAACGACGCGTGCACCGTTTAAAATAAACGCCATGATTATAGACGCGAACATGTTCACTCTCGGTCGATTTCTCGTTCGACTGTAACACGTATTGCCGCCTGTGGATCTACACCGTTCACGAGCTATCGGCACTATTAGATATTCATTTGATAATCATTGGATGTAATATGTCCCGTGTGTGTATATGTTTCTTGGTACATTGGTGCATTAAATGGACTTTGCTGCAAGTCAATATGTAAAGACGGAACTCTATTATATCCATAGCCACTATTATATCCATAAATCCTGGAGATGCACGCAACTCGATTTCTCGCTACAAATTTTGGGAAAAGCAGACAGGCATACGCTATTTATTTATTAGTGTAAACACTTGTTTTTTCGAGATAAAAGCTTGGTAAAATGAAGCGAACATGCAGAAATAAATATTTCTTCATGCGAATGAATCTGTGAATTCTCCGTTCGGTCCAGTGTCTTCCTTCCGATCAACCAAGTATTTTTTTGTCCACGGTAACTGAGCATCCTGCTGTTTAAACCGGGCTCTCGCCGTATGCAATTTCTCCCGCTATTCTGTTATCCAAAAGCGATCGTTATTGCTCGACCGGTCAAAGTTAAACCGTACACAATTTTTCACAATCGGCATTCGCAGCGCAAACAACGCCGCGACTATTCCTCAATGAATTAAGTGGTCTTTGATGGACACTCGACGGGCACGTAACAGATCCGACAAGGACCCGTTTCGATATTTGGTAAAGGCGATTCAAACGGCGTATCCGTATGTACAGAAATCTGCAATGTGGTTGTGACACTGGCGTGTCTAGGCGGTGAAATGTAAGCGACAGTGGCAACGAGTAGAGATGCTGGACGAGGAGGATTGCCGAGAAGGCGAGCGACCAATTCATGTTGGGATGCTGCATGAACACATACGTGTCAAAGCATCACAGCGCAGAGCATCGTATGCTGGAAAAGCCATTCCCGACGGGAGTTTCGAGGAGGAGAGGAGACGACCGGTGGCAGCGCTTGAATCCGACCGTGTCTCTCCCCATCTTTCTTGCACGATCTATACCCCCGTAACAATCTCTCGCTCCGGCTCTACCGCCGTGTATCTTCGCCCTCCCTCTATCTCCCTATTTTCAGGTGAGCTGTGCAGCAACCAACTGCATCAGCGGTGATTCGATATTACGTACACGTACAGATACCTATATATAACGTATATATGTATCTATGTATTTTACTCGTGTACATAACACAGGGGTATAGGAGAGCCGAGATGAGGTCCATATAGCGGTCTATGTATACATGCTACATATATATACCACGTACCCGGAGAATATTGATTCACCGGTCTGCGCCATCTGTCAGCAGACCGTAGAGCCGTCGTGTATGTCATAGAGCTTAGTACCTATACGTATGGATATATATATATATATTACTGAATAAGTATTGCGGATATGTGTAGCGAGATTTTCAGGCACTGCTCTCGGGGTTTGGCTTAGTTTCGTAAGCCGACGGTAAAATAATATTTGTCCAGTCGTCCAAATAAACACGGCACCGACACAGAGACGAACGGCGGACCGAGTGAGAAACGTCGACATGTTTTTTTTTTTTTCTAGTTGACTAGGAGATATGAAGTATCGCCGTGAATGAGAGCTCCGTTTCAAGCGTTAAAACAAGTTTGTTCAATTTGATTTCACTAAAAATGATACCCGATTTTTTAATAAAAAAAAACAAAAAAAAATGCATCGTTTGAGAAAAGTTGCGATAACGTACATAGGATTAATCGATGAGAGGCTTTGTTTGAAAAAAAATCCGAGCGATGTCTCGGTTTGATTAAGAAAAATGAACGGAGACTGAGAGCCTCGATGATGAATGAGTCACCTCAGCCGGATGAAGAAATTACAAGTCGGCCTCAATTAATCGAGTCGAATTAAGTCTTTGTCCAACCGTATCACATATATATGTATATGTATGTGTATATGTGTATGCGAATTAACCAACATCACCTAGCTTTGTGGTAGTATCATATTTCCCCACGGTTTTATTTTCTCTTCCTTACCGGCCGTTTGTTATAAAACCCCCGACTTCGAGATGGTCCTTCGTGTCCAAGGCAGCGGAGAGATTATGCGATAATGATAAGGATAAGGAATCAGTAATTCTTATAATGATCGAGGAAGAAATTCACGAGACTACATCAATCCTTATTATCGCTGAATTATAAACAATTGTTTAGCCTCGCGTCTCTCGTGTAGACGTAACGATGGACCGACTCTTATCCGGATTTATGAGTCGTGTCGATATCCGTGAGGATAAAAAATTAAAAATTTCAAAAACATCGCGGTGACTTAATAGAATCGGAACGTGATAAGGATCTGTGAATTTTCGAGAAAACACTCCAAGCGGTATCTCTACCGCGATAAGAGACCTATTTTCATCGTACAGTAAATCGAATCGTTTTGTCATAGAGCGTTCATTAATTAATTAATTTTTTAGATATATTTGCAAAGTGTCAAAAAAAATAGCACGCCGGAGGGTTTTGATGTACGATCTTCAAAGTACAGCGTGTTGCGCAATTAACCGTCAGCGCGAGGTACTATACGAGTACGCAAGGTGGATTGTCTCGGAAAAAATATGACGTTATTAAACGAGGCGAATTAAATGTCCGGATCGCAAACGCGTCGAATATGGATGCGCGTATTCAAAGCATTTTCGACGCCTGTTCCACTCCCGGACTGGCTTCGGCCGTGTTTTGTTTTTCTATACTTGCTTTGTAAAAAAAACGAAGTTCAACTACTTCGCGTTACGAGAAACCACTCACGTGTAAGAAGAAGTCACTCACGTGTAATTAAGAGACTATCTACTATCTTTGCCACAAACTGCACAGGATTTTGTAAAGTGATGATTGCGTAACATTGTTTGGGCTCCAATGACGGTTTCTTCTTGCTTCTTCGTAGAGGAAGCTTTGTTTTAGTGGAATTTTTCCGAGATTTTATGAAAATGTGTTTTATGAAAATGTGTTCAGGATATTCCAAAACGTCGAAAAATCACATTTAGAAAAAATGTCTGCATGGACGGATGTGGATGTGGATGTGTGTGTGTGTGTGTGTGTGTGTGTGTGTGTGTGTGTGGGGGGGGGGGGGGGTAGTGTGTGCGTACCACGATTCTATGCGTTAACCAGCGCGCGGCTAGGCGGTCACCTATCCAAGTACCAACCATTTCTTTTTGTCAATAACAGTATTAGCATTAAAAAAAATATACAAAATAAGCCGATGAAAGCTTGTGGATTCTGTGAAGAAGAATTGTTTGTTAAAAGTACAAGCCTTTTTTATCGCGTCCGCTGAAGGCGTGCAAAAGCTATGCAGACGGTATGAAATCTCCGATTTTTCGTTGTCGAAAGAACACACCTGATTTTTGTTGCTCGGTTCTGCTTCTTAGCAGGCTCGTCGCATACACCGATACACCACATGTTCCAGCGAATACATATATATATATATGTACAGAACCAGAGTTGAGCGTCACGAGGGACGAGGAAGAGAAGAAACTTGTTCGTGGCAGTTGCAGAGAGCCTGTCGACGTCGAAGCCATGGCTATCTTTCTCGAGTATTGCGGGGGCGTGCAAGAATGTATGGGTGAATTGCTTCTGGTCCTACTTTACCATATACATATACATATTCGTACATATGCACATGCTCATATAGATATATATTCATACAGTTATGTATATAGTTTGCTATATGGTGGGCATGTTACACGAAGTTCCCCGAGGTCTCCCTTCCTTCGGTGTCTCGATTCCGCGAGACGATATTTCCACAGCCTTTCGAGTTACATACACACATACACAAAGTACTACAGAGCTCCAGAGTTTCTCCCTCGCGCCCTGCTATCCACTTATTTACTTAGTTCTCGCCCCGCATAGGGACTCCACGACGGCGGTGCTGGTTCGTTGGCCCGCCTCGATACCGCCACCCGCGGTATTCTCTCTCCTCACACATACAGAAGAGAAAAGCCACACAGCACACGTAGGCACTCGACGAGCGCAAACCGGCTGTGTACATGGACTACCAAGGATTTTATGGAGCTATCAGGGAAGTGCTGGAACTAAACGGTTCCAGTTGCCAGCGTGAGATTAGAAGCCGGTCGATAAGTCGCCTTATCTTCGCTGACGGCTAAGCCTTTCGCCTTTGGGACCAACAGAATCGACTTAACAGAGGGAAAGTAACGATAAAAGTCAATGATCAACATCGTTGAAAATAAAATTATATTGGAAATATGTGGAAATATATATAAATATATTTTTTAGATCAAAATTTTCGGGAATCTCGACATGTAGGAAGATAGCCTCGTAGTAACACGAAGAGAATCTGCTCTTCCTTGTCAGAGTTAATAATATTGGGTTAAAAAAAAAAAAAAAAAAATATACGCTCGCGAGATAAAAGCGCAGCTTGGCTGGAAGTGATGGCAAACAACGATAATCCGCGGACTACCGTTGATTAGCGCGTCAACGAGTTAAATACAACTACACAATCCGGTGGAGTGGCCTAGTGGTTAGCGTGCTTGCCTCGAGACCAGAGCACCGACAGGTCGCGGGTTCGAATCCCAGTGCCGTCGCTTAGTCGAAAATAAAAATATGGGCAAGACAAAGCTCCAGTTATATGTATGAGTCATCTACACGTACCTATACGGGTATACGTCATGTATATATAGCTGTAGTCCATGTTAACATTCTCGGTTTAGGCATGACGTACCTCCTGTATCAGCATATGGTTTTCCGCACTTTTCCTATGCCCGTGGTAAATGTGCCATGGCAAATGCGATACGGTGGGGAAAGACGGATGCAGCCGCACTTTGGGAGGGACCGGCTCGCTGCAGAAATGCTTCAGATGACGAACAATTAAAATAATAATGTGTAGAAAGCCGAACCGACCCGCTATAACACCCTAAATTGAGTCTCTGTAAGTGGGGGAAAATGCAAAAAAAAAAATACAACTAGACGAACATGGCGTGAGCCATAAAAAGAAATCCACCGAGAAAATGTTACCCCTCTAAAAAAACAATGTGTGTATATATATATATATATTATACGGCAAATAAAAATACGTCGTTATTAATAATTTCGACACTCTCCTCATGACACGTCGGAGTGATTACGGAGAGTGCGCGAAAACAGGGATGAAAGCTGCAAAGGTCGAAGACTGAGGGACAGCAGTGGGGGGGAATAGAGAGGGGGAGAATAGTTCCCGCGCTAGTTGACTAGTTTCCGGTGTAGCGAACATCTTTCGTGCAGCGAGAAAATTATGCGGTAGACGAAACGGGCGACAAAGTCGAAATTAGCCGAAGAGAGAAAGGAGTAAAGAAGAAGGAGGGGCGGGGGGGGGGGGTGTATAAAACGACGACGGGGACATTCGAGAGAACGAGAACTCCTCGCACTCGAGTCTCTAATTGGACGGTTGGGTAAATTATTCAAATAGTAGAACGACGACAGAGGTTCGGCGGTGCGGTGCTCCGCTCTTACCGCCAGCTGCATTTACCAGACGAGGAGGGTTACCCCGAGTGGACGAGCGAGACGAAGTTATAGAGATGGGGGGGGACGGAGAAGCGGGGGAGGACAGAGAAGACGATGACGGGGAGGTCGAAAGCCCTGCGCATACGTTGCTTCGTCGGTAGTTCGCGAAAGTCTCTATATTTAAACGGCTCGGTTGGTTTCGTCTCACTCTCGCGCCAGCGCATTACACGACTTCCACCGACAAACGGACGGACAAGAATTTAACATTGCAAGACGGTACGGAGAGTAATTAGCGAACAGAAAGAAAAGTTAAGGCGACGAAGGGGTTGGGCCTTGGTTTTTTTACTGAAGGAACAGTGAAATATTTATTGAGGGTAACAGATCTTTTTTTTTTTACTAAGCGACTAAAATGAAGACTGTGATGTGCTCTAATAAAATGGCTATCGGTGACAAATAAATAGGTGCGCGAAAGGAACTGTATTGGCTAAAACTAAAAAATTATCACTATTATCATCAAAATCTGAAGCTCCGACCAAACAACAATGTTTTAATTATTTTCACATATATGGCTCGAAAAAAATGAAATTCTTTTATATTATCATTATTCAGGTGCAATACCGTATCGAGATAAAGCGCGGGACGACCGGCCAATAAACGTCCGGCGAGTCCATGAAAAGCAATTACGTCCATTGAACTTCTGCAACGTTTACCAGAGCACCCTTCCCCCCTGCCGCGAACCTTGTTTTCCCCCTCTGTCGTCGGTGTGTGCAATTCTGCCTGTGACAAATGACACGCCGCGAATTAACGAACGCTGATAAAGTACCGCAGCGATTCCGATGGGGGAAGAGCTTCGCTGGAGCGCGCGTGCCGGAACTCATGGAACAGCGGAGAGAAAAAATAAATAAAAAGAAGCACGTGAGTGTGCGCGTGTGTCTCTGTGCGTTTGCTAACCCTTCTCTCCCAAGCGACAGTGCAGTTGATTCGCTCTGACGAGGATTGGCGCGACGTCGAGCACGCCGCTCACTGATACCCACCGGGACGATCTGCAATACCGACGTACAGATATATCTGGGCATATATAGATTGTTCAACGTATACACTTCCAGCCCGGTTTATAGCCAGACGTCTGCGACTCCATTAGTTCATTAAATCGGCGAGATAGAGGAAAATCGATAACCGAATGCGGTAGATGCGCGCAACATGGTACAACGTAGTTACACGAACGAGATAGATGTTTGTAGGCGATGGCTGATAAAAGCCTTCGCGAAACGCATGAAAAATTCAAGCAAAATCAACTACCTCCACCCTCCTATTTTTTCCATCCACTTCTCTAATAGGCGATAAAAAAGTGGATAAACCAGTGAGGGAGAATAAAAAAGAAAAAATAAAAAGTTGAAAGATCGTTCGTAAAGGGATGGAGAGAAGTTACACTGCGCAAAGTGTATAGAGCCGTGTGTGTACATGCATAGTGCCGATATCCCTCCCGTGGGGGAAAAAGGAAGAGGTCTGGAAGTGAAGTACACTCAACCTCCGATGCTCTATAACCGATACGCGAGGACGGTGAGAATGGGGTGTACTCGGCGTAAGAATTATTGTTATTATCAATTTTCCGCTCGATAGGATCGAGGAAAGCAGACGGTACGCGACGGATGGGGACGCTGGCTGTTGGACGATAAATTTCCTCATCGACGAGAGCACTCCCGTGCGAGCGAAAAATAAAAATCTTCGGAGCTTCAATTTTGCCGCGTTGATAGATAACAAAGATATTCGTTCGAGATTTTTTTCTTTTTCGTTATTTTCGACGAGAAAAAAAGAATATAAAGAGCGAGGGCACTTTGGAACGTTCGGAGGTCCAGAGAGGTAGTTTCGCCTCTTCACTTCTCCTCTGTACCCTTCTCCGTTGTGTGTGTTTCTCGTTTGTTCCGCTGCCTCGCTCCTCCTCGCTCTCTGCGATGTACCTCTGGCGCACCAGAGAACGGAGCACGTTCGCTCGTTAATCGCTCTAACCGCCACGCTAATTACCTGCGCCAAAGGCACTTGTCGGCCAGATAAAAGGCGGTCTAGCGCTCGGTCATACACGCACCGCCACCTATGCGGTATACATACGTCTCGCGCGGGGACAATAAACGATGCTGAAGCGATAGTTGTACACTGAATGTCTCCCGTAACACTTAGGGATCCTTAAATATTCGAAGCAAAAATTAATAGAAAAAGAAAAGAAAAAATTAATTATCTCGATATTAATTCGTAGAATGATCGGCGAAACGATGGTGTCAGCGAGTGTTCAACGGATAAGGGAGGTAATAATCAACATCACGAGAGTCCCGCGCCAATAGCAGTTTTTTTTTTTTTTTTTTTTTTTTTAGACAAGCATTATGCCGTTACGAGTATATCTGTAGAAACGGAGGATAAGGGAGCGCGAGTTGTGTGAGTGATGTGGTATATATATTACTGTACGTGGTAGCTTGCGAATAGTAGGCGTTGCCCATCGATAAATCGCCTGGGGGGCCTCCATCAGCCCACCTTCCTGTTACGCGTACAAACCCCGCTCTATTTCGTGTCGGTGTTGACCAAAGGAATAAACTCACGCGAACACCGGACCGTCGACTCCAACACGATGTGTATAGTGACTAGGAAGGCGGGCTCAACGTTCCTCGACACGCGAGTATTCGCTTCCGCGGTTAATCTGCCGCTTATAGCTTTACGAAATGCCGGGGGGATATGTGTGTCGCGATAATATCAAGGGATTAAAAATAAATATAATGAAGAAATTTTTTCGCCTAATTAAGGCAGGAATAATACGAGGGTCAGAAAGAATGGAGCGTCTAAGCGTCTGAGCACAGTATAAATGTACTTGATAAATAGACTTGAGGTGGTTTCAATTTTTTCTCTCTATTATTATTGTATCACGAACCGATCTGCCCATTCACAACCACCGAGGGACGGTCTTTACACTTCTATTAAAAAACCTGCACCTCTGGCCAATTGTTAAATGCCAAAACTTACTGAGCAATGGTTACTAAAAAAAATAAATAAATAAAAGAAAATTCAATCTTTCCCAAAGTTTGGAGATTGGAAACTGAAGGAGTCGTACGGTATGCAAGCGATCTCGAACAGGCACGATATCTATCGAGGAAACAAAAAGTCTCGTCCTCCGAAAAGTTTGTAGACGCCCAACTCGTAATCTGAAGGTCGCGGGATGTCGTTTTAATTGGAACAAACGCTCAATTACTGTAATCACCGTGACGGTATTCTCCGGCGACGGGAGACCTTTGGTAGGAAGAGAGTAAAGGGAATAACGGATGAGATCTAAGGGAGCGGGAGGGGGTGAAGTAGCGAAGCTGTTATTCAACTCTGCGCCCATTTCCTCGTTTTTCTCCTTCTTTTTGTCTTACGTCCATCGCTTTCAACCCCTCCCGCGAACGTCAGTTATATCCGGCGGGGAGACTTACCGCCGGATCAAGTTTACCGCATGAATTCAAGATCCTGTTTTGCCTCGAATCTCCGGCTTCCTCAAGCACGGAATATCAAAGCGTGCGACAAACCGGATGGCGAATGACTAATCGGATCGTTGATCGGTCCCGCGACTCCGTGTTATTAACTGATACGAGAGTAAACCCCTTCCCGTCCGGATTCCCCTCTCGATAAACAAACTTTTCGCGACATTCATTTAAAATTTGTGTGCGCATCGATCAACAAATTTAAATTACCCGAAGGAGAAAGAAGATAAAGGGAAAGGTAATGAAAGATAAAGGGAAAAACGAGCCACTTCGTTTACGGCTTTTTTTTCTCGACTGGATATAATCACGGTCGTTAACAGTCTCTCTACCGGAGGGAGCGGGGACGAACCGACGATGAGTGATCCTAAGTTACGGCGCGCCACTGAACTAAGTCGGCTCCGACTAAAGAAGAGAAACCAGAGGAAAAAAAAGAGAAGAAAAACCTTACAGAGATATCCGAGGGTGAGACGACGCGAGAGAAGTACAATTTTGTTCTTCCTCCGTCGTTCAGTATCTCTCTCTCTCTCTCCCGCTGGAATGGAAAGTATTTCATTTAGAGAGGGCTTTTACGTCGGTGTCGCAATTTCGTGTAGCGAACGGAGGAATTCGCGACGGAAGAGAAGAGGAAGGAGGGGGGGGGGGGGACGCGAGATAAAAAGGAAAACGCCGGTGGGAGAAGAGTAGGAGCGAGATGGGCAAAGAAAACGAGAGAAAGGTGGAGTGAATAAAACGCGAGGTTGGAGAGAAGAGATGGAACGATCGCCACGTTCAAACAAGCCCGCACAAGTGCGCGCACGCGCGCGCGCGCACACAGATGTACACGCAGGCGGAGGCATAAACTCGGATAGCACAGCCAACCGCGAGGACGGTCGCCGCCGTCAACCCCGTAACCCCTCCGCTAGTCTCCGGCGTAGTCGCACCCTCTTGTTTGTTCGTGTATTCATCCGTGTATTCGCGGGGGCGGAGACCGCAGAGTATTGATTTCAGTGGGGTACACGCGCGCGCGGTCGCGACCCCGGCGCTAACGCCACCCCCGGGCCACAGGCGGAGTACCGGACGGTGGAACATCCACCGGCGAGAGAGTACAGCGAAACGGTGAGCTAGAAGCCGGTAAAGAATGTTCGAAGGAAGCGTTAACTGTTAACTGTAAAAAGGGCTTGTCGGTTTTGGGAAATCGTCCCGGTGACTAATCATTGGCACAGTTTCATTTCGGGGAACAAATTTCGTGGGCGGATACTGAAAAATTTGGAACGCGGGATTAAATTGCCTTTTTCGTTGAAGACATTGATACCTGACCAGTAATACCCGAGGTCTTTGGAACTACTGGTATTGAGCTTTGTCGAGAAAAACCGGACGAAATGGACTCCATTTGAAATGAGACTTTCTTTACATACCCAGAAAAGTCGACAAAAATGATCCGTTTTGTATAGCATTCCGCGTGGTATGATGAGTATATTAATTCCACTGTGCCCCTTACATACCAAACATTTCTATCCATTCGCCCACAATCCCTCTATTCTTTTATCTCATCCGTCTTTGACTTTCTTTTTAAGTATCTTTTGCCTTTGATCTATACTACAAGGGAGATGTGTACATATACAAACGTAGTCGCGACTCGTTTTTTCTGTGTCGTGTACCCTCTCGACATAACTGACCGGCGACGAGTCAACCCCTGCGGGTCTCAGGCGACCAACCCTCATTCGGGTGAGGAAAATTGACGTGGAAAAAAAGTGCGGTGAGCTTCACTAGCACCAGATAGGGGAGTCGTGGCAAGCGGGAAAACATCGAATACGACGTGCCCGATGTGAACGAGATGACGCGACGTATGACGAGGCAATTTTACCTTATTATTATTATTATTATTATTATTATTATTATTATTATTATTATTATTATTATTATTATTATTATTATTATTATTATTATTATTATTATTATTATTATTATTATTATTATTATTATTATTATTATTATTATTATTATTATTATTATTATTATTATTATTATTATTATTTTGTTTACATGCGAAAGCCTCGTTGCCGGAGTTTTTATGCCTCACAGTGAATACCGCGTGTGTGAGGTATGTTTAGAGTTGTGTTGGGACGCTGGCCGCACGCTTTACCCGCGGGCCGTGGCGCTCGCTATTTATATGCATTAAGGCCAAAGACCACCAACGGCAATCTGGCGAACGTTGTTCGCAGCTGATCTGCCTTTATCCACCTTGGATTATTGCCGGCTCCCTCTCTCCCTGCTCTCCGTATCGATATATCTCGTTACGATGCTGAATCGTCCAAGATTCCATCGACGCCCTCTCTACACGTTATTGCTATAAAATCTCTGGACGAACAGTCTGTTTGTCCGAAGAGCGAACACTTGAGGACCCTCGGCATTCAGTGCAGAGAGGACTCGAAATATTATCAGATAAAGTATGGAGTACGGATAATTAAAGATTTTTCTGAAGCTGTCTTTCGTTGCGTTAAATTATAAACGTAAGAGACTAGTTTTAAGTAGGCTATTGAAAAATAAAAATAAAAACATAGCTTTCTCTATGAGGTAGCAAAACAAAAACAAAAATGGCAGTGTAAAAATGGATTCGGTTCATCGGTGCTGGGAAGTTGGATGATTATTATTCCGCTATTTCTATTCTCATTAATGGTCTGAAAGATTTACAACCCATTCGGATGATTAATGCGGAGATCTATATAGAATTAATGAAAGTTGGATGATGTCTGTCTACAGACACGTCAGCATGAAATGTTTTTTGATGCAATAGTGCATCGTCCCAATGCTCGTTTGGGATTAAACGACCGAAGATAGATAAGTCCTTCGGGACACTTGGCATAGATTGGCTAACGAGAAAAACGCGCGAATTGCGCGCCTCACGGCTCGGGTGATCGCTTTGCAAATGGATGAGAGACCACTCGTAACGCATTCGTGCTGTACGATGCGTACCGATGTGCATGCCCCTCTCTGTCTCGCTCGAAGTGCTCGATCGAGCTGGCGTCCGTGTCGCTCGATCTGTGCCAAGGCGATTGCGAGAAGAACCGAAGTCAAGCGCCGTGAAGCGTCGAGGTTCGCTGCGAAAAATCTCGATGCGTGCGGCCCGCACGGTGTTCTCTCATACCATACACGAACGATCGAACAAAAAACCGCCGACAGCTGGCGCGAATCGCGTGCCAGAGATCGGCGGGTAATTATCGATGTTGGTGCTCTCGTTGCGATCAATTATCGCGTCTCCATTTCTCTGAATTGCGTAATAGAAAAAAAAAAAAAAAAAAAAAACTTACCTTTGGCTCGGAGTTGGAAGTCTTGAGTTTCTTGGCGGGTGGCGGACTGCACGCGGCACTGTCCATGGCGTCGTCTACGGTATCGTTGATCGTGGGACCTGGTACCGCGGCGATCTTGGTCTGTTCGGGTTTGGCAGCCGATCCGGCGGCGGTTGCCGAGGCGGGACTGGGCGGTGGACAGGGAGCGGCTGCGCTTGTGGCAGGTGGTCCAGCGCCTTGGGTCACGGGGAATCCCGTTCTCGAGCTGGGCGGTTGGCCCTGGGGTTGCTGGGGGGCTGTGGCGGCGGGCGTAGGACCCTGGGACTGAGTAGCCGCCCCCGTAGAATTTTGACTCTGGGATATCGGTCTCGCGGTCCCGTTAATCTCGGGTTTCGTTTGCTGGGGTCCGTGATTGCTCTGCGGTTGTTTGTCGTGTTTGTCGCGAGCCTTGTCTCTCCTGTGACCGCTCGAGCCGCGTTTCGAGCCAGCGGTGGAAGAGGCAGGTGCGCCCGATCCCGCCGACGCCGGCGAGTGGGGCTTCGATTTGTTCGAGGCGGAGGAGGACGACGACGAGTTTCCGGTTGGCGCCTCCGCGACAGAATTTTGTAAGCTCGTCGACGACGCCGATGACGACGTCGACGACGGGGATGAGGTTGACGACGTTGAAGACGATGAGTTACCGTTGTTACCGTCCTGCGCCGCACCGGTACCGTTCAGCTCGTTCGACTTTACTATCTCGTGTTTCGCCTCGCTCGTCTTCGTGCCCGGTTTAGTTCTCTTGATCTTCATCTTGAGGCCTTTGTCCACGGTAGCCGAGTGTTCAACGGCCATCTTGCCGGGATTACCGGCGTTGGTGTGTACCGCGTTAACCGCGCCGGGTTGTTGCTTCCCGTTTGAGCCGACACCCCCGTTGGACGACTGGTTGTTGTTAGCGATGCTCGCGCTGTTCGAACCAGAGCTGTTGGCGAGATTGCTGCCGCTCAAGTTTCCGTTACCGACCGAATTAGATGCAACGCTACCGTTATGATTGCTACCAATGTTCGTCGCGGCGTTCCCGACACCGCTATTGTTTACTCCACCACCACCACAACCACCACCAGCACCACCACCGCCACCGCCACTGCCACCACCACCACCAGCACCACCACCGCCACCACCACCACCACCGCCACCAACGTTATTGTTACAATTCGACGAATTCGCGCTGTTAGCGCCGCAAGACGGCGACGACGATGATGTGGACGACGAGGACGACGACGACGAAGACGAGGACTGACCGCTGTTGACGGCGTTGCTGTTGCCGCTGTTGCCGTCGCTGCTGCTGTTGCTGCCGCTGCTGTTTACGCTGCTGCTCGAACCAGTACCGGCACCGGCCGTGTTTGACGATGAATTTTGTTGTCCGCCCGGATTAGACGTGGCTGCTGCCGAGGCAGGCGTTGAAGCCATCCCGTTTCCCGAGCTCAATTTCTCGTCCCTCGTCTTCTCAATGTCCGCATCAAGATCGATTATCAGATCCCCTATGCCAATGTCCCACTCGTTGTCGTCGTACTCGAAGTTGTTGGTCGCATTCGTCGCGGCCGTGTCCGCTTCCCCGGCGTTAGCAGCCACCGTGTCTGCTTTCGGCTCACGTATCGCCGTTGACGATTTATCAACTTGCTGGCTCTGCTTTTGTCGATGATCTTCCTCTTGTCGTCGTTCCTGCTGTTGCTGCTGTTGGTGGCGTTTGTTTTGCTGATCGCTGACGATCCTTGGGCTCGAGGAGGGAGCTACTTCCGATTGTTGTACTTCGACTGTTGCCTTCGATGTTGTCGTCGCTGTCGTACTTTTCGATGATAATCCTGATCCTGCTGACGCCGCGCACGACGAGTTACCTTTGCGATTAACGTTAGGGAGGCGACCGCCTATTGGCGTGGTCGCCATGCCCTTGAAACCGTTTCCCCGGCGCCCGCCAGCCTGGCCACCGACTCGACGCCTTTTCTCTCCGATCCCGAGTCCCGTACCGTTCTTTTAACACCTTCGACGATTATGGCTTTACCCCGACGACGACCACCGCCCGCAAGACGCGTCTCGTCCATCGAACACATCACTCCTCGACTGTTGCGATTATCCGACCGACCCTGTGGTTTTCTTTTCTTTCTATCTTTTTCTGTTCTTTCTAATTTTTTGTTTATCTGCCGCTCGTGCAATCCTGCACGTCACTTCGGATTTTTCTTCTTCTTCTTCTTCTTCTTTCTTGTTCGGACTCCAAAGCGAGCTAAGACTTTGAGACCATCTACTCTCCCCTCTTTGCTTTCCTCCCTCTCTTTCTCTGTTGCGCTCTCTTATATCGATACTGTAATCTCTATCACAGCCACTCGCGAATCACGATTTACAACGACAACAAAAATCATAACGGTTTTACACGAACGGAACTGCAAACGCGAACTTTGGACAAATCCACCCATCCGTGGAATCAATTTCGTTGGAGAGATCGCAGCCCAGTGGAGTCACTCGATTCGTTCTCTTCGGGGTCCCTGATGGGTTCGACGGATCAGTCCGTCATTCCTCGGACCGTCGACTCCTTCCCACTTCGTCCAATGCCCACGGCAATCGCACGATCTGAAATTCAAAGAGAGATCTTTCGGTTAGATCTTTTAGTTACCGGAGAGGCTTTTTAGAGAGCGATCTTACAGAGAGAAGAGCGGGAGAATTATGATGAACGAAGATACAGTGAATTATACATTTTTTTTTTTTTTTTTTTTATCTGGATGAACAATTTTTCTTTTCATCAGGACGATGAAAAAAAAAAACTTTCGGTTTTCATCGTTTCGAAGAGTTTTTTTTTCGGCAAATTTTACCTGTTATGGTAACTTCGGATCTTTGATAAAGTAAATCCTAGTGAGCTGCCGACATATGTAATACTTTTCTCACCGCTAAAAATGAAAAGCAGTTCAATGGAGCCGACAACTAAAACAAAAATTGGCTCCCGTGCAATCGACAGTCTACGTTCGAGAATTCTTGTCGAAGATTATAGTCGCTTCGTTGGAGCCTAATTGGATTTAAAAATTGAAGCTAGCGGTGTTTTTTCCCCCGTTTCAACCGTTTGAATTATACGGCGGAATGAGGAATTGAGCGGAAAGGGGGTGGCTGATGTTCAACTCCGCCCAATCCATCCGTCTCTATCGGGCTGCTCGTCAGGCCGATGGGCCCGCGTGACGATGCACCTGTGCCTCGCACTATCGAGTCTACCCTACAAATTGGTATTCCCACTTGAAGAGGAATTCGTGTCAGAGAGCGATTAATTTTACCGGCGGCATTTTGGCGACGCGCCAGAGCGTCGTCGTGCCGAATTCGAGCCACCCACCCCCGCCGCGGAAACGGAGTCGAGAGATCCGGTAGACGACTCTTCTCTGCTCTGTCGAGCTTCGAACTGTCCCTATTTTCATGGTGCGCCGAAACTACAAAGAACATAGCATACTCCTCCAGACACAGATATCATTTTTTTTACTTTAGTGTGATAAAGTTGAATAAAAAAATGTTTAAATGTCGAAAGTAAAAAAATGTATCGATACATTACAAAGTCAATACAAGTGCGTAAAATCTTCACAGAATATCCGTCGTTTAACAAAGCTTCCCCGATTCGTAAAACAAAGATTCGATCAAATCCCCCTGTCCGAGTGAATTGGATAGCGCAGAGCCGGGGACGCAGCGAAAGGGAGTTGTGAAAGGGATACTGCTTCGACGATCGTCGCTTGCCAAGTGGCGTTCTCGTCGATTCCTTCTCGTATTTCCCGCACAAACGGGCGTGATCCCGGTCGCGGCTGGTCGATCTCGATTGCGCAAACGTGACGGACCACCTTTTCGGAATCGGCTGCCAGCGAGACTACGTCTCTATCGTTGTAATAGGTCGTCGCGAAAGGCTGCCACCGTGGAATGGATGGACGGATGGGTGAATGGATGGATCGAATTTAAATAGGAAATTTGATTGTATTGAGATTAATAGTGATCGGAAGCATTGTCTCCGATCACTAGGGGAGGAATCGGAGCGATTCCTCCCCTAGTGCAGCTCTCTATTGTTTTCCACGATGTCGTGCGATTATCGGGTGTATCAATCGATTCAATCGCGCAAGAGCGGCAATCGGAGCTTGATAAAGTAATTGTGACAAGGACAGACCGACGGACGGAATCGAGTTTTGCAGTCTCCCGGATCGCGATCTCTCCGAGTTGGAGCCGTTATGAAGCTCGTTCGATAAAGATACGGGCCAAGATACCGCGATAACTTTGTCACCCGAGCTAATACTCGTTGCGGCAGCATTGCCGCTGCTATTGCTGTTTGCTGTAAAGTGGGAAACGTGCTTGGCGTTCATTGTCGACGCGAAGACAGAAACACACAGTTTAGTATGAGAGGTCTTGTGTCTGAGACTCATAAAGAATATGAAACGCTCAATGGATGTCGAGTCACTAGACTCGGCACTAGTGTCGATTGCGATTTAAAGCTGAACGGAGACAGTTTATAACAAGTCTCTCCCTCAACAAACGGCACGACGCGCTATAATTCAAGTGTCTTTTTGTTTACACGAATGATATAGTTGCATTATGATTATATCGATCAATGGATTCATTGCTTCTATGTGTTTATCGGATTGCGTTGAATCAATCGTTTTTTGGAGAATAATTTGTATATATTTTTTTTATTTATGAGAAAAGGGGGATATCGAAATATTTATTTTTCGATGGCAAATAAGTGTTACGATAATTGACATTGAGAAAACTTTTGAATAGTACAGGGTGGCCGCTGAATCGAACGAAAGAAATTCCCTGACATTTCCCTGATATTTTCGACAATTTTTCCGATAAACTATTCAGAATTATGAAAATAAGTAACACGGTAGGAAAATTGCATATATTTATTGTTATTTATTCTTTGGTATTTTACGCTCCACCACCGATTCGAAGAAATAGTCTATACCGGCGGGTATCGTTGCTACTTATTACAGTACACTAGGACCTCGATTTTTGCGCCCTCGGATTCCTTAACCGTCCCCACCACGGAGCGAATATCGATCGGTGCAGCAAGCTTTGGGCCATGCTCGACAGTTAGTATGCACGGGGCATGCGCAACCTTGGTTTTGTTAAGTGTGATGCGAAGGCGGTCCCGCCGCTGTGAACGAAATCGGGGTCCTCGAGCATTTACGCTACCTCGTGCCACCGGCGGGCACAGTCGCGTGTGTTTCTTGTTTTTCGGCAATGACAATAACATTCAACGGTGAATAGAATGCCCGATCATTAATAGTTATCATAAATTTGTAATCACGATCGCGGATTTCTAATTTATGTTTTTTATTTGCCTTGAAAAAAAAAAGAAATGTCCGCCCATAATTATTTATTTTTCAGCGCTACGCAAAAAATATTTTCGCCCAGACACTTTTTTTTCTCGATTTGATATTATCGTATTTTCCCTGATTAATATTTAATTCCCTGACATTTCCACGTTTTCCAGATTTTCCCTGACAGTGGTCACCCTGTATTTAATATCTTTCAACCGATACCATATTTTTATGTACCATTTGTATAGATTAAAATTGTTGTCGAAGCGTATAAACGGTTAACTTAACTGTCAGCAACGGCAACCAGCACGAGGGAGTTTTTGGCACAAATTACAGCCGCAAACATCGCTCGTCACTCGTCAAATAACAGTGCAACGATGTATCAATATCCATTGTGAGGGTAACCGGGCACGACTGCCCACTCGCACCCGTCAATCAACTTTTCTGTCCATACATATCCACGCCGAGCGTACCGCGTAGAGTAATGCCAAACGTCGGGAACGGCAGAGATGCCAATTTGCAACCTCCGCGCGTAAATGAGAGTCTCTCGAGTGTAATAGTCACACACCAATCTCTCTCTCTCTATCTCTCTGCACATTGGAACGAAGCTGTTTTCCAACCCCCCGCCGTTTAGTTCGATTGCGAGGCTCCATTTATGGCGTTTACGCTGTCGTATTAGCTGCTCACCGGTGTCGGCAACTCTATACATATACACCTATCCAGATACCTATATACATCCACATCATATATATATATATATAGGTACATATGCATGCGCGCGCGCGCGCGCACACACACACACAGGCACACAGCGAATACCAAGCACGGGGAGTACGCTGTACCCGAGAAAACTACGAGGAAAAAAAAAGCGCAGCAAAGCAGCGATGCACCGGCGGAGAACTCGAGAGTGCGCAAGATGCTGATGACGATGGGAAAGGAAGTGAGAATTCAAGAGGAGCAACGAAGACAAAATATCAGCGATGTCTGTCGGCTGGAGAGATGGAGTCAGGCATCATCAGCATCGTACCAGCCACGAAAGGAAAGTTAAGGCGAGATTCGTGCAGAGTACTCGCCGTACCGGTGGAAGGATAGATGGTATTACCGCGGTTGAACAGTGATTTAAATCATCGCCGTACGGGGGAGAGAGGCGAGAGAGAAAACAGTTGGGCCAACCGAAATTGAAGTATTATATTTATTTAGAGAGTTGGCAAGTGATGAAAAACGCGAGGAGAGATTTTACCGTTCCTTACTGTCGCACACTCGTCACACGCAGGCGTGTGCGTTTAGGGTCTCCTGCTTGCTCTCCAATTTTCGCTGTGTCATAAAAAGGAAGAGGAAAAAATCGTCGGGAGGGCTTACGCCATATGCCGGCAATGTGGAGGCACCCTAGGTACCGTACTGGGTCCTGCCCGGGTACACACACAGACTTTTGCCATCGGTCAACAAACGTGTGTACTCCGGGTTTTCGCCTGCACTCTATCCTATGTTGCCTGCAAGTTTGCTGCCTGGTGGATATTTCGTACCCTCACTCAACGGACTTTGTAGGGAGCGAAATGAATATCTGTGCGGGAGAATGTACGCGGGCACAGACCCTAAAAGTCACAATGGGGCAGATGTGTCTGTGGCACGATGTAAAGGGACGTCGCGCAAGTTTTAGCGCCTAAAGGGGACGAAAATTACTCGGGGAAACGGCCAATCGCTGCACTTTTTGAACAATTCGAAAATTATTAAATGTGGAATAAATTTACGGGGTAATGAAGTTTTGCTGCACATTTTAACCCTCTGAAGAACTTTACGAAATTTATGTTTCTTATCGATGAAGAAAAAAAAAATCGTTGAGCCAAATATTTTTTAATTAAAATTATTACGAAATAAAAATGTACCAATTTGCTAATTATTTTACAGGATAGTCGGAGTGGTAATGGATTTTCGAAAAATTTCTTTGAGCACCAAGTTGAAAAGAAATTACCCCGATTCAATAAATGTTAAGTACCTCGTGAGACATATTACTTTAACGAGCTAAATGGAGATACAAGCCGCGCGACAATGGTCCCGAAGATTAAACAAGATAATGCACTCGACCCTCAAATTGTAGGTACTCGAACGATATAATGTTTCCTGTTATAGTTTTCAGATAATACGAAAATAATTATACGACGCTTATCCGCTTACACTCTCGGGCACAGCAGCAATACTGTTATTATGGATTCCAGTTTATCCATCAGACCGACACTATATCTATCGGGTTTGGCCCGTTAAACGACCAGCGATCCAAACACACGGACATCGCCCGTAGAAACGGGTTTTTTTCTTTTTTTTTTTTCCTATATGTCGCCGAGCGAACCGAACCGGAATGATTCCATTGTGGCCAAATAATTTCTCTCGTGATGCGGAAAATCTTAATGGAAGAATATCCCCGCGACGTGAATCAGACACGAGTTCGACGCGCATGGAAAAAAAGTATGTTCGAAACATAAATTTTAAAAGTAACTAATTTTTGACGCGTTAATATATTGTGTACTTGCATTAAATATTTTATTTCTTAACTCGTATGATTGCAGCACTCGCCTTCGGTTCGTGCTTCAAACTCACACTCGTCAGGAAATGTTTTCCCGTATTTTTTCCCGCACTAGTGCACGGTTCGTGACACGGGCGAGAAAAATCGATCTCTCTCGCACTCGTGTGGAGCGCCTCACTCGCCTTCGGCTCGTGCGTCACTTCACACTTGTCGAGAACGATCGATTTTTCTCGCCCTTCTTACGAAAATAACTATATTTGAACTAAACTATTGTAGCCGGCTAATCCGTTTGAGCCGGCCAAGCTATTTTAGCCGGCCACAAGCATAAAATCGAGCCCCTTGATGTAGTATTATACTTTAGGAAAAAAAGGCCGGCGGATTCATATTCTGCGGGCGAAATACTTCGGAATACGTTGCAGGTAACAATAGAAAAAAACATAACAATTTGTCGAAAAATTCCAAGACTGCATGAGCTTAGCCGGCTAATATAGCTTGGCCGGCTAAGACGGATTAGCCGGCCAAACTGTAAAATCCTTTAGCCGGATAAGATGTTTTACCCGGCCGGGCCGGCCTATCTGTACAGCCTTACACCGGAGCGGGGCTCCTGAACTCCCGTTACCTGTAACAACGGACTTTTACCATTGGTTTCGTTTGGTCCGAGAATTATTTATTAACTTATTTATTTTTAGTATCAACAGTCATCATTGAAATGGCATGGAGATTCGTCAAATAATTTAATTTTGAGCTTGGATAAATGATATATATGGGTGGAATTAAATAAAGTTATTAGTATAATAATAATAATAATAATAATAATAATAATAATTTGATTACCGCGTGACGGTAATTGTTCGTTAAATAGGAAGGTCGATTCCCTGATCGCGAATGCTAAGTGAAACGTCGATTTCTCGTGAATGTGACTCGTGGCATTTGGAGCCGACTCGGCGGAGTCAAAGGTCGTCAGGCTTACATCGAGATTGTCGCGATCTTATCCGAAGCTGCGGATTTATCTGCCGTCCCGTAGCGCCGACGTTATATGGATGGCTTTACAGTGACGTCGGGTGCATTGCGGCGGGCCTGCACAGGGATCGTTTCGCAGAGTGATAGAACGCTATCGCGGTGGCAGCGAACTTGCAACAGCAACCGCAGTCACGACGGGAGCACTCCCATTATTGTCGGCGAACGAGGGGGGGGGGGGGGGGGGGGAGGGTGTATTTCGGTCGTCGAGTTTCAGCCGAGACGCTAGAAATTGGAGTTTATCCGCGAGCCAAAGATGTACTTACGCTCACCTACCGCTTAAACTCCGACTGTACCAAGCACAGCGGTATTATACGTGCAACGCGGTGCGAGCGAGATACAGCTCAG
The DNA here is from genome assembly GCA_964017025.1 of Stenichneumon culpator. Classification (NCBI taxonomy): domain Eukaryota; kingdom Metazoa; phylum Arthropoda; class Insecta; order Hymenoptera; family Ichneumonidae; genus Stenichneumon; species Stenichneumon culpator. Next base: position 23,291,677 of record OZ024768.1, on the reverse strand, counting down.
ATAAACCGACAGTTCGGAGAGAAAGCGAGAGACGGATGAACCGCGTTACGTGGACGGCAGCATGGCTTTGTTGCAGCAGGACAGGGGGAGGGAAAAGCCGATGCTTAATCCGCACGGTCTATTGCCCGAGGGGTTTGCAAGCTCAGCCCACACGGCAGTGTGCTAACGGAAACAATCCCGAAGTTCGAGGCAATTTACACGTGGTCTTTTTTTTCAATGCTTTTTTTCCTAGTGGAAATTTCAACACGAATGCTACTTGAATATTTGTTAATGGAAAATAGATCATGGCGAAGAAACATTGAATACATTGCATTTTATATTTGAACCCTGTGTTAAGGAGTGGTTATAAGTTTCCAGGATTGAAAGAGAATTTAATTGAAATGTGGAATACGTCGAAATAAATTGCAAGCAATCGGTCGAGAGAAAGAAAGGATCGAAGGAGACCGTTCCGAGGGATAGGTATTAGCGTGCGGTTGGCTGCACCCTCGTTTCTCATCGTTTCCGAGGTCGATAGGGGAACCGAGCCCCGAGCTCGTGCCCAACACCAGCGAGCAATCGGCGGCTACTACATCGGGGCGAATGAGGAAACGGTAATGAGAGAGCCTAACGTACGGTCTGCCGGAAGCACTCGTCGACCACTCGAGTAGGCCTGCCCGATGGAGAAGGGTGACGCGATGACTATTATTTCGACGTATACGTAACCCGGGCTTCGAACGAGACGGGACAAACCGCCTGTTTACCGGATCATCCGCGTTATTCGTCATCGTATTTCTTATTTCCTGTTGATTGAACATTCGGACCTTATCCAATTAATCAAAACTTTGGGAGTAAAGTTTTGAAAAATTTGAAAAAATTCTCCAACATTAATATGAACTTTCCGAAGCTCTCTGGCAAATTTGTTCACATTATTAGGCAAACTTATTTCGCCAGAATTTTTTTATACGAGTTGAATTTCTATTTAAATAATAATAATAATAATAATAATAATAATAATAATAATAATAATAATAATAATAATAATAATAATAATAATAATAATCGGGTGCAATGAAGATTGAAAGTCCGACGGATTTGTGTTTCAGCCGAGGTCTGTTGCACTTGTCGTTCGTGACTGCAGCGTCAGGCGGTCGGCTCGCCGGTAGAAGCCGGGTGTCGAATTATATTTTCGACTCTCGTATGAACCCCGAGAGCCGTGAGAATTAGCGTGTCGAGTGGAGAACACTTTGGCAACAAGAACGAGCTCGTCGAAGCGGCACCTCCGCCGCTTCGTACACTCGATCGATTGGATTTCGAGGTTGTACCTTAGCCTTTTTGTACTCCTCACCACTCCACACGAAAAAAGGGGAGAAAAAAATCGTCTTTTCATGCTCTTTTGCTTTTCGTAACTTCAACCCTTTGCCGACTTCTGAGAAAAGCAACTTTCCGTTACCAGTATCGAGCGACTCATTAACGCAACTAATCTCTTCCATCAACGTACACTATTGTCTCGAAGGATGTACTTCAGAGAAAAAAAAACGTACCGTGACGTGAGCCCAAAAAATTACAGCTATATTAATTTTCTTGATAAAAGAAATAGAAAAAAGTTTATTAAAAAGACAGCGATCATTACGATGACTCTCTTCTTGTATGGACAATGTTTTCGTCGCTCCCCAACGGAGCCGTTGAGCTCCTTTACGGTTCCCAGGGGAGTCGTGGATACGCTTGTCCCGTCGTGAGAGCTCTCGCTCGCTCCGATCTCTTTCGAGGTGATGCTAAGCTGTGCTCGGTTCAGTGCTCGGTTCAGCTCTCGGAGTCCATAGGGCGGGGCGGGGTGAGGCGATGCGAGGCGAGGCGAGGCGAGGCGAGGCGAGTCTCACAGGACAGCACAGAGTAAGAGAGAAACGTTAAAAGAGTATTCCGTTCACGGTGAACGCGTGCTGCGCTTATGCGCCGCACGTCTCTCTACTCCGCCGAGCACCGGCGTGCGTATAAATATTTATGCTCCCACGAGCGCGAGCTCTCCGGAGCCGGTAAGCGACGTGCAGCGCCGGGGCACGTCAGGCCGCGCTCGGTTCGGCTCGACTCGGCACTTTCCGCTCGGTGTATCGAGGATCTTTCTTTATACGCGGGCTACGCGTTATCGGACCGCGTACACAGGTGCGCGGCTTCACAAACGCACATTACGCCCATATACGAGATGCGCAGCGCGTCATTACACCCATTCATTTTACAATACAAAACACATGGAAAATAATTGGGAAAACAAACGTTCATCTCGGATTCAAGATGGTCGTATGGATCGTAGATTCGGGACGACTTACGAGCATGCACAGTACCGCGGTTCAAAAATATCGCTAAGTTCGTCCCAATGAAATGAAGGTTCCCTTTTTTTACCTCGTACAGCATACAGTTTTGCGTTTCGCACACCTTGTCTTTCACAAAATAATCCGTTAGTACAATGAAATCCGTTTAGCACAACAAGACCATTTATTAAAGGAAAAGAACGGGCTGAGTCCCACACATAATTAAAAAAAAAAAAAAAAAACGCATACGTTTTCGTTGACCTATTTTTGACGAAGCGAACCAAACTGGTGGATAAAGATTGATCAACCTGACCAAATCTCCGATCAACTAAGTGCATTTATTTCAATGAGCAAAATTTGTTTTCTCATTGCAGAAAATAGTCGGGACAGAAGCGCGTATGACGGAAAGGGAGTCAAAGGCGCGGTGCGATTGGACTCCAGAATTATTTACGCGGGACGAATCTACGAGAGCGGTGAGAGAAGAAGAAAGAGAAGAATAAAAAAAAGGGCAGGCAGGAAGACGAACGAGGGTCTCTCGATCCTGCTTCTTCATCTTCTTCGTACAGTCGAAGCGCCTCGTCTCTCACAGGAGACCAAGTTTATCTATAGGTACATATATCCTACTCCTTCCGCCCGTGCAGTAACGTCCGTGGTTCTCCGGTTTCGGGCCCTTCGTTCTTTTTCTAAATACGTTCATAGAAGAACACCTCCCTGTACGACGATTCGATGCGTACGGAATTGCCTGCGGAAAGGTAAGATAAGCTTTTTTACATACTGCTAGTAAGAAGTTTGCTCTTGTGCCATAGAGACAAGAGATACAGGCCGGCTTTCGCGCGCGCGCGCCCGCGCATACAGAAACTCCCGAGCTAGTGTATAATTCACTCTCTCGTTATCTCACTCGCGCGCTCGTTATCTCGAGCCGGATCGCCTCGTCACTCCGTCCATCGGGTTCTCCTCGGAAGGCGCTTGCTTTTCTCGCTCGCGAACAAGAGAGCCCCCTCCGGCGATTCTATCGCCTCATCCTTAGCTGCCGAGGCTCTCTCACCCCCTAATCTCGCCCGGTAGCTTCGTCTCGTTTCCACTCGTCACAAAAACGCAACGGACCCTCGCTCTTCGCTTCTGTCTCGCTTTGACTACCGTGTCGATGCGAGGCAGCACGAAGCATTCCCCAGCGAGCGAGGCAGAGGGATACGGTGGACGGTGGGGTGGCAGGGGTTCTCATCCGGATTCGACCGGTCAGCGAGCCTTCGAGGCAAGCACCAGAGAAGGGCGCGGAGACTTTTGAATTATTCAACAAGCCCCTCGAGGAGCGAAGATGGCGAGAGGAGTAGTATAGGAGAGATGGAAAGTGAAAAAAAGAAGATTCGATCGACAGATTCGCCGATGGAAGCCTGAGAATGAGAGGTGAAATAAACAAAACAAAAATCAACGACCGCCTCGACGCTTTAGATTTTGAGCGAGTCATCGGGAGGAATATTAATTATCTTCATTTTATATTGATTTCAGCCGGTTGTTCTATATCTGTTTTACTACTGGAAGTATTCAGTCGACACAATCATAATCTTGAGAAATTGCCAATGGCTGTCATATAAGATGCAGACATATTTTAAAAATTAATATCGGATCATTAATATCCGATTTCCGTTTAAAAGCTATAAACTCTTTCAAATTATTTTGCATCTTTTTTTTCTTAATGAAAAAAAAATCCCTTTTCAAAAATATCTCTATCTTCCTCAGATTTGAAATTAGCGATAATTTTTATTCGATTGATAAAAAAATGCATGCTTCCAAACGGGATCGCTTTATAATCGCTGCTATAAATTATTTACGCGTCGATATCATGACTCGAAAATTGAGGTTCTTGACTCGGCTATGAGAAAACGGATTTGGAAGAACGATTTTACCGGCGACTGTTTGAGAACCACTGGGGCTCGTCCGCCACACCTCCGGCCGCGAGAGTACCCGAGGCCCGATATAATTAGCGTGTTTAACTCTGATTTATAATGACGCTGGAAACGCCTACCGTCGGTGCATTGAGAGCGCGAGGCAGTGTGCCGCTCCGAGCAACGGAGAGAAAGACCTAGGATCGGAATATATACTGTATCACTGTACACCGCTGTTGTACACTACCTACCCTACGCAATTCAACCGACGAGGAGTTGGCGTTGCACACTGAGTACTATACCTATTATACGCACAACCCATCGCACGTCACTACGCTGCCGACGCGCTCGAGACGCTCCAACGATTCTCGTGTAATTCATCATTCAGCGGTAAGCACGGATGAACCGGGAATGGCGGGAATGGCGAGAGGAATTGTCTCTCGAACACGCGCTTCGAACGCAACGAGAGAAACAAAACCTCGAGGAGTTTCAAAGTGATTTTTTTTACCGATACCTGAAGAAGTGACTGAAGAAATACCAACTTCAGGTATAGTTCACTTTCCAACCTCAATTTTCGAGGCCAAAAATCTTGAGTTTATTTCTTTTTTTTTTACCCATTCTTCGGATCTTTCAATGCAGTGAAGACCCTTTTATTACCAGGACGATTTATTGATTTTGCAATTGTAAGTATCTTTGTTCATTCAACGTTTATGTTTACACTCGCAGACTAGCCGTTTTTATGGGAAGGTCAAATTCTATTGGGATTATAGTTATTTCGAATGGCTCATCGGACAATAGATACGGAAATTATTCGAGAATATACACTTATTCGGTGTACAATCGGAAACAATCGGAAATTATTCGATTGTATATTCGAGAATATACAATCGAATAATCTGAAAAATTTCGGAAAAAATCTGAAAAAGCAATAAAAAAACTGTCATCCACCTTAATATCAGAAGCTTAAACAAGCACTTTGAAGAACTACTCGTCCTCCTGGAGATGTATCAGAACAGGTTTGATGTTAATAGTCTGCTCAGAGACTTGGAACGTCGTAGACAGAAGATTTTATCAGATTCAAGGGTATACGACACTCTACAACAACGGAAGAGTCAACCAGAACGACGGAGTGGTCGTCTTTATACGCAGCTCGACACCGGTAGCGCACTAAGTTGATAATGTTGGTCAGATAAATGTCTTGCAAATTAAAATGCAGACTGAAACGAGCAATGGTCGATAGGTACGATATAGAAAAATATTTATATATTTTTTTAACCGAGGCTAACATTGAGTTTTGTCCAGCAGTGCGAAACTCGATGTTGATGTTGATGCTCGGCGAACATTGCGATCTTTTCACACGTTTGAACGGAGCCTTGAGGAGAGAGTTGAAAAAAGGCTAGCGGCTGCTGCCGACGTCGTTTTCAATGCCCACCAGTTTCGCCTTCGGAAAGAGAGAGAGAGAGAGAGAGAGACCATTCACTCATACTCGTCGCGGTTGCACAGCTTGACTAAACCGCAAAATCGCTCGAGGCAAAACAATAAAAGAGAATGTAAAAAAAAATGTCAAGCTTGTCTAAAACCACTAAAATGCAAGGTCCTTAGTGAAAAGTGCTCGTTAACAAAGTCCTGCCGATAAAGTCTAATGGGAATCTTTCTTCTTCCTGTTTTACGAACTAAAACTTCAATAACTCAACTCGATTCATTTAGATTCAAGTTAAAAAATATTAAAACACCGGCGCGAGGTGTGTCTTTAAAGTTTTAAATGTTCATACATCGCGAGGCAAGTGACGCTCCTCAAGGAAATCTCCGCATTAAACTCCGATTTTCGTCAAAGTTACGAAAAACTAACAGGGCAGCAGCGGTCGCACTTGGGGGTGTCCTTGTAATGCCCTTGCAGACAATTCCGTGATGCAAAAAACTTGAAAGCTTGCAAAAACTAAAAGGCGATTACCACAATTCCTTCCACCCTGTCGTACTAATTGGGTAAAACTAGGGCTGTACAGATAGGCCGGCCTAGCCAGCTAAAAATATCTTATCCGGCTAATGGATTTTATAGTTTGGCTGGCTAATCCGTCTTAGCCGGCTAAACTATTTTAGCCGGCCAAGCTATATTAGCCGGCTAAGCCCATACAGTCTTGGAATTTTTTGACGAATTGTTATTTTTTTTCTGTTATCTTTAACCTATTCCGAAGTATTTCACCCGCAGAATATGAATCCCCGGCCTTTTTGGCCTAAAGTACAATGCGACATTAAGGGGTTCGATTTTATGCACGTGGCCGGCTAAAACGGTTTAGCCGGCTAAAATAGATTAGCCAGCTAAGACGGCTTAGTCGGCCAAACTATAAAATCCATTAGCCGGACAAGATATTCTAGCCGGCTAGGCCGGCCTATCCGTACAGTCCTAGGCGAAACGTGTCTGCGCCACAGGCAGCTCATGAATTGATTAAACTTTTTGTTCCTCGCACTTAATCGCTGCAATGATGAATCATGATAATGCGAACGACGTCACGAATTCACACGTCAGCTGAACCGGGGTTCATGAACAAATCAACCGATTATACAACAACAACAAAAGCTTAAAAGAATATTACATCGTAATCTTCCCAGTTAACAATTAGGTAATAGTTATTTGAATGGTCGCAACTCTGAGTCATCGTCTTACTAATAATATAAATTATTATTATTATTATTATTATTATTATTATTATTATTGTTATTATTATTATTATTATTATTATTATTATTATTATTATTATTATTGCGTGTGAAGTTCGAACGACTATCTCACGTCGAGTGGAACTCGAGACTTTGAGTATTTCTGAGATGCAGACGCGCGGGTTATCGCTGTTATTAGTCTCCTCGCGACCGGCAGCAGTTGCTTTATCCTCCCGGCCGATCCTCTTCGCTTTCTCGTTCCATAATTTCCTACTACTACTACTACTACTACTTCTTCTTCTTCCTTTTATTTATATTTATGAATTTTATTTTTCTCCTTTACTTCCATCTCTATCTCTCGGTCACGAAGCGAAACGTAGTAGAGAGCATTAGAGTCCGATCCATCTTGCGCGTAACGATAGCCCGATAGCCCCACGCGATTACATCTCAGCACGTGCGTGCGCGCCCCGTACAGTCGTCCGCAAGATTCTCTGGCACGGAGCCACCGAGGCTCACGCTCCGCTACCCTCGTGCCTTACCTCTAATCGATTCCTCTCTCCTTCCCTCACTCATTCCGGGCTCCCGTCGCTCTAAGTCGCTATGTATCAATGCATTATTTATGATTCGGTAGCTTCAATTCAACGTACGCCCTGGAACGCGAAATCCCCAGTGTCATATTTATTTTTATGCTCTGATAAAGAGCTATTGGTTGCAAACGTGTCGCTAATTTCTTTTATCGCACGACGGGCGTCCAAAGAATTGGAAGGATAAAACAGGGCGAAAGTATAATTATCGCTTATCGTTTATCTTTGAACCTTAAAAAAAGAAATTGATTATTTTTATTTACTTTTTAATCGCTGGTGTGTATAACGTAGAGGCTGAGGGCGAGTCACCGTTAAATCATTGTCGTACAATGTTCGCTCAGAGCCGGCGATCACTCAAGAAGAGAAATGCCGAGACGATGAGAGAGCGCGCGGAGTGGAGACTCGTTATCGCGATAATGGAGTAGTGACATAGAGAGTGCTTTGGAAAGAAAATTAATCATCGCTGAGGGATTACGGTAGCGTAATTAAAGCCTCGCCAACTCCCGGAGTTAGGGAGCATGGAAAGATATTATTTAATGTAACTTCCTCGGAAGCGGATGTACGAACGAGGGTAGATACTTTGTAATAATCTTTATCCGTCGGGGGCAGGGTCAACGAGACTTCGAGATACAAGTTAACTCGTGAGGGATCTCCTTATCGCGGGAAAATAATTATTTTGGCCCGAAAGTTCGAGACGTTTTTTTTTTTTAGCGGTTTCACTCGGGATCTTTGCTCGAAGAATTTGTAGGAATTTGTACAATTTTTTTCAGGGTCCGTCGATAGTATACGCAAAAAAGCAACGTATGTTGAATGTAAAAAAAAGTAGAAAAAAAAGAACTAGAATGTATCAATGTAATTTTTCTTGAAACAAAAAAAAAAATTGTGAAACTAATTTGCCAATTTGAGTTATTAATGTATTGTCCGGACTGTTCAAAATGCTTTTTAATTGCGGCAATACCCTTGCCGCACGGGTACACAGCGCACAAAAGCTTTTTGTTCTTCACAGGCTGAAAAAGAGAAACAGGGCATGGGCATTGATACCCCTTTTTCCGCCGTGCTTTTAGTGCGAGAATCGTACTGACAATGGGCAAATTACAATGATCGTGGAATCCCTCCCTCTCGCCATTCCCACGACCGCGCTATCATTGCTGCCGCGCGAGGCAAATATTATCCACCATCATCTAAAAAAAATGAAAAATAACATGCATGAAAAGTTTGTAGCTTTAAAATCAACGACAATGCTAATAATCCTCGTTACAAAATATCCGGACGGGTAACATTATTGTTGTGTTATCATCGATGCGGTGTCCTGTCGGTGGTGTCGTGACAACGAACAATTCTCCCGGTCGGGGGAACGAGTGAGACGGCGAACGCGCTCGTAAACACGATTATTCACGGCACATAACCCGTGGGCGCGGGTATTGCCCATTCTCGTGGAAGCTGTTGCCGCCTCGGCCTTATAAAAATTTCAAAGTGATCTGTTTATTTTCGAATGCAAACACTCTCAGTTTTTTTACGTTTCGCGTATGCCCACATTTTTTGCACGTACACACATACATACATGCATATGTATATGTGCCAGTAACAAATAACAATTTGCGTTTCGGCGTGTGAGCAGTTGAAACGTTCGGAGTGCTCACCGGTTGTTTGTGTTTTTGTTTTTTTCCACGTGCCAGTCCTGCCATGTCAGGAGAGCCAGCGCATAATTAATAATGCATATCCTTTGTCGTGGAAATTCGTGGCGTGTAAAAAAAATACTGGGAATATAAAAAAGAAGGGAGAGGGAAAGGGGTGTCGAGGCAAAAGCTCGTTTCGCCTTTGTCATAGCCGGCCACGAAGCTGGGCGGTTCGCGGTGTGCCTGCGTAAATATCGTCGTGTACACGTATTAGCATAGGGAAAAAAGTTCACAGTACACGAAAAAGGCACGGAGCTCAGTAAAACCAGGATCCAATGTTGTTTCCACTCTTTGCGCTCACTCGCCTACCGATTTTCCTCTATTTCCAGAAGTGAATTTATCGCTGGCCGTGTAATAACGCGAGAATCGGAGGAGGGGAAGGGTTATAGAAAGAATAAGAGAGAAGTCGACGTGACTTTTTTTTACATCGTTTAAACCGGGGACGTTGGCTCGTGCTACCGAGAGTGGCCGCTGTTGCGCGCTCGGAAAAACCGAGGCAGTAAGTTACGATTACGATTTCGCCGGAGGGCACAGACCGCGATACCAATTTCTATCTTTTTCCCTCTTATTTGCTAGTGAGATTCGACAATGCGAACGCGCAAGCATACCATCAACACGGCTTTGCACCGTTCTTTGTGAGAATAAATTGATATTTGTGCGGGTCCCCGGTATTGTATCGTGTTTCGCCGGCCAGAGATGGTTTTAATAACGTTAACTGTATATCGCTCGGGGATTAACGATCTCGTTGTTATCGATTAGTAGATTACACACGTTTGCATTCACCTATCGCTGTGCAGTCTCTGTTCTTTTTTCGATTTTTTTTTCGACACGCATTTTCCGTATTAAATATTCGTCTACGAATAGAAGAAAGTATTAGATTCGTGATCAGCGTGGAAAAAGACATGGAATTACAGTCCCGGAGTTCCCGCACCGCGAAAAAACCTAGGTGCTTATTGTGATCTACAGCAAGACATACACAAGACGATGGATATGATGGGGTTGAAAAAGCTAGATAAAGAGGTACCACTTGGATTTCTTGAGTAAAAAGCGAAGGGCAAGAAAAAATCAGAAGCGCATACTTCAATATATGTGATTGAGTGGATATGCATATATTTCATTATGGCATTTTTGTAGAGTAATTAAACCAGCCCGTCTTTGCGATTCAATTATAAGGGAATATACATGCATGCAAGGTGGCGTTGATTGGGTTTGCCACAGGATGTTTTTTTTTCTATGTAATATTAAACAAGAAGAATTTTTCCCAGTTTCGTTTGATCTCTCGAGAACCCTCCCTCCCAATTAATGCAATCGAGCGGCTCGTACATAGACCGTCCGTGTGCAGTCTGGCGAAATCGAGAACCCAGTCTGAGCCAATATTGAATGGTATTATTGAAAGAAAGAAAGAAAGAAAGGAAAAGAATTATAGGAGCACACGATAAAAGTTTTGCGAGAGAACGGCCGCTATCGGCGAGCTGTTGAACGTTATTTTATCTCGTCGTGGGAACGTATATCTCGGCCTGACTCGACCCGACTAACCCGAACCTTCCGATTGTAAAAGCTAACGCTTTTACAATCGTTTAACTCACTCTTGTCTTCGACCAGCGATATACGAAAAATTCCATGAATTAATTTCATGCTAATAACTGACGGCGATTATGTCTGACTTTGTATTGATCTTTATTCAATCGGAAGTTCGACGGGGCACTCGTTATTCAATGTTTGGATTTTCATCAGAATACCCAAGCGACCAATTTCAAATTCCGCTTTAGAAATTACTATACAAAAATACTTCGAAAGTGTTTAACACTTTCGAAGTATTTACGTATAGTAATTTCTCGGGCTGTGTCCAATCCTCCGACTAAGGACGATAACGAGATTCTTATTCGTCCGAAAATAGATCGACTTAACGTTATCCAAGTCGAACTAATAATTTTCATATAGTTGTCTGACAATCGGACAACTTCGTATTTTGCCTTCTTCGACAGTCCTCGGACGATTATGAAAAAATTATTCGTCCGAGGAGTCTATAATCGGACTCCAAATTTATGCAACACTGCAATTGTGAGAAATAATTAACTTGTCGGACGAATAATTTGTATATAGTCCGATGATAGAACAACTTCGCATTCCGTTTTCCTCATCTGTAGTCGGTTGATTATGGAAAAATTATTCGTCCGAGGAGTTGATAATCGCCCTCAAAACATAACATACATTATTTTTTGGTGTTGGAGCTGCGGATGGGGGGGAGGGGGAACCTTGCTTGTTCATAGGAAGCCGGTTGGGAAGCGGTTTTCCTTCTCTTTTAAAAATAGTATGTCTACGGGGGGTGGGGGCTCCGCCCCCCACCCCTCCCACTTCCCCTCTACAGTCCGGTTACAGGCTGTAGTGGTATTTCCGAAACACCATATTTCATTGTGACTCTTGGGAATTTACAAACACGCAAAAATGGAACGTTGATCGACACTACGATTTCCTTCACATGCACAGGCACATACTCACGCACGCGCATAAACGCGCGCATTTACTTTAAACGCTTGTGATGGTAAAATCATGTAAGCATTTATTGTAGTTGGACGAATGTGGAACAATTATTTATCCAACAACTCAATAACCACACTGAAAACGCACATGGCTCAAAAATGACGAGAAATAATAAACTTGTCGAGTGAATAATTTTTCCATAGTCGTCCGATGATCAAATGATTTCGTCCTGTCTTATTCGTCTGTAATCGGATGACTATGAAAAAGTTATTCGTCCGATCAACGGAAATTTGACTTAAAACTTTCGCGATGCTGAAATGACGAGTATATTAATATAGGTTAGTCGGGCGAGTAATTTTGCCATAGTGGTACATAGGTCGGATGAATAATATTTCCATATTTGTCCTTAGTCGGACGTTTAGACATTTTAATTTTTTCGTCACGCAAAAAATATTTGTTTCATTTAGTTTACTTATTAATCATTTTTCTTAGCACCAATTTTATTCTACTCCACAAATAATTCGTTTAACGGTTCTTGAATAACATCCAAAAAAATATCTTCGACATTACTATTAACTAAAAATTGAGTTTTCGGTGAGCTTGTTTTCGTCATTTTTAAACGGAATCGTCTTCGTGTAAAATAATTTGTGTTAAAAAAAATGATATCTTTCTTTGCAAGAGTTTTTTTAACTCATCGTAAAGGTTATTTCACGTTCAATAAAGCTTAACTAGTCTGACTATTAGGAAACAAAACAATAAAATAAGCGTAGCGCGGGGTCGAGGCGGTCTTTTGCCGTCGAAGAGAATAAATCACTCGGTTTGGCTGGTAAGCACCGATACGCTCTGGGAGCCGTTACGCGGTTAATAATGCGAGCTCGAGTCGGCGCGACGTTCGCCAACGCGCAGAGAGCGCGCACAGACTCAGCCTTCTTCCGTCGTCGATTCATAAGTGTGTGTGTACACTCGCGACTCTTGTACTGCGTCGATGTCGTGAGTCGGAGTGTTATAAACCCCCACACACAAAGCGCACGGAATAGCCGAGAGCCGAGAGAGTGTGCGTGCTGTTGCGCGTGGTCTGGCGATAGGCGCAGGAGCGCGGAACCATCGATCGGAGCGCCAGCAGCAGCAGCAGCTCTCTGGAGAGAGTTGGGGAGCCTCTTCGCGACTTAATAGCAAACTTTGTTTTCTAGAAAACATAAAATAAATAAACGCCGTTGTTGTACATCAAAATCCCATGTTTAAGTATCGGAAGACTTATTACCCATTCTGTTGTGATATTCAGTGAAAAATGTTATATAATTTTTCTTTTAACCTTACAGTTTAAAGCTGATTAGTCAAATTGTCTTTATTTTCTATAGCAATATTTTCATTATTATTATTTTTGTTTACATAGAAAAGGGTTTGAACTTAAAATCAATCATTCATCATGATGGAACTATATTTTTTTGCATCTAAATTTAAATCCTCTTCAAAAAAATCGAAATTCGTAAAATTTTAAAGCATCCTTTACACGCTTAGAAAAACCCTCACTAAAACACGCGGTTAGCGATTTAACACTATAGACAAGTACGAATCCGAGTTTGTCTATCGGCATCTCGAACAACTCGAAATTCCCGCAAACCCATAGGTCCGTCCGGAGAATTGCAGATTCTCCAGTTCGCCTTGCTAATGCGTCCATCGCGCTCCGCACTTAAGAGCACGTGAAACACGTTCTCAGTGTGTCTCTCTCGCTCAGCCGACAGCGCCACTAATGCTATTTTTCTCGCACTCCATAGTGTTTCACATGCTCTTAACGCCAAATTGCTATAATACCTCGCCGAGTCTGGTGGCGAGCCAAGCTTCTCCTCGCTTTCTGCTTCGGGTCCCTCTTCTCCGTTTGCTGTCTCGATGGTTTTACCACGTACGTACTATAGCGCTGTAGTAGTATATATCCCAACTCCGTAGCGGCAGCAGCACTGAGGCACACACCGTATCCTTTGTCCCACGCGGTAATCCAATTTCACGGCTTGAGTCGATATGGTGGGGACACGGGGCAACAGGGAGAGGGCTGTGAAGACTATGATATCCAATAGCGAAGGGGATAATCAGAAAAAAACGTATAGGCTAATTTTGAAAAAAAAAAAAAAAAAAACTAACACGTTATTTTATGCATGCCGCTCGGTAGGCAGAGATTCGTTGGCGCATACGTCACCGACGTGGGTAACGAGCGACCATTTTAACGTGTGCGTCTGCACGAGCGACAAAATTGAACGACACTTGGGTGTTTTTTTTTTCTCCCTAATTTACTTAAAAATTGTTTTTACGTAAAAGAAAGGTACTGAGAGATATCGATAGTGGGGAGGGCAGTATATGTAGGCTGGAAGGGTTTGTGCGCACAAGGCTCGTAAAGTATTGGTACTCGTAGCACGTTGGTTATAACACACAACTTTGGCTAACGTCGAATAAACATGCACACGACGCACTTTGTATTCGTAGTAACAACACTCACCGGCCAGCTGCATGGCACGCCAGGCCGGGAAAAGACACTGAGGAACTTCTGATGCTCTCGTACTCTACTACACGCTACACCACTGCCACCACGACGATTCCACTGCGAGCTACACCGTACTACGGTACAGTAGTATGGACACACTAACAGGCACACGAGAGCGAGCGTTGTATCGACGCTAAATAACTCCAATTAATCCTGCACTCGTCCGGTCGAATAAAACATCACTTCACGAACAGGAAACTTTCGTTAATCACTGTTGAACGCTTTATTTAATCATTTAAAAGGTTATGTTTTTTTTATATATATCTTCTATTCACATTCGAAGACCGGCGAGTTTAGAAGGTTTACGATGGAGAATGAAGCGAAACTCCCGTCGCCGGTTTGAGCGCTTGGCGCTTACTGAGGCATCGCGCTCCCCCCTCTCTGTTGGTAGACTCCGAGGCTCTGCTGCTGCTGCTGTTGCGGCTGCTGCTGCTGCTGCCGTCGCCACCGAACGACCGTGCGCAGTGGCGTAGCAACGGGGGGGATCACGAAATTCCGTGATCCTACTTCTATGGACGGTTTAATACATAGTAGTGCTGTACCCGTTGCACGCTCGACACGAGTCTAATAAAAATTATTGGCTCGCTGAGAATTACTGAGAGCTAAACAACGAGACTATTATTTCGCAGATTGATGTTTAGTAAAAAAAGGTACCGGTACGATAATCATCTAACAAAAAGCAATTATTTTTCTATCTTTGAAGATAGGTGAAAAAGAATAGTTATTTTAACAACGTGAGATCAAAACTACGAAATATTTAAAAATAAATCAAATCTGGACTGTAGAAAATCGATTTTTTTTCATAAATAATTCAGTGCTGACGACGCTCACCTCTCGATAACGAAGCCCGAATTGTATCCCAAGCGTTCTCATAAGCGTAACAATTATAATCTGATTATCCCACCAATTACAGTCCCAATTAATGCCGATGTATTCTTGGTTAGCGTGTTAATTTTTACTCCCAATTACCCGCACTAAAATATAACTATATCCTGTCAGTTCACCCAGTTGGAAACAGTACACGAACCGATATACGTATAGGTGTCTCTCGATGTTAATTGATAATACATTTGGAGCGTGCACCGCGATGACAGTGCAAGCCGATAGATACGAGTGGATGGCGGAATCGTACAAGTCAGCTCGATGGGTAATGCTTTGAGGAATTGAAAAACCGAAGATCAAAGATGCTTCGGAAAAATCGTTTTGGGGAGGCTATTCGCACGCGCCTCGAGTTTGTCGATTAATTGCGTGACCTTAAGCCGCCTGGCCGAGGCGAACGAGCGCGAGCGTAGCAAAACTCACTATCTCGTCGCATTGCCACGACAACGAGGCCGCCGGCGCGTTGCGTGAAGCTGCTTCCGGCCGGCCGAGTGACACGTAGCAAGAATAGTCGAACGGCACGTGATTCAGACATTAAGTGCAGTAACGGCCGTGCACATCGCACTTCCCCCTCCCCTACCCTTTTGCCGCCCTACTTGAGGCTACAGTGCGCACCCTGTCGCGCTTGTACCGTTCAACCGAGGTATAATTTTCGTCTTCATGAATATAAAATACAGATCAGAGATCAAATTACGTCTATGAAACAATTCACGCCACTCTTCGTGTAGCGACAGAGAAGAATTTGTATTTCTAGCCTCTGCCCGCTCTGTCGTTAAACGCTTTATTGCTCCGATGTGATCATACGAATGTAGCGCGATTGGGTGAGGACTTGTTCATTTTTTGTTTTTTTGAGCACGTAAAACAACCAAGCAGTGGGGTAACAACACTGGTCGTTGCAATTAGGAGTGTTTGCTTCGCACCGATGTTAAAACAATATTATCAAGGTTCGTGGAATATTTTCTTCTGGTTCGTAAAATACTTATAACGGAATAATCGCTTTGTCCGAATTGATTTCTTCCTGTTTTTCTTTTAATCAAACCAGGTTTTGAACCATTTCAATGAAATGTTAATTTGATGGTTGTCGCTCGATGATTAATATTTAATATTGTTGGTTGTTTCAAAGTCTTCCTGCGCATTATTTTTTATTTTATTTTTCCTGTCGATAGAATTTCGTAGTTAAACGTCCAGAATTACTGGCGATCGTGTCGATGGAACGTTCGATTTTCTCGGGTTATTGTTAGAAGAAATACTATGAGAAAGCTGTGACAATGGAATCGGCATTCGCTCATGCTCTCTCAAAGTCCTGAACGACAATTACCGAATGCGAGGGCCAAAGTTTCGAGGCGCATTGCACCTGGAGAATTCATGGAAGGGCGAGAGGAACAAACTGCTGCTAGTCTGATGGGGCCCTGTAAGGTAAAGTCGTGAACCCTCGACCGGACGGTGCGCGCGCTCGCTGACGTTCCAGATCGAAATCGCACCGTTAATCGATGCCCCTCGCACACAACACTCGTGTAAGTGTACCGCGCTCAGACGATAGCCCATAAAGTATTCTCGATGTAACCGGCAATGGAGCAGAAAAAAATGTACGATATTTATTCCCGAGTCTAAAACTTTAATCTATGATGGCTCAACTATTTCTCTGCAAGGATGTGAAAGTATACTTGAAAAAATATATCTCATATATCAACTTTTTATAAAATATAAGCGGCAAAAAAAAAATATCTATACATATATTTTTTTACAGCAAATCGAATAATAAGTCGACAAAACCAGTTACGATTATCTTCATAGATTTCTAGTCATGTCTTTTTTCGGTTTTTCATTTATTGTAAGTGAATTTGGTAATTCATATTTTTTGTTTGACCTTACAACGAACTACTTAGATATCGACCTTACAAATATTCAAATTTCATTCATTTTTGCACAATATCATAAACGGTTATATTTTTCGTACATAAAGTTCCATGAGAGAAATATAGCTCGCGGGTACCATGCATATGGAGATTACAGTAGTGGTATAACTATAATCGAGCGCTGCACGAAGAATCTCAGGCACGCGTGCGGCATGTACATAGCATGTATTACACGGCCCGTGCACGCACCTTTCCGGGCCAACGACTTTTGTACACACTCGAGGCCGGGAGAATGCTGCACTTCCGACGACAGCCACACGAGTGGCCATCGACTCTGGACGATTAATAAAAAAAAGCCCCGACGTGCGATTAGCTTCCTTAAATTAGGAAAAAAAAATCATACCAATTGTCACGCTCGAACGATCGCGACCTGCAAACGTCGCACCCATCGACTGTCTCGTCTGCGAAGTCTGAACGATGAAGTTCCAATTTGAAGAGAAAGTTGCAATGAGACCGAAATTCCAGGTTTCGCTATAACATTCTTCATCAATGGAAGTAATTGGTTTTCTTGTTTTCTATTTTTTCTTCCTGACCCTTGATGGAGGTTCGCGGTTAGAGAGGAGTTAGAGTAAGGCCAGTGCTAATGGGAAGATCCGATATACGTGAAAAATAAATAATGCACTCTGAGCCTCGCTGGGAAGTTGTACTCGAGAGGAAGATGAAGAGAGAGGTTACACCGCGAGGGTGAAGAGCTCGAGAGCCAAGTGGAATACAGACGGGTGGGAAATAGGGGCGATCGGCGTTCTGTAACGCATTTCAGTTCTCTCTCTCACTCTCCTCGTGTATCCCATCTGCTCCCGTCGTTAAGGAGAAACGTGTCAGGAGTGTTCTCTATACAAATAACACTCGTAGAGCTACAGTACTAACGAACTATGGTATAATAAAGCTTTAGAATATGAAAAGTTGGCCTCAGAGCCATTGATTGCCTGGGAATACTCGAGAAAAAATAATGACACACGACCGCACACCCATGTTTACGTTGCGGAGCAAGAAAGAAATTAAAAGATCAGAGATCAAAAGAAGTATGAGACTGGGGAAAAAAGAACAATAGTCATCCAGTGGTCTTTGAGAGTGGTCTCGTTTTATCGATTTTTCGTTGGCATGAAAACAAAAATCTGAGTTATTTGGATTTACAAAGGTTACTGATGACTGAAATAAAAAAGTTGAAAATTTTTGTTTTTATATCACTTACACACAATGTTCCCTTGTTCGCAAAATGTCATTTTTAAAACTTTTATGAAAAAGGCATAAGAAAATTTCAATTTATAACTTTTCAAAAAATGATTATGTTAAAATAAGGTCGCGCATCACTTTATCGGATTTGTGCTTGGCGCGAAAAAATACACGGCATTATGAGCTCTTGTATTTTTAACCCCACCATTTCCGTAAATTCTTCTCGGGACACCAAAGCCAACAGATCAAGTTTACACGAGTATAAAAATATCTCCTAAAAATGAATAACAAAGAATATCCCCAGCCACAAAGAGGCTTAGACATCAACAGTTGAAAAAAGAAATCATCCTGCTATAACGAGAAAGTATGAAACTGTTGGAACGAAAGTTTTTCCTCGCTCACCGGAGAGGTTTCGGGCTGGTTTCCGAGATTAAAGTTTCGTTAGAGCGTGGATAGCGAGAGAGCCAGAGACGAGGGAAAAGCTCATGGACAGGACTTTGAAACTCATTCGTGCTGTTTCTCTGCTGCTGAAACTGAGGACGGCGTGAGTTTCGCCAAGCCCTGCAGCTGTGCCGGTGGGGCCGCCGGTTGTACCGAAAATGTCGAGCGGCGACATCAGCCGGCATATGGTAAGTAGCTTCACGTTCTGGCGGCCACGAGAGCCAGAAAAGCGAGAGGAAAAATAGAATAGGCGAAAAAAATTTAGAGGCTCGAGGTGGAATATTTTTCCGGAGTCTGTCTGGTGCTCGGTCGAGCGTTATATGTCGACAGCGGGTTCGCAGATGTTCATGCCACGATTGATCCTATTACCAAACGGCGTATTGTCGTCGACGTCGACGACGACGACAATGCGACAACAATCGATATTACACCTAGTTGCCCGAGAGGACAAACTCGGGACGACAAGGATCCATTTACCCGTAGAAATTCATCTGCCAAACACGTATCGCGTGCCTCGCCGTAATTACAATCGAAACCTATCACCATTTTTGTCACGTGCTTCGTAGATTCGTATAGTGGAGAAAAAAAAAATTATGTTCGGCTATGGGCAATATAAAGACACTGCTGGGTAGTGCCTCGCGCAGTCTCACTGGGGGCCTTTCGGTAATGACGGTCGTTATACTCAGAGCCCCCCCCCCCCCCCCACCCCCCGAAGAGGCCATTTCTTTCGAGGCCGTCGAGCCTACGGCAACACGAGGTCGGACTTTCCAAAGCCGGCTCGGGATCTGATGCCGTAGCTAAAATTCGGTGCTGAATGTTGAAAATTACTAGACAAAGACTCATTGTAAACTGGATTCCGTGTACATGTTTCCTTTCTCTATTTATGGTTGCCATTTCCTTTAATCATTAACTCACTATTGATTATCTGCAATTGTATACCATTTTATAATCTTTTTTTTATAACTCGAATAAGTTTTCATGAGAACGTAAGTTATCCTGAAAGCCATAAAAAACTAAATTTTTTTTTTTTTTTTTTTTTTAAGATCCGTTTGTACTCGATATCAAAAAGTGGGATTTAATTGGACACGTAGCTTCGAGAAAAGTGTGTTAAAAATTATAGCGCGATATCTCTCGCCCTCTCAAGTCCAAGTTGCTCCATAAAAATTCTCCGAAATTTCGCACTTGCCGTCAAAGTGAATAAAGTAGAAATAAAGGTGTAATAAACTCAAGAATTTGCATATCTCGTGCGAAAGATAATGGCTCGTGGCTCCATACGAATTCTGCTTGTGTTTTGATACTCTGGAAACGGTTCGTCGAGACTGAACTGATATACACCAAACAGAAGATTGCTAAGACCGAAAAATGCGAATAGAAAAAAATCGCGCGAAGAAAAATATATGAAAAGAAATTCTTATAACATCATAAACTGTACAATGGACGCATGCACCAAACAATGAAATGCGCGTAAAAGCCTTGCTTCTGGGAGTGCTGGGTAGTTGCTGTATTACAGTAGTCGTATCTCTCGGTGGTTGTATACAAAACTCATGTACACTCAGGCGAGCGCGGTAGTAGTAAAGCTCTGTACGGTAAATCGAGGTGTGTGTGTATGTGTGTGCGCGCGCCCGCGCGCGCGCGCGTGTGTGTGTGTGTGTAGTTGTTTAGTGCGGGCATGTATAGAGCGAGCGTGAAGCATTCAAGAGGGGCCAATATGTGTTCGGAGAGAAGCCAAGGAGCGCGTTACATATCCTTTGTCCGCGAGTGGTAGGTAATCCAATGTGGCTTTCGTTTATCTCGCTCGCTCGGGCGAGGGTCTCCAGGAAGCCGGGTGCGAGCAAGCGAGATGGAGAAAACCAACTGCGGACTACGGAGGGGAAGGAGGATTCGTGGAGCGCGGATAAGAAAGCGCCGGACGAAACACGCTGCGCACACACCGCACGATATGCGCGCCGGTCGCTCACCGTCCGGCGGTCGTGCGCGCGCGCGCGCGCATATGCGCAACGAAAAACGGGTGCCGCTGACTCGTCTTCTTGTAGCTTGCGTGGTCGAGAGGACTCTACGACCCGCACGGCCCACCGGATACCGACAGAAGAAGAAGGGGAAGCAGAAGGAGAAGGAGAAGAAGAAGGAAAACGAGAAGAAGACGAAGAAAAATGAGAAGAAACGACTCACGGGAACCGTGAGTTTGTGCTCTTAGAGGGTCCGAGGCTCGACATCGATGCCAGAGCCACCAAACGAAGAGAAAAAACTACGTTACTACTGAGATCGTGTAAACGAAATAAAAACATTTTTCGTTCGATGCATTTGCCGACTAAAAATCGAACACGAATAGGACAAATATTGTGTCGGTATGCGTTTCAAAGAATATTTATACAAAATATGTATATAAACATGTATACAATTCACACAGTTGTCCCGTGCAATAAATAAGCCCTTTTACTAATAATTCGTTCGCGAGTTAAAAAAAAAACAATTACAACAACGTTAAGAGAAACTTTGTGGGACAGTTGAAATTCTTCGAAAACCTGTGTTAAAACAGGACCGATAAAAAAAAAAAAGAATCACCTTGTCGGAATTGCAGTTCATCGTCGTAACCTCCTAACCTCTGAATCCTTGATTTCCATGTCGCGTTATTCTTGCGTAGAAAAATCCCCAGTGGCGGTCGACGATGACGGTTGTTAACAATAAAAATCCCGTGAATTTCGTAGCGTCAAGCTCTCAGTACGAGAGCCTCGAAGCACTGTAACAACAACACTGTTACACGAACACACTTGAAAGCCACTGAGTAATCACGTGGTGAGAGAGACACACACACACATACACACTAACCCGTTGAGGCACCAACACAATTCAGAACGAAACTGGCAAGCACGCTTGGCATCACCCGCGTCACGATATTCTCTCACTCTTTATTTCTTGCCCGTATCTTCGTATCCACTTCTCTGCGTCGGATTCGCGTCCCCTCGTATTTCTCCTCTGCGAACTATCCTCACTAAATTCTTTCATGGAAGATAGATTGCATATTAACAACGCTAATCACAGTACACACAAAAGCGGAACTTTGAAGCGACGCGGCCATGCGCCTCCGCGGTTTTTGCACCTTTCTCGTTTTCGACAGGCACCGACGAGCGCATGTGTGCGCGCGCGTTCAGAACTAAGGAGTTCGGGGGGAGGGGAGTGGGGAAGAGAGCGAGAGAGCGAGAGAGAGAGAGAGGGAGAGAGAGAAAGAGAGAGAGAGAGAGAGAGATTGTCACAACCGAAGAAGTGCCGGGTCGAACCGAGGCGTCGATCACCGATAAATTAAAGCCGTTTAATACAATCCTCGTAAAGCTCACCACGCCGCCAACAGGCCGACCGCTTGGCGTTTACTGAAGCAACGCGGTGTGGCTCTAACCCCCCTACTCCCCGCCACGCCGTCGACCGCCCTACCCATTCTTCTCGCTCTATCTCGTTTCCCCGTCTCGCCACGCCGCCTCTCGTACGTACAACGCGCGGGGCTCCGACCAATGGCGTGAAAATCGATGGCACTCGGCGCGGCCTCGACACTAAAAGACTGAACGACACTCTTTATCACCCGAAATTCTCAAGTCCCTGGATCCAATGAACCCTTAACAATCGTGCGAATGAACAATCGAACAAATCAATAATTCGATTTTACCGCTCGTGCGTATCGACCTAAAATAATACGATTAAAAAATTTGCCTCGAGACATACAGGGAGGTTGAAAATTCCCACTGTGTTCTACGCCAGTGCCGACGAGATCTCGTCGTCCCTCTCGCACTCGGGCGGACTCGGGAACCCGAGGATTCTCTACCATCTACCTGCTCTTCGCTCTCGTAGTCTCGCCACTGCCGTTGCCCCGCTGGTAGTCGTATTCCTCGACATCAGTAGACTCCGCACGGACACAACGAGAGAGACTCGCTTCGCGCGCTCTATTCATCCTCCTCTACTCTATTGGCTCTATTGTGTGTCGCTTTTCTCTTCTTTCCTTCTCGCTTCTCTCTCTTCCTCACATCCATTCGTATCCTCCGATTCTCTTATTCTCTGTTTCGCACATGTTTTTCTTGTTCACACTGAAGCGTTTCTCTCTCTCTTTCTCTCTCTCTCTCCCTCTCTCTCTCCCGCTCTCGCTCGCTGCCGCGAGAACGTCGACGGACTTTACTTCATACCGTTCACGCTGTCTCGCTCCCTTTCGCTTTTCCTCCGGCGCTGTTCTCCGTTCCTCTCACGCGGAGCCACCACCCCTGTCGAGCACACCCTACAAACCCGGCTAGCAGCCGACAGAGAAGTGCCGAGAGAAAAGCTATACCGACCCTTCTCCCTCCTCCTCCTGCTCCGACATTGAAACCGAACCGCTCCTACTTCGGACTACGAATCCCGGAAAAAAATTAGATCAGGAAAATTTTGCGAGAGGAAAGGGTATGACACTCTTAATTTTTAAGTCGAGTTTTAATTATTCGCCGAGAAATTCGACGGCGCGTCGAGGAGGCAAATTGGATACAGATAATATATACAACAGAAAACAAAACGAAGATATATCTGGAAAGACTACGTTTCACGCATTCGAGAAGCAATTACGAAGATTGCAAAGTATCAACGCGGATAATTATTCTCGTGCTTTTTTCCCCTCGAGCTAGGAAACAGGTTGGACATTGAGTTTAACCGTCGCGGGAATGTTTCTCACCGATGTCATAATAACGAAGGCACTTTGTCACAATCGCGTTCGCGCGACGTCGCCTACCTGACTGCCACTTATGTGTTATGTGTACCTCGACGACGACTCTGCGTGTACGTGTACCACGGCATCTACACACAATATGTACGTATATATTTATAATCGGATCGAGCTGATTGGTTATTAAATTTGAGAAGCGATACAGTTCGACGAATTACGTCGAGTCGGATTTGTCGATCTATTCAGAAACGTTTTGCTTTGCCTTGTATGATAGACGGTTAGCCACCAGCAGCAAGCAGCAGCAGCAGTAGCAATGGGCAGCCTCTAGTTCCGAGCTCTTACACTCTCGAATATGGCGGGTATTACCCTCGTGCCTATAGAGAGATACCGCGCGCTATTGTTACGGAGCGAGACAATCACAGCGATTATCATTTGCGGTACATATAGATGGAACGACTATAAACGCATACGCATCTATTCCTGTGCATACGTACAGATATATATATATACTATATATATATGTATAGATATAGGTTTGTCGCGACTTGGGCTATTGTAGAGCGATAGCACTAACCGCATACATCTACAAGGCATTTTCGCAAACTTGCACAGTATATCGTATATCGCACGAAACATAGGCGGCTCGCAGAGAAGCGAGAAAGAGGAAAACGAAAGATCAGAATAAATTGGAGTAGGCTGAAGGCGATTACGCTATATTCCTACTGTACATGGCGATAAAATTGACATTGCGAAGTGGTGAGCGGTGGAAACGGTCGAGATGAAGAAGAGGAGAAAAAAGAGGTTAGCGCGGATAACTGGAAAAGATAATGAGCCAGTGAAGCATGAGAAATCCTCGAGTCGGTTCGCTTGCCGCAAGCGGCGGGAGAGCTCTATGGCTGTCGGGGTCTATTGCGACGCGGGCTATTCCCGGGCAAAGTATAGACTCGGCGCGACGGTAGTGTACATGTACGTACCGACTGCGTTGGGTGTACGTGATACTTGAGAAGATTTTTTTTTCCTTTCAAGTCTCTCACTGTAATAACATGTAAACACTGTTTCGCGATGACTTCTGCCGACGAGTTTGCAGCTCGTGCTCTGCTGGACGGAGAGTCAACTACGGTTCGGCTGAACTGCGGATTCATCGACACAATTATTCAATAGCGTGTACACAGTCGTTAAAATCCGGCTAGTGTATTTCCCGATAAAACGACCTGAGAATTAAAAAACCTTTTGTCTCTGTAACAATGGCCTTCATTTACGGAGTGGAAATATTTTACGAAAGTAATTATTGTCTTTCTGTTGTTCATGTAGACAACATAAAATATACCTACTAAAACATGTTGTGCGCAATCTTTTTATGCTTCTCTAAGCTTAAATCGACTACCATTATTACTATGGCCATATAATCCGTAGAGTCCGGGTGATATGGCCAATCGTAAATATTTATTTATAGAGCTGCAATTCAATCACGCATCGAAAATATCGAAAATACTAAGTGAATAACTTCAGTTTGATGTTTCTAGAGTTGGTTACGATGAAAATTTTAAGGTTTTTCTTACGTTAAACCTTCAATTTTCATTCTTTAAAAAACCATTGCCATATTATCCCGACTTACCTTAATTGTATGTAAATTATCTTTGCATTGGACATAGATCATATGACGAGTTATGCGCAACACGTAACGAGTAATGCATTATGCGTAATCCGTTACCGGATTCCCAATAACGTGCCTTCTCTACTATGAAATGTATATAACGCGTGTCAGCAACACGACTTATTCTACCCTGAAAGGGCTATACGTCTCTAAAGAAGTTTGATTTGAACAAAAAAAAATTAAATAGAAAGGGTACCTTAACTAGTAATCGATTTCTTATTCAGTTTCCCGCTAGTTTCTTAACGAGTTCATGTCCCTGTTGTCGGAGTACATTTATCTGTTCGCCCGGAGGACAATAATTACCCATTGGATAGTTATGACCTGATGGACGATGAGGGAGTATGGGAGGGAGGGGGGTGTTCATCGAAAGTGGAACTTTCAAGAGCGAGAAGCGCATTAAACCTCGATAAGTATTCACCGATCATTCGATCGGGTGGAAAATTTTACACTTCGGCGGTAGAGCCTCTCATCGGGAGAACGAATTAACCAAAGGAGTTCTCTCGGGACACGAGCCAAGCTCGATCAAACCAAGTAGAACAAAGAGCGAGAGGCTACGACGTACGGAACGAGGAAGCACATATAAGCGGACACATAACGTATATTGTACGGCTAGGAACGAGAGTCAGACAGCGTAACCGAAACTCTACCGACAGACATATTTTATGCGGTCAATCTAATCGGATCTAAACACCTTTTCGCCAATTAAACAAGCCTGTACTTTTCTCTTACTGTAACGTACATCAAACAGCAAAAACAAGAATAACAAACATAATAATAATAATAATATCATCGTGCTGATTATTTCAGAGATATCGTTTTTACAAGAATAATGATTATTATAAAAACAATATTTCTTTAGCGGATGATTGTTGGACGAGGATAAAATTAGCATAAATGTTATCCGAATGTGTAGAGAGGAGACGAGACGAGGCGAGACAATACACGAGGGGTCGGACGAACCGTGACAAATTGTGAGGTTCCAGAGAGAATCCAATTGACCCGAGAAGCTTTCACTCGCCTTATACTATTCCCCCCTCAACCGCCATTCTCGGTATAGGTTTTATGTTTATGAAGGTTATCGCTCACGATAATTCTCATCTGGCTAAAGCTGCAGCGCACGTTGGAACGCGTGTATACACTACCTTCCCCGACAACATAAGTGTGCGGTAACGTGTAGGTAGAGAAACACGTACACGAGAACGGAGTTGGAATATCTCGTCGATAATGGATGAATGTGAACACAGAGAGCGCGCAGACACGGAATCGGTCGGGAATAAATCAAGCGTGCCACCATTGGAACTGCTGCCTGGAGAGTTCAAAAGCGGGCGAAGTAGAAATATAGTGGCGAATGGAACGGTATTGGCTGTGCCGCGTACTGACAATCTTTCTGAACAACACACTTTACAATAGTAGCAAAAATGCGTATTTATTAAAAACATGTTACATTGGTTATCGGTAGATCTTTCAAGTACGTAACAGACGCTTGGTGATTACATGTAGGCGTGGCAACAACAATTGTTATTGCCACACCTACTTTGTTATTGCCAGAGGTATAAACAGAGCTTACCTGGATGTACCTGCTGTATGAGAAAAAAACAACAACAAACATCAAATCTTATGCGTTCCACACCGGTGTACTTGGACACGAGCTATTCGTCGGTCCGCTGTCGGCAGTCCGCAAAATTGCCTCACCAGTTTGGTCGGACCAAGTGCTCTGTTCACCGTTCGCGTATTTAATGGCTCTTTGTCCGTTCAGCGGGGCTGTCGCTTGATACCCCTGCACGTTTACGATACACACACCCTTCGCGGCAGTGTATTACCATGTCTAGAACAACGTGCTCGCCGTTGTTCGGACCATCCTACACTACAGTGCCGGTTCTAAACGCAGTATACAACACCCTAATACCTCACAACTGCCTATTGTAATACGGTTTCGCCACGATAAAACGATCTTTTGTGCAGAACAAAAAAAAAGAAATCAATCTCCTTAATCTATTTTAATCTGTATGAGAAAAAAAAGAAAATTTTTCATCGCTTCAACTATACGAAAAAAATAATTAGGTACTCTAGAGCGCGTTGGCAATTTTTTTTTTGCGTGCAAGATTAATTTGCGTTGAACAAAAAAAAAAAAAAGAAAAAAAATGTCGAGCTTCCTACTTTACTGATTGCGGAGCAAGGTTTAGAGGGTCAATGTATTTTTGATGCAAATATGGAGACGTTATTCTCGAGCGGTAAGTTCGAAGCAATAAAAAAAAAGGAAAAAACGAAGAGTCATCTCTTCTGGTTGACTGGTCGACGATCGTCGCGTCATTTCCACATCGAGGTGCCTCAAGTCCCCCTCTCCCCTTCGCGATGTTCCTTCTCCATACTTCGACGCCGAGTTTTTCCTCGGGCTTTCGTTTAATTAATACCAAATTCCGGAGCTTTTTGGCGTGTGCAACTTGTCACGGACTCAGACGACGGCGGCGTCGTCTAGCGGCTATCCGGCGACAAGCCACTTTTTAATAACGGACAAACTCGAACGAATCATATCGCGTGCAGGGCCGAGTGTTTCGGTGTAACGAGATTTACAAACTGTTGTAAAAGTGACGCGCACAGTAAAAACAGACTCGGGGTATCTCGTATCGTTGCGCGTGCCAATTCATTTTTGTCGTTGTATTGATTACTACACCTGTCAAGATACACTCTGCGGAATAAAAAAAAAAAATCAACCAAAATAAACTCTCTAAATTTTGGAGAATTAATTTTTGGCATCGACCATAGCTGGCGTTTCGATTTCACTACAATCGAACCTAAAAATACCTATCTAGGGTGACAAATTTATAAAGAATATCGCGATGTTCGGTAGTTAAAAAAGTGTACCTGTTAACGACTCATCGCCCCTGAAAATAGGGATCCCGCATCGACGCGAGAATCCTTCGTACAATTATAATTTACCGTCGTTTGTCGTTCTTTGACGACGGGTATAAATGTCTCAGTCAGCGCAAAGCTTGTACGCTGAGTCACAGAGAAAAGGCGTAATAGAAATAGCGAGAGAGTCGTAACACAAAGAGGACCGACGGACGGACTGTGCCGATTGACAAATGCCGACGGCTCCTCGCGAGCGCGTGGGCGTGCGCACGCGCTACTAATTTTTCATCAGCGCAGTATGAATCTTCTGTATCGAGGTACAGCCGTACGGTATATTCTACTTCTCGTATGTCTAGCGTGAAAAGCGTTCGTGACGAGGCAGAAAACACATTGTCATCGTCTTACGCTCTTCCATCGGAATACGCCAATTCCTCAGCCAAGATTGAATTCCTCACGACCAATTTCTCCGAATAGTTAATATAGTCATTAACTCCGAACAATAAAATAATCCTGGAATGTTTCATTTCGTCAATGGCTCGGAGATATAAAAAGGTCTACAATATCGCGAAACGGGACAAGATTTGTTTATTTTTTCCGCATTTCTCATGGTCATGAAAACGTTTTTCTTCGCATAGTAGAAGGCCAAGATGAGGCGCACGCTACAGTCTCGGGGATACGGTGTGTAAAACTTAGCGGGAGTCGATTTTCTATTTTGGTCCCTGGCGTCTGCATCCCAATAACTCGGCTTGGGTCTTGTCAGGAAAATGGTCAAAGTTTCGGACAAGTTCCGGAACGAGCTATGATATGTAGCGTCTTGACGCGGAGTACTTAAAAGATAAAACGCATTAAGTGGATCCAAAGGATAATTCACAAAAATCTTTAAATTGAAAATGAAGAAACGAACAGTTTTTCCCAATATGATTTTCAGATGATTGGGAACATTTTGGACACAAAGCTTCCTCTATAAGGAGTTCTGCATCTAATTTTAATGTTTGTGTATGTGAGAATAGCAATTTCCATCGGGGAACGTTGCAGGTTAGTATGGAGCAGACTTTTAGCAGTGAACTCCAACTTGAGCGTACTGGTTCGCGGGTCGCTGAATTTACGCACATCAGAGGAAATCAGGATAACCGATCGAATGGGCACTATATCGCCTCGCACGAGATACGCATAGTCGGGGCAGCGATGCCAGTGGCTGTGCCGGGTCGCATCATGAATAATGTAGAAGCGATAGAGAGCCCGCGGTAGACACAGCTACGAGGAGAGTCGCAAGCGCGAGGCGTCCGAGTCGCCCAGCTGTCAGTGGCCAATTACCGGCACTCTCACTGTGTGCATCTATATAAAACAAATAAATCGAGGCGCGACCCGATTACGCATAAATTAAGATCGTGGCCTTTGCTCGACGAGGCTCGACCTAAACGGCGAGCTCGGGTGCGACCGAGAAGCTTTTACGTCTCGGCCGATGAAAAACAACACATCGTATGTATGTTTTTTCCAACAACAACAAAAAAAATTAAATAAATATTAATTTTAAAAAACCCAATGCCTTTTTCGTTACAACGTAGACAATGGAAAAGCTATACAATTTATTTAACGACAAAGGCTCACAAATGCTCAAACACGTGTGCCCAAAAATCCTCTGAAGGCTCCACGACCTGATTGCGATAAAACAAAAAAATAGGGATCATCAAACAAAAAATAGGGTTCGGTCTCAAGTTGTAAGAATTAAAATTTTTTGGGTCTCAGATACACCCTTATACACGCACGCACGCACACACACATACCCAGACATTATTTTCTAAATGTGATTTTCAGATGTTTTGGAACATTCCAAACATGTTTTCATTAAAATCACGATTTTTTTTCATGCAAACAAAGCTTCCTCTATGAGGAAGTAAAATGAACCTTTTAATTGATACGATTAATTTTTTTTTATAAAATAATAATAATCAGTTTTCAAAGATTCATCCCTTATTAAGGTTCAGTCGATCTTTTAATTATGAATCTATTTCGTTAGTTGACATTTAAAAAATAATATATATATATATCTGAATGGATGAGAGAACTCGAGAAATATTAACACGACGAAAAATCGGTTTCTCCCCCAACGTGGAAGGTCTCGTGTACGGCAGAGATACGGAACGGATGAACGTTACGCCTGGGTAATAATGAAGCTAATAATAATAACACGCAAGGCTCATCGTGCATCACGCGTAACCGTAGAAAAAGAAACATGTATAGATAGAAACACAGAGAGTGGATGAGTCGGGGACCAAAGGTGAAGTCGCACTCTTCGATTCGCTTGACCCGCGAGCGTGCTCGATGACCACACTTTATGAAGAGATCTGTCCCGAGCGTAATCGCATCTACATGCATGAATTTCAATGTGCATTCGCGAGAGACATTCTCGGCAAGACGCGAACGACGATTTACGATCTGCCTCGCGCGCACACGTAGAGTCTGGAATATATACGTCCGCTGCATAACATCGAAGCCGAACGGTGACAATGTTTGTAACGAATGCGCGCTACCGTCGGTTATAGGCTGCAGTTGATATACAGTATCGCCATAAATCAAATGAGTTGCTCGACTGTGTATCGTCTATCGCCGACTCGGTTATAAAAGAGGAGTTCACCATTTCTTCGAGCTATTCGAAGATACCTAATGAGACGTGCACTCGTATTTGGGAATTCCACACCATTTTTATCGTTCGGGACCAAACAACGCACCCACTGTACATTCGAGACATTAATTATGCCATTGCACTTTCAGACTGTTTCCCTCTTCACGGCGGGAAGTTACCTCAGGAAACAACGAGAGCTCACGTGTATTCACGCACTCGCGGTCTATCGTTAACGGCAAATCTGGCGAGTGAATAACGCACTCAAAAACCTGTCGAGAACTAACCAGTCTGCAAATCAATGTTTGTCGGAATTATCGGTGAATTTGTTGGATCGATCGCTGATTTGCGAAATTAGGGAGATTGAAAGATTTTTCAATGTATATGGACATGTAACAGTTCGCGACCTCTCGAGCATCGTAAAGGTCCGGCCAATTCATCCGCGACGTTCCATCCCGCAGTTTCGCTCTCTCGGATGCCTCGGTTGTAGCCGATTCAGGCGTCGAGACGACGCCGACTGTTTGTCCATAGCTAGACCCCTTAAGTGCGCGGCAACGTCCCGACGATGCTTAATCTCGTTTGTCGGACGGTTTGTCGCGTTTCCGGAGCGGCTGTTCGCAACTAACTAACAGCGCGCAGTGCGAAATGTAGTGCCGCGAGTTACGTGGAGCTGAGCTAGAGAATTGGATTCAGAGTCGACCGGTCCGGTATGCTGTCAACTCCGGGAGTATGGGAAGATTTGTTCGCTGATTGAAGAGTATTTCATAGAAAATTAATGCTTTTTTGTAGCAAATCTTAGATCCAACTGCCATTTATTGACTTGACCGAAAGCTTTTGTTAAATAGCATTATTTTTTGAATATCCAAATATTGCCAAAATGTAATGCGTTGACGTTTCAGGCGGGAATCATAATAAAAAAATGTTTACGAAAACAGGAATTTTTCAACGGAAAAATTGTTTGCCTCGATTCAGGTTGCGTTTCGATCTATCGAAATTGTTGCTGCTCGCACCTCTTTAGGGTAAATAAGAAAAAAAAGTTTGATAAAAAAAAATTGATGACGCTGGGTATACAGGCCGAAGCGATATATACGCTTTCCTCCTCGGCAGACTCGAGGTCGACCGATCGAAAGTATAACGGCCCGGTATTACCGTGTAGCGTGGCCGGTAAACACGGTAATTGAGCCGAGTTAGCCGTCACGAAACGCGAGTGCCTGCCGCTCGTTCGCGGAGCTCACCGGGCGCATAAGCGCACGCGGGGGGAGGGCATATAAGCTACCGCTCGCGGGATAAGTCTACCGAATCGATCCGAAAACACGATTTTCCATGACACGCCACATTTTATTTTTTTTCTTCTTTTTTCGTCGGCTTTACCGCAAGGGAAGTAAAACTAACGATTGTTATTTTCATCATATAGATATAGAAAATAAGGAGACACGGCGAGCACCTCCCACTCGACAATTTACACGTCGTCAGAAAAGCTCGCGATAATCGTCTGAGAAATCACGACGTATGAGAAAATGACAAAAAAAAATGATATCTCCTTGACTGTGCATAAAAAACGCATACTAAACCAAAATAAAAAAAATTAATCTCAATGGAATCCAGTAAAACTTGTACGTAATACATAAAAAAAAAAAATTTTAACAAAAAAAAATGACGGTCGGTGTATCGATATCGATAGTAGTATCTCTCCGGCGTCTGGAATATCACTTCATATCCTGGATGTATGTTATGCTCCGTCGCTGCTGCTCTATACGAGCCTTCGAGTCACGCGAGCCGGGGGCTATGGCGCCTGTGCGATACGCGATCGCGAAGACGATAATAACTTCTAAGCTTCCAATCCTAGATATTTATTTATACGTAACGCGAATGAATTTTTATTTATATAATTTTTTTTTATTTTCATCTAACGAAATGGAGTATGCCGATGTTTTTGCCTGTTGGGTTGATAAATCGTTTCTGAGCCTTTCTGAGCCGAAATTTATCTCGCAAGGCTAACATAGCCGTCCAAATTTCGATCTAATGGTACAGCCGAGCAGTGAAGGAAGGGATACGAGAATTTGACTGTAAGTGGTTTATGCCAGCCACAGCGTTCACGTTTGCGGATACGTGTCGGTGACGACATTCGGGCAGGCTTCACGTTCGCGGTCGTTTCGCGGCCCGGGATCGCGGACCCACCATAGCGACATTGTGAAATCTGACTCACGTGTATACGCTCGCTATCGTCTTTAAATCGTCGAGGCCTTGTTCGCCGGTTCGGGACGGTTGATCTAGTGCTTGTATGAGTCGACGCTAATATTAATAAGTGACCTCCGATGTCGGTACAACAGGCAAATATTTTTTACTAGCGTCGGGCGTGAAGCGCCCGATCGCAAGTAAATTAAATAAAGTCCCGAAGCGGCGATTGAAGAAAAACTTTTTCAGGCATTTTTATAAGCAATGATTGCAAAAACGAGTGACTTTGCATATTTTCAGAACACGAAATAAACGAATCTATCTATCTATAGTTATAACCAGATGTAAAGTAAGGTGTTTTGCCGTGACGTCTTCACCTCTATATATATATACATAGTAGTAACAAAAATGAGTAAAAGAGCTGAAGCCGAACAGTAGAAGTGGCCGCAAGGCCAAGTATCGACTCGGGTTTCCGGGTGGTCGACAATGAAGGAGGGACACGCACAGACCCGTTCTCTCTCTGATCAGGCAAAGAAGAATATCCAGTGGCTGGTCCCCGAGTGTTCCAAGCTGTGACCATGATGCACCCTTCCTCTTCCCCTTACCCTTGGTCGCTTTGTCACGTTACCCGATCCGTCGTTGCCGAGGGAGCAAGAGAGCGAACAAGCAGAGTGAAAAAAGGCTCGAAAAAAAAAAAACATGTCTCCTAATCTCTTGTTTATTCACATGCACATGCGCCAGCCGTGCGAGGGGCGAGCATGCGCCTTTCCTCGAATAAATCTTTCGCTCTACAAATAATGAGTTTGTCTGCAAATATTCACTACCCGTACATTACCCATGGCTGTTACTCTATCGTGTACATCTGAGTACGAAGTAGCGAGGTCGTAGGTCTGAGCCTTGAAACGAGAGCATATCTGGTAAACACTGTATTTATTTATTTTGATCTATTTACTCTTACGGATTGTTTCTTTCATCTTATATCCTATTCGAAACGCCATTTCATTGTGTTTCATCGGGCCCACTGCGTTCGCTAAAAAAAATCCCATCGAGTTCATTTCTATATGACATTGTGTGATTTTTAGTAAAGCGATCGGATTCGTCCGTCGCTAACGCACAACAGCTCGATCCCTCGCAGTTTAAGAGCGTGCTGAGTAACTTGAGAGCTCATTTCCGGTCTCCGTGTTGACGAATATCCGAGACAATGTCTTTAGCACTAGAGTAAGGTACCGTATATCTGCACGAATATGTGTATAGTGTATACCTTTCAGCATAGTCATACCCGCGGTATATACATAACGCGGGTCGCTGATAGAACGGCGCGGCGTACGGGCACGTAGTAGCTCAGGTAATAGCCGAGTGTTAGCACGATCGGAGAGGCGATAGAGTCTGTCTTTTCGTATAGAGGTTCGAGAGTATATATAAGATAAGCCGTTATGAAGGAGGCACGAGGATAAAAGGCACAGTCGCTCGGTGAGAGTGCGGAGAGCCCGAGCGCACCGAGGCTCGAATAGGATCGTGGAAAAAGGAAGGGAGAGGTGGCTCGACGAGCGAGAAGGAGCGATTTGAAACGCTCGAAGAAGAAACCGAGTGGGTCGTAGGATTTCGACCGGCAGGCTGGGAGACGTTCCATAGAAGGAGCAAAAGACAATTCCGATAAAGGTCGGACAGTCATCGGCCACTCGGCAGTTTCCAGTTCGCCATGTGTGGAACCTTTTGAACAACTAATTTATCAGAAATTGTGTCCACACCTAGTCTGCGGGGGACACAATTTCGGATAAATTAGCTGTTCGAAAGGTTCCACAAAAATATGAAAAATAACAATTTTGAAAACGCGCATGTAACTCCAATTTGCATAAAAATAAATTGATCGCATTTCAAATGTTTTTTTGTTGTTGTAATTAATCCTTCAATCTCTTTGAATTAAGTGACAAAGAATAAAATTGCACTTGGTCATCCTTATCACCGTTATCGCCAATGTATCCTCGAAAGGGTCAATTGATATTGCCCGACATTGTCATGCCAATTCGCAAGCCTTTCAGGCCGACCCTCCAGCCATGCACGATAGACCTCGATAAATTTAAGTATTTTTTTTCTACACTCATGCTCTTTGAACGGCGATTCAAATAAATCCGCGGACTTGTGTGTACAGCACTGTCCCGTTATTGGTGCCGGATAAAAAAGCGTGTAACCGTTTGTAACGCCATTAACTGTCGACATCCACGACGATGCTAGCCAGAAGTAGAAAGTGTTAATTAACCGTGACGTTACGTAGCCAGCGGGGCCAAAGTCGCATACGGCAGTACCTCGCTGCTGTAGGAACTCTACGGGTGCTATGGGAATTATCGCCGAGGGTACTGAGGCAGGGACGGATACTCTTTCTTGCATTTATTTTTCCTTTTTCCTCCGCCGCTTATCCATGCTCCGCCGAGTCCAGCAATGCATACGATAGCTGCACGTAGCCACAACTATTGTCAACGAATTATATTTAGCGATTGAAGAAAACCACAATTTTTCATTTGTCCTACACAGACTAAGTGTGTGTCCACTTCTCGGCGCAATAACTTTTCATTTAAACTTCGTGACACTTGACACTTGTTCATTCGTGGGTGTTCATGTATGTGTGTAGAGGTTATTTACGTAATATTAGCTCGGCCGTTGAAAACCGTGTAAAGTCAAACGAGAACTTCATCACGTCCGCGAACGTTGAAGCGTTAAATTGTACCTCATTGTTGACAAGATTTTTTTGTAGACGAATAGCAAAAAAAAAAAAAAGTTATATAAGAAAAGTATGTTAGACTTGCTAATTGAGTATTATTTTATAATTAGTTATTACAAAAATCATTGCGCCCCGCTTTGCCTCTATAATTTTTTTCTATTGAACACAACATTGCCCTACGTAAAACTCTCTTCAAGGAATTAGTTTTAATAATATCGTTATCTGTTTTTTTTTGTTTTCGATTTTTTAAATAATACACCGTACAAAACCATATATTTTAATGTGAATATCCTTTGCAAATGGTCCCATGAAGAAATTAACAAATAAATAAAATAAAAGGCTACAGAGATGAACTCATTCCCCGCATCTCAGTTGCGGAGAATGCACACTCCTTTCGGCTTCGACAACTGAAATTAGTAGAAAGTGTTAATTGATCTCGGAGCAGGGAACGTCCATCTTGCGGGTAGAATTCTACAAAGGAATTTAGATGTAGGCGAGAGCAGATGCTGCCAGCTTTCTGCCCGAGGAACCTCTAGCAGAAATATCGTCCGTTCTCTCACGAGTTTTTCGGAAACGGCAACATAAAAGCGGGTTACAGGCGGGATACCTTTACAGTGAATTCTCAGCGAGTCAATTCTGCGCCCGAGAGTCCGCATAGTCGGAAACTCGAAGAGTAAAAATAGTAGAAAATACCGAAACGCAGTAACTGCGGGAGATAAGCGAATTATTCGAGCACCGAGGAGAAAA
Source organism: Stenichneumon culpator (assembly GCA_964017025.1). NCBI lineage: Eukaryota > Metazoa > Arthropoda > Insecta > Hymenoptera > Ichneumonidae > Stenichneumon > Stenichneumon culpator. The sequence continues at coordinate 23,255,740 of OZ024768.1, read as the reverse complement.
CGTGAAGCTGAGACTCGTAACAATACGTACGTCGATAAAACAGGGCCAAGAGACGTCCAGGTTGGCGCCTGTTCGGGCAGAAACGGTTTGAGACTAATTCAATAAGTGAAGAACGCCGTCGGGTGGCCAGCAGGATCTAAACAAACTCAAGCGTGACTATCGCCGGCGTTTCACGAAGCGCCGAGCAAATTGTTTATCTTTTATTTTATTTTTTTATTCACGTACTCTCTACCTCTAGATCGCCTTCGCTAGCCTACCTTCAGACCGCATATACTTAATCGTGTGCTGCTGTACACTGAGGGAAGGATCCATAAAATATGACTATATCGCTTGAGAGATATTACCATAGCACATAGTAGTAGGGAACCAGGGCGCCACCTATGGTAGGAAATACCGGACTTATAAGAATTTTTCGTAGATATTATGATAAAAATTCTTGGAAAATCTCAGCCCGTTTTTACTTAAATAAATAAATAAATAAAGGAACATTATGAGAAAGCAATACGAATATTTCTATTTTCAATTTTTATGAGGAAGCGATATACAAATTCCCATTTTTACCTTTTTTTTTAACACCATACAAAAAAATTTAAATACCAATGAATTGGATCACTTTTTTTCTAGTAAAAAGGTTCGTACATTTAACATTGCATATTCATATTAATTTGGTAATTTTTGTAGTTAAGGTCAGTGTCCGTGGCGAGTAAAAGAAAATAGTGGACAACTATGTGATCAAGAAATCCTTGATAAAGGATCATACCTTTTTTAATGTACCTGCAAATATTCGTTAATCTTTAAATTTATCGAATAATGCTTACACAGTTTATCGCCACTGACACTCGAGTCTTTCCTAATGGAACTGCATCTCATGTCCGGTTTAAAAGGGAAAAAAAACCACACACACACACCAAGGCCATAGGACTCAGCATTACACTGTGCGCGGGGCGCACTCAATGGTTCCGAATTCGGATCGCTGCATCGAATCCGGGAGACCATTCGGTACGAGTTATCCCACACATTGACGAATCAATACACACCTACGTTGAAGCTCGTGGTCAAACCGGATGTGTTCGTGCGCGTGTATATGTGTGTGGATGTATGTGAACATATGTGAAGGATGATTCTGTACATGAGCTTCCAGGATGAACGTCAACGGGTCCGCGTCAGCGGCAGCCACTCTATCGTACCCGGTTGTGCATGTCCTCGTGTCGTCTACATAACGTGTATGCATAATTCGATACAATGTAACTCGCTGGATACACCGTACAATTAGTGTATACGCGGACGTATTGCGAGCGACCGGCTCGTGCTCCGATAGACTCCGTGTATGCAGTGTGTGATCCCCGCGGGAACATAGACATTTCGTACAATCGAGGCGGAAACTAAAGTCGGATGCGAGATGTCAAGTTTAAAAAAAAATTATTTGGATTATTTTTTGGGTCGAATAAGGAGCAAGTGGAATTACGGCGATAATATAGGGTAAAACGCGGTTGAATCTCGAATATTTGTAAATTTTGAAGTAGAGCATTAAATTTTGTAAAGATAAACTTTTTTGTGAGACTTCGTTCAGTGAGATGAAATAAATTTATGAGGCATTTAATGGGACAGGGAACTGTTGTCTAATGCCGCGAGCTCTCTTGTGTACGGCCCCATACGATTATGTGCCACGAATGGATGGTCACCGAGTACGGGTGGCTTTTGTCTGCATTAACATTCAGACCTCACGGGCAATCTTCCATACCCGTAGCCGAGTAGCGCAAGGGCGTATCTCATTTGATTACACCTAAAAACGGTCCGGGATACGCCATTCCGTTTGTCAGCAGCGGATACAGTGTTCCCGCGACAATCTAGGAGACGACGTAATCTCCGATACGTTGATCCATCTTCATACATCCCATTTCCCCTGCCCCGTCCACCAGGCACGTAATCGGGACTATATAATATAACAGGAGAAAACGCTCGGGAGGTACAGATGTACGCGGATACTGCGATGAAAAGAGATTCGGCGAGTTTGCTTCGCGAGATGAAGGGTTCGTCTTGATCCATCCATCCTCCCCCGTTAGCCCCGTCCAGCAACCGCGTAATCGGGTGTATCTTCCTTCGGAGCAACGGAGACGATAAAATGCTCGGGGATAACCGGGGGACAGTTGTATGCGGAAGTTGCGATGGAACGAGAGTTCGCGCACACAAAGATTCGACGAGTCAGTTTCGCAACATGAAGGGTACTTCTCTCCGGGTGTAGACAAAACACCGACACCATCACCGTTCCGGTGTGTTTGTGTTTGCATGCGCGTGCGCGACGGAATCCTCCGGCAACGGAGTCCATTCGCGGGAGTAGGAAGGCGAGATAGTTAAACCCCGATGGGAAGGAAAGAGAGATAGTAGGTACGGAGCCAGATGGAGACGGTGCATGCTGGAGGCCGAAGGCCAGATAGAGAAACATCGGAAAGAGGGGGGGGGGGGGGGGCGGCGGCGGCGGCGGCGGCTGAAGGAGAGCGGAAGAAGAGTCGATGAGGGAAAGAGGCAGACGGAATGATATTTCCTCTCTCGCTCTTCCGCACACGCACGGTCGATCGCCCCTGCCCCGGCGGCAGCCATTTTGTGCTGCTGTTGGATGCCGGTTTATTGTACAGCCGGCATTCCTGGCCTGGGAAAATATTGCCGCGGATCCCCGGGAATCCTCCTTTCTCTATCTCTCCCTCCCGCCGTTCGCTTTATGGCTCTGAGAGTTGGAAACAAGAGAGACGGAGATACAGAAAATCCCGGAGGCTATAATATTGGTGCACTGTACATCCAGAGACTGAGGGGGAGAAAAGGAGGCCTACCGGTGACGGCACTCGGGAACGACGGGACGAGGACTCGTCCAAGATGAGTGAGACGGTTCACGGTTTTAAGAAGACATGGAACGAAAATTTGCCGAGTACGTGGACCGGAACTCGAAGCGGATTGTAACCGGATGATCTCTGTCGGAGAAGGTCGTTACAATCAAGTGAACGCAGTTATATAGTGCTTAGGTCGAGACTTTGGAAGTGAGAGGAGATGGAACTCTTGGATCGCTGTACGAGGATAAGTTTTAGTCTCGATGTCTCTATTCCGCCTGCTTGCTGAGATATCTCGCTGTCTTCCTCGGGCCGTCAAGCGTCGGGCGCGTTATGAGATACAATTATGCAGCGGGGCTCCAGAGAGAGAAACTGGAGAGCGGTATTCACTGCCCTCAGGCCACTTTGTTCCATTTGCGATTAACTCTAATAGAGTCGAGCTAAAATTCTTTGATGCATGGTAGGATTCATGTATATATGTATACTAATCCGTTGTGATACTCTAGCTTATAATCCATTGATTGATGCGCCGTGTTGAGAATAGATTACTTTTCGGTTTGATAAAACTTGAACAAAAAAAGATTGGAAGACGTGTATTAAGATGTGTGGACATTTTTTTATCGTTCCTTGATCCGATTGAGCGTCATGTTATAATAAACTTGCTAAACAAAAAAAATATTCCTTTTTCTGAGTCATTCCATTTTTTTCCGTTCGAAATTCCGTTTACTCAGGTATGCGGCAGGATCTTTCCAGTGATAAAGGCACTTTTAAGCGGCACTACAACCTTCCGCAGACTTGAAATTTTAAAACCTCGCTCCTTTCCTATCGTGAGTCGATGAGAGTGGAAGATAATAGGTCGAAACGTGAAAGTCCATTCCTCAGAATGGACTTTGAATCGATGGCTCTAGTTCGAGCGCAGTTATTGCCAGACAAGTTTTACCAAAACTTGTTCGCTCGTTCAGCAGTACTCTAATCTATATAATTACGCTATGAATATCTCCATCTGATGAAGTAAAAAAATTCAAAACGTCTGGTCAAAGTTCACACCAAAACGCATTGTATGCAGAGAAAGATTTATTTGCGGGACATCCGTGAAATAAATAATTTTGATCAGTGAGCCGTACCGCTGTGTTCCTCAAACTTCTCTAGCCGCTGATGCTGCACACAGACACTGTTACTCTTCAACTTCCGTCTCGCGGGTGAGTTACGACGGGAATATTTTATTAACATTAATGTCTCAGACTTGTATGATTTGCCGCTTTATTCTACTGTCAGCCGAGATCTCTGCTAATTAAACATAGATACATCGACCGATAAATATGTATAGCTAGGCCAGATAATGGATGACGGGTGTGTGTCGCAAGGGAATACGACTTTTCGTGACAATGCTACAAGAGTCGCTATACCGCTACTGTTCCTCGTTGACTTTCGCTGGATTAACAGCGACAGTGATAAAGACTCGTACCGAGCGAGTAACAGTATTCTCCGCCGGTGCAGAAACGCAAATGCGTTCCCACACACACGCACACAACATAGAGATACATGTACGGAGCGAAGTTGCTACCCGGCCGCTTGAAATATGTTGACGATAAATTTGCCGATATAATTTGAGATTGGTATATACCACCCTGTGGGAGCGATAGCAAAGTCAGCCGAGTTTCGCTCCCGGCGTGATAGACCGTGCGACGAGCAAAACATAACACAGAGCTATACGTGTTCCATGCACCACGTCTATGCGCATGCGCCGCGATTATCCTTTCAACGGGAAAGGTGTAAAACATTCTGCAAATTGGATTAGAGTCGGCCAAGTCACTTCTGGGTGTAAACTACAAATGAGAACGTCTACAGGTTTATTTTTAAGGATAAATGAATTGAAATAGAACTTTTTTTTATTCATAAATTTATCGCTGTGAAAAAAAATATTAGCGAAAAGTATAATAATGCCTCCGCGTCTTTGTACGTTCGAGTTTACGAGCACGGACCGCGACCTACAGGCATTAATTTGATTTAATTGTCCGTGAGAAAGGAGCGTAACGACGACGACTAGTGAGCTAGAACGTCGAGGAGAGAACCCGAGCAGCGCACAACAGGCATCGATTGAAGACAATGGGAACCAGCACTAGAGAATATCGCGTGCCTGGCTTTCCTCCTCCTCCTCGCGATTTCTAATCGTCGGCGATCGCGACACGAGCTCTCTCTCTCTCTCTCTCTCTCTCACTCTCAGAGACAGAGAGAGTCTACGCGCTCGTGCCACTTCGATAAGTGACTATTTATCGGTATATCCTACCCGCACACTCGATTACACTACAACCCTATTGGCGAGTTGGCCGAGAATTCATTCAACGTGTATCAATTGATATATCGTACAGCTGAATTTTAAATCGGATTCTAAATAGTTTCTGAGATGATATTATTATTATTATTATTATTATTATCCCTCCGAAGAACAGTATTTGTCACTCATTTAATATTACGCACTTTCCTGGCACGATTGAATGAATAATGTTTTCAATAACGTCTCCGCGATTATTTAACTATTTTTAATTTTGTTTCGAAAAGCTGTTGTTACTGTATTATTAAGTAGATAAATATGCAACCTCGACGAACATTTAGCTCACATCTTGCCGTACCGATTTCACTATAAAGAAGCTAATTCTTATTTTGGTTTATTTTTTGAACTTTTATTTATTTTTGGCTAAGCTTTAAGGCAGCAGCAAAGACGTCGTCGGGTTTTGAAAATCATTATCGTAATAGCAGTTGTTTTAACGATTTACCCGGGAAAAAATCTGTTTTGTGTTTCACTAAAAGTTGTTTTTTTTCTCTCAACACCATCGAAGTGTAACGCCACGGTGGGGTAAAATCTGAATGACTATCGTTGAGTAATTGTCGTAACGCGAGCGCTGTCGGGTTATGTTTCGATGAATAAAACCGGTAGAACCCATAATGCTCGGCAGATATAAATAATATCGGTAAGCATAATGGATTTCTGCTAGGCCAGCTCCCAACAACTATACGTTGCACGATAAGCTCAACAGGAGAACAGCAAAGTAACACAGTACACAGCGTTGGCAGTACAATCATGACATGAATAGCGATGCCTGTAATAATTTACCGGTGACGAGGCGTCCGAGTAGTTATCGTTTCACGAGTTATCATTATATTCCCGCGCTCGGTTCTCCCTATTCCCCTCCACTCGCCATGCCGCTCGATCGCGGTTCACGTCGCCCGCGGACACTTAAACTCGCATATATTATAATAGTTCGATGATTATACAATAATGTACGCGTCGAGGCAAGTTAATCAATAGTCGCCGAGGCAAATGCAATGCGCGAGTCTAACTACGACACGATTGCGTCATGACAGGCTGTCATCGCGCCATCCACTATCTCCACTTATCGTCCGGGGAAGGGGTCCGACGATTTCATGAAGAGAACATTTTTTAAATATATACTTTCTCATTTTATTTTTTCGCGGTAATGAAAAATTGATCGTGATTCCTCCGAAACTGACGATCCGTCAGGTTAGATCACGTGAAATAATCCCTAGATCCGAATGTAAAAAAAAAAAATGAAACTTTCATATCGCTTCCTAATAAAAGTGGAAAACTGAAATTTTCATATCACTTTCTCAAAATATTCCTTTATTGGTAAAACCTGTTGTTTTAGAAAGGCTTTTATATATTTTTGGGATTGTGAGAAAGCGATATGAACATTTTTATTTTCAACTTTTATTAGTTATTAGTAAATTTTCAAAGAATGTAAAAAAATGAATTTCTTTAAATACTGTAGATTTAATATTCGATAGCCAGAGAATGCCCCTTGAGTCATCGGTATTGCTGTCCCTCGGGGCTCTCCCTCCCCCGAAACTGATCGAGGGAGCAAGCTCCCCCTCTCCCGAAATACAGGGAGAAGGAGATTCCGCGGAGTCCGCGATAAAGTCGAGCATTAAGGTAGTCAATGCCGGATTTAACCGACGATTAAATTTTATTTCCGCGTTTGCGCTTGCGCCCCATGTACGCGTGTACGCGGGGCGATGATTCTGCAGTTGGAAATTCGCTTCTGTGTTCTCCCCGCGAATGTCATACACACATATAAACATGTATACCTTGTATGTGTATATATATATATATATATATATATATATATATATATATATATATATATAAATTCCCGTACGGCAGTACGAGAGTTAGAGTTCTATATATCACGAGAGAACAGCAAAGCCGACACACGGGTCATGTTTTATGTATCGCGGCGCGTATCGACTAGCGTTATGTGTGACGTTACGTTTATGCGAACCGTTCCCGGTCGCTACACCGCCCTCCTGTCCACTGCGAAATTTCTACGTACCCGTTAACTACTCGACGAGAGAACAAGCTCTCTGCGTGTGTGCGTGCGTGTGCGTGTGCGTGCGCGTGTGTGTGTCACGTACGTGATACCACCAGGGCGTTGTCGGGTCTCCGTGCACACCTCCAGGCAGAGATAACGCGTTGGCGATCTCGCCGATGCATTTAACAGCTGTCTTTTGCAAGAACGAGAGCGTTGGAAAGAATTACGATAATTAAAAACGCATCAACCGGAGATGAGATGTGAACGGGTTAAAACAAAACATATACAGACACAAATAATAAAAATGAGAGCGGTCGAGAGAGAGCCCTTATCCGTCTTGAAAGCAGTTGTCGCATGCGAACCGCGTGCCGACACGCCGAGGGAGCCGGGATACTGCGATGATTATCAATTAGGTATTTACTATAATCAGTCGTTCGCTGACAGAATTAATCCGAGATTATTCATTAACGAGCGAGCAGCCTGAGATCAATGTCGTTGGGCGATATTCGAATCGTGGAGGTATCAAAAAAAATACTGAAGTAATATTGTTAAATGATTTGCGCGTATGTACGTTGCGCGCGGTAAATGTGTCATAAATTTGTGAGCAGCGAGGAGCAAACGAAAACGGCACAAGTAACGAGGTAATCGATCGACCATCGTAATATTTTTTTGTTTAATGTTGAATAAAAAAAAATAGTTTATCACGGTAAATAAATAAGTTGAGCGTCACTGCGTCAAAGGCTTCGCGCGTCGGAGAGCGTTCTCTTGGATCGACAGTCCACCCGTATCGATCCCGTTCCTCGGAGTTAATCGCACGAGTCGGACCGCGAGAAGTTACAATTACGATAGACTTTGTTCAGCGCCGGTATTTCTATACAGCTATTATTAGTGGACGAAGGCGAGAAAGGCGGGGGAGGGGCGGAGAGGGAGAGGTAAATGATAATACGATCGTTATCGCGATGACTTCCGGCGTGCGTAACACTCTGCGTCCTTACAGCTACTTTGCCACCGCCATGGATCCCGCTCGAGCACGTGCAGCAGGTACTGAACCGTAAATCGCGTAATCGTTTGTGAAATATAGATCGCTCGCGTACATAAATCTATTTATATTATGCTAACCGTCGAGTCGCCGACACGCCGCGGGAGGGCTGCTCGCAAGTAGACCGTGTCGGAAACAAAAGTGACGACTCGCCGTACACTCGGCTCAATTAGGGTGCGTGCGATCGGTTTATTCATCGATCGGAGCTTACTTTTATGAATCGAAATGTTTTTACGCTCGGCGGAGTCACAATGAGCAATTTGCACTGTCTTCGCCGCCGATCGACCTTCCGCGATTTACATAATTTACTATCCAATCGTCGCAAACGAGCTCGTTAAAAAATTAGCGGCGTTCGAGAATACTTTGCGATTTTTCAACAACAAAAATAACACCTGTCTTTGGAGGCAAAAATTTGTAATATTTTTATATAAATAAAATATAATATTAAAAATTAATATTTTTATATAAATAAAATATTTTTAAAAAATTCCACGAGACTAAATGAATTCCCCTTCGGATTTGATTAAACTAGCAGTGACATCAGTGGTCATTACCGGCAACAATTTACTTTTCTGTATTAAAATTATTTTTTGTTTTGTTAAGATATTGTCCATCGAAAAATTGTCAGATAAGTATAAAAGAAAAAAAATCAACACTACTCTGATGCATTGGGTCGTGTCGACGGTAACAAAAAAAAAAAATCCACCCGTGTTAATGGTGCCATGTACCAAGGCAAAATTAATAATCGAGCCTGGGCATCGGGGAAATCTTTCTTGGTTCAAAGACTCGGTTTGTCGGTTCGGTAAGAGATGTGGTTACACAGTTTTGTTTGTCAGTCCCGAGGGTTTACGTCTGGCGTTTCCTGGAAGCTTGTCGCTGGCGCTCATCAGCCTCGCGATAGCTGACGAGCTCCCGACAGCCGTTGGGGAGCGCATTCGAGCCGATAATCAACACGGGGAAACCTCAGGATCGTCTCGCGCAATTAACGGAAGGTTGATTGGATGCCAGATGCTGGCTGGCTCAGACGTTCGGTGGAGAGAAGGCTTTATAATTGCGCTTTCTCACTCTCCCTACATGCGTTGCTTGTGCTTACGGCACGTATTTACAGTTGCGTTCGTGCTTAAACCATAATCGCCCGAACGCGCATTATTGCGTAGACACGCGTATTATGAAGCCGCGTAACCGCAATGATGCGGTGAACGTGGAATCGCAAAATTTTAAATTCAACTTCCGAACGAATAACCTCACCCGGAAAAACATTTATTGAAGCTAAATAAATGTCCATTTTTAATGGAACCCCGAGAATCAAATGATTTTTATTTTATTCTGGGAATTTGCATTGTCGATTATAAATAAAAGAACCGTAGAATGAGCTAAATGTTTCCAACGTCCTATAGTCAACGACCGTGTCACCGGTATCACGACGTTCTACGGTCATAGTAAAAGGAAAAGAAACAAAACGTTAAGTGAGCAAACTCGGCAAAACATCGGTACACCGCCGATTACCTTGCGCGATATATCTCTACGCGGTCTCGAACGAAATCGTTTTACCTTCGATTCGTGTGTGTCAACGCCGGTACGAAAGGGAGATAACAAAAAAATATATATATACACGAGGAAGCCGAGAGCCTCTCGGTATCCAATTAACGTTATAGTCTATACTCTATCTATCGTCAACGATTTTCTAGAAGCCTTAGTACGTGCGGCCTGACAAGAGTACTCAGCGTTGAGGAACGAGTCGCGAAACAGGGGATAGCGGGAGAAAGCGCCGAGAAAAATGTTAGGTAGAAAGGAAAGAAAAAAGATTTGAAAAAAAAAAAATAAAAAAATAAAAAGAAACGAAGAAGAGAAGCGTGAGGAATAGGTGCGCGTTGAACACAGCTTGTAAATCATGGTGGAAACGAAACCGGCAATGCGAATCTCCGCACGAACGAACGAGCGAAAGAGAGAACAGAAATATCTCCCGAGCTATGCATCATTTCATTATGCGCGAGTGATGCATGGGATTCATGTTGAATTATGTATGTAAATGTAAATACATCGGTGTGCGGATTGGCTGAGTAGGGAAGACCGGGGCTAGATTGTCTAGTGAAAAATCAGGCCGACACGGGGCGTGATGGGGCACCCTAAAATTATAAAAATAAAAATAAAAACCTGGAAGGAAAAAGATAACCTTTTGTAGGCAATGAGAGAATAGGGAAGCCGGGCAAAATAGAGTGTCCAAAAAATTATTGTATTGCTTTATTATTAGGCATGTCTGACTTTCTAACAAAAAAATTGGATTCTTGAAACCGGGAGTCGCGTATCCCGTAGATGACGTCACTGTATTAAGGACTTTATCGTTGACAGGTAGAAGAAGGAAAACTCCAGATGTATGGATAGTACAGGCGGGGCTTTAAAAAAAAAGCGAACAATTTAAGGATAGCCCGTCTCGCCTAGGTCTGTACAGATAGGCCAGCCTAGCCGGCTAAAATATCTTAAAAGGCTAATGGGTTTCATGGTTTGGTCGGCTAAGCTAATACAGACTCGCAACTTTTGGCCGAAATAATAAAAATATCATTCTTGGATGAAAAACATTAAATTATGCTTTCGGCAGCGTTGTAGCCCCGCATTATTTGCTTAGGGGACCCATCTCGCCCCGATCTCCTCAATATATTCGTACTGTGCACTTTGAAAAGAAAAATGTTACATAATGTATATGTACTATATATCTATTTCGGTTGAAAAACTCTGGTGAAAATTTCGTGGGCCTGTGTGTGCGTGTTCGTATTTGGGAGCTTTTCGTAGCTAACATAGAACCGTGTACTTCCGAGAGTTCATCCGGACCGCGAGAACCGGAGGGTCCGGAGATAGAAAAACGAGCCTACTCGAATTACTGCGCGCACGCCACTCTCCTCTGATATATAATTTGCGCGTACGCGTTCTTGGATTCCTCTCGCGATCCTCCGAGCTTCGCTATCGCGGCTTTTGCCCCCCAACTAGGATTGTTTGCTGTCACAATATACCTTCGGGCAACCGCCGATGGAATTATTTTCGTCATCATAGCGCTGTGTGGAGTGACAATTTATCGTGAAATTTAAACAGATTCGTGTTTCAACGATAAAGGATAGAGACGTGTAATAATAATAATTTTAAAAAACGGAATATATATATATATATATATATATATATATATATATATATATATATATATATTTATGGACGTGCGTACGAGGGAGAATTTGTAAATAGGTCGGTTATTATTATTATATTACCGTCAGACAATCTAATTATGTACACCGATAAAAGATTTTGATACGTTTAACAAAAAATTTACTGTCCTCAAAGATCCACAATATATTTTTAAAAGTATGCAAAGTCAGTCTCCGAGAAGTTAGAACTCAAAGCCCTCTCTTGGTCGACAGTGTGGAAGTACAGTAGACTACAAGAAGGGGGACAGCTAGTTTAAACCTGTGAAAAGCCCTTTAAAAATGCTTCTGCCATACGTCCCTACCTACAGTAAAACTCCGACACATGCACGTAATCGTTGGTGTGTGCGCGTTGGAAAGAGCGCACGCGCGCACTCGGCGCGACCGGAGACAAAGCTCTCTTCTCTCGCAGCAACACCGAGCCGCGCAGGCCCGTGAGTGTGCCTCTCCTAGCGCCTAAGTGTGAGTGAGCACAGAGGAAATCACACTCTTCACTCCCGAGTTCACCTACACGAATATAAACCCCTACCCAGCTTCTCCGATTTGATATACCCTCAAATTAGGCAGCATACATAAAAACCCCTTTGACTGACTTTCCCATCTGCTACAAATTCCTCCCAAACGCAACATTTTCTTTCTTTCCTTTCTCCATCATTTTTGTAATTTTAATTCATTAAAAAATATAATCAATTTTCCTTTAAATCTAATTGAAATTTGAGGAAAAATAAATAAAAATTGTAATTTTTGTGAAACGATTGAAAGATCCGGGTATAGAATTTCGTAAAATTAATAAAAGTTTAGAAACTGACTCACCATTGTGCCCGGTTCAAGTTTCTAGTCCGTCTCCCGGACCCCCGTGCCTTCTATTTAATCCAGCATCGGCAAGACTTTCCCGTGATCCTTCCTGATCCATACACTGTGGACGTTTATTCCTCCTCTCCTCACTTTATCGAAAAACCTTCCGCACACTGCAAAAAAAAAACGATTTTTTTCTTTCTTTCTTTAAACTGTACTCACACTTTGTATTCAAAAATCGAGCTCATCGTCGCGTTACGAGCACCAAGATTGATAATACACACACACGCACATATATATACACACACATCAGCACGAACGACGCGAGGTCGTAATGCCTGATGAGAGGGTTGAGACAACGTCGAGTCACCAAGTTACACGCATAAAGCCCAGAGAGCCGTTTCGATTTACGCGCACACCCTTTTTACGCGGCTGCGGGTGCGCCCGCATTATTTTTTTTCCTCTCTCACTCCTTGTAACACGGCGGTCTTTTCTCACGCACACACTTTGATCCGTACCACTCACGGAATAATTACTCAACACACTTATCGCCCGTTATAAACCATACCGACCCTATGGATTATACATATTTATGTAGTTATATATATAGATATATATATATGCACACATATGTACTACACATCTGTGTACTACAAAAGCGTCAATTTAACGATTACGAAGGTACAGAGAACAACTCCGAGAGAAACGTACGCTGGCGCGGAGTGTGCAGTCTCGGGACAAGTCGAGGGATACAAGAGGGCCGGTTCTTTCGACGATTCACGCACGCAGTGACTGCCTGCTCGTAACACAGTGCCACACTATACGTGTAGGTTTTGTTTTATTTATTTACTTTTGTTATTTTTGTTATTCGTAAGCGCGCGTTATACATGCCGGCGTGTATTCGTGGATGGATGCGTGCGTGTGCGCCAGTCCTTATCCGAGAGGCCGGCTCTGTCCGCCGTTCCGTTTTTGCCGTACTTATTTATCTCTCCATCCGTATGGTTATCTCTGCCGATCTATCTCTAACGATGATATATATTCATTGTTATTTTTTTTTGTTTTTCACTCAAGTATTTGTTTTCGTTTGCACAGTTACTTCGCCATTGACGAATTTTGAGAGACACACACACTTTTTTTTGTACAAAACAGAGAGAACAAAAAGTTATAAAAATAACGAGTTTTTAATAGAAAAATAGTAATGGAGAGACGTGCACACGGTGTTACAATTATTAGTGTGTCGAGATTCGACGTATGTGGCAGATCGGGAAGCGCGGAGGACGATTGACGTCCGGCGGAGAGGCGAGAATCTCTCTCTCTCTTTCTCTCTCTCTCTCTTTCTCTCTCTCTCTCTCTCTCTGGGCTGCGAGGACGCCGGGCGTCCGGACGCCCAGGTCACACCCGAATCTCGCGCTGGCTCCGAGGCCTGCGCCGCGATCGGCACACCGAGAGACGCAGCACCAGCGACGAGCCGGAGACACACAACCCTGCCTCTTTCTTTCTGGCTGGCTTTTGTAACCTCGGATTCTTCGTGTATCCACCGCTCGAATCTTCGCCCCGACGCACGTCGAGTTTTTGGTGAATTTTTCCGAGTTGGGTTTTTTTTGTTTGTTTCAGGGAGAGAAATGGGAGAGGATTATGATCGAGATTGTTGCGGGGCTAAAAAAAAAGCTTTCACTGCACCACCACCCGCGTCACAAAGCACTCGGGAGCAGCAGCCCACAACACATGGCTACAGGGGCCTCCGGACGGATCGGCGAGGCTCGTCCCTGCTCGGGAACACTCGGACAGGGCCGCCACTCTCGAGCCCAGGGCCGCCGCTCGGGACTCGTCGTTCCCGTGGCTGACTCGCCCGTACGATTTTCGCGATAGGAATCGCAACATCTTTTTTTTTATTCTACTTTTTTTTCCTTCCTTTATCTTGTAACGTTTCAATTGAGAGTTTCAAGGAATGGGATTTAATGAATTGACGGTGTTTACTCTAAACAAAATTGTTCAATGGTCCTTCCCCTCTCCTATCGAGGGCTGACAAAATCTGTGAAATCCATTTATTTTTATTGGAAAATAGAAAAGTCAGTAATGGCCAAAATAAATAAACGATGGGTACATACAAACGTTTAAGTTTTCCTGTATGAGTTTTCCCCAACGAGCAAACTACCAAAGATTGAGTGCTGTGTAGATTACGGCCATAATCCAGTACAAATGGAATACATCAATTTTGATCCTAAATTTTTTTTTAATATTTGTTAGTAATATTATTAAATAATAGAATTCGCAGCTCGGAAAATGAAGAAAACTTTAACGATACATCGTATTAAAAAATGCACTGTGCAAAAAAAATGTCATCTATCTACAATATGATCCATGTATAACCAGCATAAACTGATTCCTATTTAGATCTCCCTCAATACAAGGACAAAAGTAAAAATATAAAGCGGATAATCCTCTGAACATCTGGAACGCATAAACGCCGCGGTGGGCTCGGGGCGGAGGCCGCGTATGACAATGTGACCCTCGTACATGAAGCCGTGAGGGCCAGGCAAGGCTTTGATATGTTACTAAATCTCGTCGCTAGTATATTTCTCCCGACCCGAGTTCGCCCTCTTTCTCTCTGCCGATCGCTACACGTTGCTTGATTTATCGAAGTACTCTGGCCACTTGAATTGAAATTGTGATTGCGCGATCTCCGCGCCGACGAGCGACGGAATACGTAGCGGGAGTCTCTCTGTGTATACGTGCGTCTCTGTAACGATCTGATCGATTTATAGGAAAGCCCTTGAAGCTACGGACGGCGATTGATCGTCGCGACATGAGCCGCGATCATTTTATTGACGAGGACGACTATTCGTCTCCCCGTGTGCGTGTCTCCTCTCCGTGCCGTGCCGTGAGATCCCGAGGATCGATAATCGATTGACTCCCGATGACCTCGCCGCCTCATTCCCCCGACTTGCTTGCTCGGCGTACAAGCTTTTATTCATTCCTAAAGTGTACGTCCACATAAATCGTACGTTTTACATCGAATCGTAATTGAAATCATGTTTTATATTAATTCACAGCCTTCCTTTCATTCATCTCCGAGCCGGGATTTAACGCAAACGGTTAATGTGATTCATCCATCGCGCTGGTGGTATTTTCGTGCATTTAACGTCAATTATCGCCGTTACTACTAAAGTATGGCTATTATTATTATCATTATTATTGAGAATTCGGTCTGCCGTAGACGGTAAAATTTTTTTATTTTTTTTCAAGTTGTTTAAAATAGTATATTATGCTACAAGGAAGGAAAGTGCGTCGTTTTACCGAGGGTGAAGTTTGATACCCGAGCGAAGCGAGGGTAGAAATTCGCATGAGGTGAAAAGGCACTTTCTCCCGAGTGGCATACGCTGTTTTTTCCCGACTATGCTAAAAAGTGTAGCTTTGTGTGTAGCTAGTGTAGTTTATTTATAGTTTTCTTCGTAAAGTTGACGGTAAATATAATTGTGGATGTTCGTTAACATCAAAATGTTTGCAAAATGTCCACGGATGAAAAATAAATAAAAAATATAGACGAAGTCGAGGGCGAAAGGAAGATATGTGATTTTTGTTGAAGGTTGTTACTATCATTACTACCGTTATCGGTTCCACCGTCACGTAGCGGATGTAGATAATGTAAAGCGATGTGATAATCGGTACTTATGCGACCATTCAGGCGAGCTGTGTATCGACGAAGCGTTCTCGCAAAGGGCTGTATACACAATAGAGGAGGGTACAAAAATCGTAACGGGGGTTCCCTGGTTCCTCGTCTAATTGCCACCCCTTGGCCTGGACAGTGGTCCACTGTACCCCAGCGCACCCGGTGTTTGTCACAAACTACCGTTTCACCCCGTAGCCCCAGCAAAGACCAGAGTATTATTGTTTTTTTTCACTTTATTTTTATTTTTATTTTTTTTTGCTTTTTTCTCTCTCACTTTCTACCCTTACCAATCCTCGGATTATTATTTCTTTTTTTCTTGTCTTTTTTGCTGTTTTTATTTTTTTTCTCGAATCGGCGTGTCAGCAGGAACGCCAGCGAAGAGGGGAGAGCGGAGCAGCAGCCTTTGTCTCGGGACTTGGCAGGCGGAATTAACGGGGAAAGAATTAACGGGGAAGCCGAATGTGGGAAGCTCGGGGATGCTGCGGGACCGAGAGAATAGCGGAAGAAAAAAAATAATGAGACGAGAATGGAGCATGAAACGGGTGGCTCGGGGTCCCCGATTCTCACTCTGACGAAGATCCACGAAGATCCTCTGTCCTGGTCACCGATCGAGTCTTCCGGGTTCCTACTCCGCGCTCCTCGTCTAGCTTGCTCTGAAGAATGGGAACAGGAAATTGCCGAAAGAGCGGTGCCGTTTCGGTTACCGGTTGTCTTGGGAAAGTCCCGGAGGATACGGCTCGGCCTTCTCTCAACGTGAGATTTTTACATCAATTTATTATTTATATTTGAGAAATAGCCCCTACGAAAAAACAGCCATGAAGTTGGAGAAATACTTGTAGAAATACCGATAAAGCACTATCAGCCTTTGGTACTTTCTTACCAGTGTTCGTCAATATTTCCCCACTTCCATTACTGTTTTTTCATTTATTTTCTTTTTCCTCGAAGTAGTAATGGATATCGGCTTTTCGACTAAATTTTAATGAACGTTCCTTCACACCCATTTATAGAACGAAATGAAAGCTGTCGAGGACCGATCGGTGCTCTAGTCTGGCAGATAAAACTCCATTAGCGCCAAATGAAGCGAAGCTCGGCGCTTGGAATTACCGTTTCTCAATTCGTGCGCGCACACAGAATCGAATACGAGAAGCTACTGGGACCCGGGATCTCTTCGCTTCCCTTTTCTCGCTTTTGTTTTCTCCCTTTTCCATCGTGGTATAACATCGGGCGCGTCGCCCAGGGGCACCGCCCGGGCTTTACAAAGCGAGCCCCGGACTTGAAGAGTGATTAAGAAAGTAGTTAAATTGCGACGCTAAATAACGGACGGTACGTGACTCGAGCAAAAATAATCTGCGGCTGCGGGTGTATGAAAAAAAAAAAATTGCGACGCGAAACGATAAAGCGAGAAAGAGCCGGATAGCAAAGGATGAAAAAGGACGAGGGGAGAAGATACACAGAAAAGCTGTCGAGAATAGAAAAGGGGGGGAGGGGCGAGAAGAACCGGTGGCGCATAGAACGGGAATTTTGGAACGGGAGCAAGGGAGCTCATCCGGGTGAGCGAAATGAATGGCGAAGTGATGGAGAGTTACAGTCCAAAGGGAGAACGAGAGAGAAAGAGGACATGCCGAGGTGACGGAAAATAGCATCGGGATGGAGGCTGAACGGAGAACGAGTGTAGAATGAGTATCGAATGCTGAAGTGACAGAGGCGCGAGTGTCCCCATTCGTCATGGATCAAGCCCTAGATATTTTTGTGTACGAGTATTTGTCAAACCTAAACACACAATTGGCGGATCATATATTTTTTAAGAGACATGTGTCTCAGGAAAGCCAATCCAGGACATTTTATATCAAGTATTCCAGAAGATAAATGCTTCGGAAGAAATAGACTCCTGTGCGCTCTTCTAGGAATGAAAAATAGAATAAGAAGGGGCTTTATTTTTTAGGAGTTTAATTGATTGCTCAATTACCTTATGCTGCTCTTTTTTTATGTATCGGCTAGATTTAAAAATGTTAAGCCGATATTGCGCAAGGTATATACTGTGCTACCGTGGGATGGATATTTAGTCGTATTAGTCTTGTTATTTTCATCATCTGTGGACTCCGGCTCTGCAGTTTCCACCCTCCGCGGCTATTGCTCGATCGTTTTTCAATTTTTTTCGTGAAACGTGTTTTATTTTTAACAATTTATTTTTCTTCTATTTTTCATTTTTGCTGCAGTCATATTTTTTTTTCCCTTTACTGTGTTCTCACTTTTGGCACCGCGAACACCAGGACTCGGGCATTGTTTGCGCCAGCTGCGACGGTTCCTCGGCGTCCCGTACAGCGTATTTTATTTAAAAACATCTAGAAGCCCGATCATAACATGCGATGAGAGACTCTGGGAGTCAAAAGTCAGTCGTCCTATATTAAAGAATGCTTTGTTTTTTAAATCGAGCATACCGGCGATTTGTAATTGGCTGTTGCACGAGACTGGGGATACAAATTGCAGCTATTTTCCAAATGAAAAATTAGGACATAACAAAAGATTACACTGGATCAGCGTAAACGAAGAAATCGATAAATCGAGAAATCAAGCCAGCTGCGCACAGTTCGGGACGTACAAAAGGATATACCTAATCCTTCCACACACACAGGCAATCGGGTGGGGACCCGGAGGGAACTTAGGCGATACAGATCGGCGATTAAGTGCGAGAAACAGTGCTCGGCCTCTCGGTGTATTGCGACGATGGTAGATTCCGTGCACGCACGACACGATTCCTAACCGAAAAGCATAATGTACGGCGGTGAAGCAGCAGCAGCAGCAGCCCGCGATTAACATTATTTTTCTTTTACTCTCTGTACAACTCCCGTATCATCCTTTCTTCCTCGCTCTTTCATTGCGGTCTCACCCTCACCCCAGCATCATCGCCTTTTCGTGGCCGCCTCGCAGTCGCTACTATATATATACCATATATGTACAGACGCACACGCACACCCACACGCACACGCACCTACAACCTCTTTCTCTTTTGATTTTCTCTTTCCATCTAACAATCCGGCGAGCCCAGGATGAACTGCTGCTGCCGCGCGGCCCCCAAGAGGCCCCCGTGTTGAGGGCAAACGTTCGTGTGTGTAATCCCAACCTGTCTCCGCGATGAAGCTCATCGGGTTGCTAGGGTTTTTGCTCCGGAGACTCCTAGCAGAAATTGTAGCTACCTCGTCAGTTTCATCGTGCGTTCACTAGTTCGTGCAGGCAAGTTTGTAGATGGACGAAAAAACGTACACGAAGCTGTATAGCATTCGCCAACAGCAGCAGCAGAAACGAGAGTGGCAAAAGGTCCCCCTGTCGCTTGTGCTGCTTCTGCTTTCCGGCCGTATTAATAATAGCTTTAGAGAGATCCTTGCCTTTTTAACAGTCTCCCGTCAAAACTAACACGAGGTAGGCAACTCTCTTGACCTCTCTCTCATGCCGGTCCCTCTGCGAGCGTACGGTATACACGGGGAATTTAGCGCGCATTATGCTGGGACGTATGAGGCATTTAACTGCTTATGGCCAGGGTTGGGCACATTATTATCAAATTGTTAATTGGTACATTGATATCTCTTAACCAACTAACAAAAGTAGAAAGTTGTTGATGGTAACTGGAAACCAAATAATAAAACAAATGCCAAGTGAAAATAACCGAGATGTGCCCAACTCTGCTTATGGTAGATATGGGGGATGCGCAGGCTCGACGAAATGTGTACGGCACGCTCCCAGACTTGATACTTTTTTTTGGTTTTTTTCTTTTTTATACTTTACGAAACGCATGTGAAATTACGCGGTCGGTAAAAAAGTTTGAATTTCTATGAGCTGGTTGTCAACTCGCACCATAGGCTTATTACACTACACTGAGCGTGCCAATGGTGGAGGTGCTGAAGCCGACACGTGAGAGCGAGAGAAAGAGAGAGAGAGAGGTGGAGCTATCTCTTTCCAACCGTCCAGAGGGGAAGTTCTCTCGTGAGATGCAAAATGGTAGCTCTGGTCATATAACCTTTCAGTTAACAAACAAACGCGACGATAGCATTAGTTATTTAGCAATAATCGAGCGAGAAGTTAGATGTTGCAGCATAGAGTCACATGGGTTGGTTGCCCGAAGCTCTGAGACGGTTCTGCAAAGCCGGGCAAGGCTGTAAACTATCCAGCTTGCTAACTTTCCGTAGAATATATATATATATCCATATGCAGTGTACACACATATATGCATATATATAAATACTATATATACAAGACTTGCGGTAAAGCAATCACCGGGAACGTTGGCTAGTGTTTTCCTGCGGGGAAACGGAGTGGATATACCCATCATTCTCACTCGCATCCAATCTCACCATCTTTATCGTTTCTCTATGTTCGCTTTCCTCTTTCCCGTTTGGCACGATCATTTGGGCAAATAAGCGTGAAATCCTCGACTTGCTTCTGCGTTCCCGGTGGGTGGCTAACTCTGTGCAGAAGCTGAGGCCGATGCCATGGAAAAATATAACTATACGTATACCGTTGGGTGTATTTCCCGTCTCGTGTGTGCTCGATGTATACGTTTGTTTATATCCGTGCGTTACATTACACATATGCCCGCGTCTCGTGTGCTGCCAGCTCGAGGCGGAGTTTCTGCACCGCTAACGTTGCTCCTGCTACCAGTGCACGATGCACGCGATTTTCGTGTGCAGCCGTGTGCGTGTGCGTGCGTGAGTGCGTACGTGCGCGATGAATCGGTCGATGCGCCAGAGTCTCTGCAATGCACTGGCGACTTTTCGCGATGTTGGACAGGCTGAACGGTACGGCTATTGACAGCTCAGAACGAATGATGGATTAAATGGCTCGAAGAGGGAATCAAGGGAATTCCGATAACAGGGGATTGAACTTTTTTTTTACCATATCGATCTAATGGGAGAAAAAATGTAAATGTATGTTTCATTACAAAAGGAAGAAGGGCATGTACCTGAATTTTCAATATTAGGCCCTTTCACGGTACGAGAAAGTGACACTGACAAAAAAAAACATCAGACGGTTGTTTTTAAGGACATTGACGGATATCTGCTAAGTGGAAGAGATATGTCTTTTTTTACGTTTATATCAGAAAGATAATCAGCAGAGTTCTTTTTTTTAGACATGAATTTTAGTTACTCCTCACAATTTAAAGATTAATATCTCAAGAATATACAGGATAATCATTTGAAATATCCATTCGTGCAAAATATTTATACATTCACAATAAAAAAAGATTGAATCTTAAAGGGCCGATGACTGGCCACATGTCTTTGACACACGCGGTTCCGCAGTTCCCTCATACACATCCATATAGTATGTATATAGTTATGTACTGGCGTCGATGCCGATGCTCTCGTGCGTTCGCGGTGTGGTATACAAAGGCACGAGAAGAGTACACACGTACACGTTACACGCCGTAGAGGAAAAAAAGATATATCTGAAAGGCTTCTCGACCGCACGAGTTTGGGCTGAGGGGCGAAGAGGCCAAGGGGGCCGGGAACGAGTTTCTCGATGAGTCGAGCGAGAGAGGATAGAAGAAGAGGAAGAAGAAGGAGTCTGCTGAAACGCCTGAAACATTACTGGCTCGGTAGAATGAGACGGCGGACCCCGTAGCCAAGTTACATAAACGAGGGAGGATAATACACACGGACACGGACACGGACACGGACACGGACACGGACACGGACACGGACACGGACACGGACACGGACACGGACACGGACACGGACACGGACACGGACACGGACACGGACACGGACACGGACACGGACACGGACACGGACACGGACACGGACACGGACACGGACACGGACACGGACACGGACACGGACACGGACACGGACACGGACACGGACACGGACACGGACACGGACACGGACACGGACACGGACACGGACACGGACACGGACACGGACACGGACACGGACACGGACACGGACACGGACACGGACACGGACACGGACACGGACACGGACACGGACACGGACACGGACACGGACACGGACACGGACACGGACACGGACACGGACACGGACACGGACACGGACACGGACACGGACACGGACACGGACACGGACACGGACACGGACACGGACACGGACACGGACACGGACACGGACACGGACACGGACACGGACACGGACACGGACACGGACACGGACACGGACACGGACACGGACACGGACACGGACACGGACACGGACACGGACACGGACACGGACACGGACACGGACACGGACACGGACACGGACACGGACACGGACACGGACACGGACACGGACACGGACACGGACACGGACACGGACACGGACACGGACACGGACACGGACACGGACACGGACACGGACACGGACACGGACACGGACACGGACACGGACACGGACACGGACACGGACACGGACACGGACACGGACACGGACACGGACACGGACACGGACACGGACACGGACACGGACACGGACGCACAGGTTGAGAACGACGATCAGAAGTTAGCAGATTGGCGGCGATAGTCTCTTCTGGGCGCCGGCGCACACTCACGGTAAAGGAGTAAAGGCTTTCGCGTGATTCGCATTTTATCGGGACTCTATCGTTTAAATCCCTGTGGCTACAGCAGAGCCATTGACACGCCAACAGGCGCGCTTCACTCCAACACCCACACACGTGTCCACATATCGATTCGTGTTTACATGTATCAAATATATATATATGGATGTGTACATAGCAAACGATATAGGCTCTCGGATTTGTTTCGCACGCAAGGGATTTTCACTCCCACGCGCATTAAACCGATGATATCGGATCGCGAAAAGCATTCACTTTTTTGTCTGGCCTATTTCAAGCGCAATCGGTTTTTCATTAATTTCGCTCCACGTTGGTATCTTTTTTATATTTCATATTTATGCGTCAAGTTTTCGTCGTGGGTTTTAGTTTTTACTATTTACGTGGTGTTTTTTTTTTTTACTTTTTATGCTTATGGTTACATACGGAAATAAAAAGTAAATAACATTGATTATATTACATTCAACCTGAGAGAAAATGTCATGGTAAACAATTGAAGAAAGTATATTAGGCGAACTAGTGAAGTGCACCAATATACCATTTTTGGTTTATCCTTTCAGCTACATTAAATCGTCAAAATTCCTGCACTTTATATATTACATCACGAATATTGATATATATAATATTTTTATTGATTGCCCATGAACTGAATCGTGTTCGATCAAAAATTCACGATAATAAAAATGTTTCAAATAGAATGTTGGCTTTTTTTCTCAACGTTGGAATTTTGTCTCATCTTAAAATGCACTCCAAAAGCCTTCGGGCCCATTCGACTGTTACGATTATTACCACAGTACAACAGTACAGCACGGCTTCGTATTTATTAGCAATGCCCACTATCCCCGGCCTCTTGTAATTACTAATTGTCAGTTCTGTGACTCCTGTCGATGCTCGTTCAAAGGATCATACGCTCCGTGGAATCGACGTTCTCGGTCTCTGTCGGTAACAATGCAGAACCGTACACACACACACATATGCGTGATCCATACAAACACCATGCACAGAGCGATACCGAGTGCCAGCTCACCGGTATGCTGTATCCCCGTGCAGTCGAACTATGAGGAAGGATGAGGAAGAGTCGAGAGACCGCTGGAACGCGACGACCCCCGCTGGCTCCTGCTCCCCGGCTACAGTACGTGCGGTCGTACGTATCGAACATTTCCCTCTCTGTTGTTACATAGACGAACGCGGCCCGACTCACCCTCCCTCGTACGGCTACGACTGCGCCACTCTCCCGGTCCCGCAACCCTCTTGAATCCCTGCGCCGGTCCACCATATACCTTGTATACGATATATAGGTACCGGTGGACTAAAATATTATTACTCCATCCACAGTACACAGCCCCAACGGGCTGCCCAAACCGAGCACCGACGAAACTTTACGCACACATTCGCACTGGATTATCCCCTGTTCCCGGATTGACGAGGATTACGGGAGGAAGAGAACCGAAGTTCTGTTTGGATGCTGCGAAATGCCTGGTTATCAATCTATTTTTAACGGTTATCTATTGGTTTAGGTCGATATGTAGATATTGATTTGAGGCATTTTATTTTTTTGCGATTTCATGCGTCGAAATTATAGCGCGCTTAATAAGTGGCAATGTGGATGAAAATGGGGACACGGGGATATTGTCTGCGGGAAAGTCGCGTCGAGGCATGCACATAGCAGACGCATTTTAACGCGAGACCACTCGGGCAAAATATGTTTTAAATTAAGTAATGAACGTATCGACGCATATAATGCCGAGCGATTGAGGAGCAGGTACAATAACAAGCTGCTGGGTTTGCAAATTTGATATCGTTCTCTTTTTTAAAATACGAGAGTTAATCTAGATATTTTGGCATATCGACGTCACGAATTTTCCGGGAAGTAGGAGAAAAAGCTAAAACTCGCGTAATCTATCGAGAGTATCCAGTTCGTATATAACGCTCATATATGACTTATGAAAGAACGAAAGGGGATAAGGAGGGAAGGGTGGAGGTTCAACGAGGAGAAAAGGGCGAGTTGGTCTCACGCGGGCGTTTCGTAGCCCACGGTCTCTTGTGTTATGACGGATTATGTTGTGTAAGTCGAATGGGGGTGAAAGAGGCGAGAGGAGGGGTTCGGAGGGGGTGAAACGCGCGCACATAAGTGCAGAGTGAGGAAATATAAGCGGGGTTCGAGGGTGCTTTCTCGAGGTATAACTATGAGAATGAAGAAGAAGAAGAAGAAGGGTGGCGCGCGATGAAGCAAAGGATAGGATATACTAGCAGGGTGGGGTGTTAAAAGTCGAGGGGTCAAAAAGGGGTTGAGAGGGCGGAGGAGCGAGAGAGCGTTATAAAGCGAAACTCGGTAAAATCTCACCAGAGAGCCAAACCGAGAAATTCAGTCGATCCAAGCGGGTATAGTGGACGAATGGGGGGTTGTCGGATCGGTCCTCTTCCTCGTTTCATCTCCCTTCCGCTAAACCTCCCGGCGGTGAGCGAGAATGAACGGGAGTTGGAGAAGTGAAAGAGGGAAATACGCAAGGGCGGAAAGGGAGAAAGCGTCGGACGGGGGGTACGAGGACAGGGGGTTGTTTCATTGAGGGGTGTTTCATATCGACCGGCACTTGGCTCCGCCTCCCGCGAACCCGGCAGCCACCATGCGATGGTCGGGTTCTCTCGCTCTCTCGAACGCCAGGGAGGATGAGAAAGCTTTTGCCGTCACTCGCTCCCGGGTTCATCCCCATGTAGTACTCTCCCTTGCTCCTGTACAGTTTTCCGTATGTATAGATATAGGATAACGCGGAGTGATATGACGATGGTTCTTCTTTTTAGAGATGGATATAAGAGGCCCGTCAATTGAAAAAAGATTGAATATCGCATGATAAACTTGTATATCTTCCGAGTAACTACGACCAAATTCCTCCAAATGCTATTCATTTTTCGAAAATGGTGCCGGTCCGTTGCACAATAAAATTGTTTCTCGTCCATAAACGGCCAACATTTTTTTTCTTGTTATTTTTACAAAGATAACAGCAAAATAATCACGGACGTTTGTGGAAAAATAGGTTTGTTAGATGTAAAAAACTGTTTACTGTGCGGGAACTTCGGTGAGGCTTCATGAAGTTTGAAAACCCGTATAGATATAGGAAACCTGAAGTTGCCGTAGTGGACATGCGATACAGGGCCGACACTGGCACGCCGCCGACAAGTGTTAGCCCAACGTCGGCCAGTACCGGTCCTGTACGTAATTTCGACTAGGAACCCTGTGAATAGATTCATCGGGCGCGTACATGGAACTAATATCTAGAGACAAAACACGGGAGCCTGAACAATTAATCGCGTCGAGAGCCGACCTCGTTTATCCGGGCGTTGAATAGTAATAATTATGATTATAATTGCAGCTACCCACTCTATCGCGCGGGCCCAGCGACACTCTTCAATGAATAGATTTCTCGGTAGCACACGCGATAAAACCGGTATTTCCGTCTCTCTTCGACTCTCTTTATCCCTCTTTAGGAGTGTATACGCGCTATTAATGTTTTATTTCTACTTTGCTGCGCGCGTACGCCCCCGCGGGCATTCCTCGTGCTTAGTCGCGATGCAACATAAGCGCGGCGTCAAACTCGTTTGGCAATTCCTAAGGTTCGTGTAGCGCGAAGTGCCGAGGAGATAACCAATGCGCCAAGAGCGCTAGTTGAAGAGAAAGATCCAAAGGTGGCGATGTATTTGTATTCGGATGGAGTTCCAGGTATTTCATACAAATTCATGGAGCCGATTAATTTCGCATCCCAATTTTTCTAATGATCGCGCGTGTATCGATGGACGTTTCGTGAAATTTTAAGAAAAATTGAGAGACTACTGATAGAAATAAATCAATCTTGCGTCTTTGTCTCGAACAAAATTGGCTTCAAAAAACTTGGGAAAACTTTGATAAAGTGTGTTTAATGAGCTAAAACCTATGTTGATGGGTTTTTATCGTACGATCTACGATTCTCGCTTTAAACATTAGCAATTTGTTTTCTTAGTGGAAAACGGATAAGGAATTAATAAATTATCTCTGAAATTTTGTTTTAAAAGTATAAACGTAAACACCAAGTGCAGCGTGTACGATTACTGTATCGCTTTTCTCATGCGACTTTGCGTGTTCCCCGCGAATCTACGCCGCACATTTCCTTCGCCTATGGACGGAGCATCAACTGAACCGGCGACAAAGCCGGACACGCGTCCGTGTGCGTGCACACCGAGTCTGAACCGGAAGCGTAGCTCGTTTAGCGGGAAGTCAATCGACCGCGAAATCGCTCGCGCCCCGGGAGAACTTGTGATGCGAACCAGGCGCAAGTTCGCGGTCTCCTGGAAAATCATGTGGACTGCACGTAGGCTTGTTCGCCGCATATATAACAAGTCTTTACATCAGTCGCTGTGTGTCAACGGTTTCGATATCGGAATATATACTACATTATACGTTATAACGAAATAAGTCCTCCTCATTAATGGAGGAGCAGAGCCCTGAAGACGCTATAAGAATTTTTATGTCCGTAACGAGACTCTCGTGCAATAGCAAACAGTTGTGGCGCGATGCTCGTTACATTTCTCACGCTTGATGTTTATTACGCAATGTGATGTTATTTTTTACCGGAACCGCGATGATTATTGTGATGTTAAATGTATCAGTTTCACCATAAAAAATCAAACCGCGATAATCGGTAACAATATTTTCAAAATATTAAAAACATTCATATTTCTGTCGGTGTTTAATTATTTTCTTGTTAACTAAGTAAATAAAAAAAGACAGAAAGTTGTCGGCTTAAAAAAATTGTACTGTGGGCAAGAAACGTTGATACTTATTTTACTGTGCAGAAATCATTGCGGAATAAATGTGATACACCATAGGAAAATATAAATATTTTTGTTATCGTTGTAGTTTGTTATCAATAGCTTTACCCTGCATG
This sequence comes from Stenichneumon culpator, assembly GCA_964017025.1. Lineage (NCBI taxonomy): Eukaryota > Metazoa > Arthropoda > Insecta > Hymenoptera > Ichneumonidae > Stenichneumon > Stenichneumon culpator. The sequence continues at coordinate 23,228,424 of OZ024768.1, read as the reverse complement.
TCTCCACGCTCCCAAAGCATTCGGATATTCCGAATAACGGGCCTTTAGCGTACTTTAGCGTTACTCCTCGACTGATAAACGACGAGAGATTGCGCCGAGTTGAAACAATATTAAATCCGTAGTCCGTCGGATATTCTGTCAGAGCTGCAGCAGTTGTACAGAGAAGAGAGGATGAGAGGTATCCGAGTCGTTTCGGTGGATAAAGAGATGAAGCGAAAGAGACCCGGAAGAAGAAAAAAAACGACATGAAAGGACGAGACGAGAGACGAAAGTGTATTGGTGTACACCCGAAGAGAGTAGCCGGTCGTATCAATAATAAAGAATTCCGACGATGGAAGAAATTTGGGTAGGGAGAGGAGGGCTTCATGTTTATATGCAGCTTCATTTCTTTCACGGTTTGGCCCCTATTCACCGGGATATCTCTCCCTCTGTATTTCCATCTTTTTCCTTCCTCCCCGTTATTCTCTGTTCCGTGGATGCTGGCTCTCGCTCCACACGCCTTGTCGGCCCATTAAAATTCTGAGCGCGCTACGGTCCTGAAAAATTACGCTCTTACTGCTCTCCGACTCTCTTTCTCTCCTTTATTCCACCCATCTTTATCTTTCTCCATTATTTTTATTTTCTATTTTTGTTGTTGTTGCTATTATTAGTATTATTATTATTATTATTATTATTATTATTATTATTATTATTATTATTATTATTATTATTATTATTATTATTATTATTATTATTATTATTATTAATATTATTATTATTATTATTATTATTATTATTGTTATTATTATTATTTAAAGTGGCGAGCCCCTCGCTGATCCCACGTCCCGCTCGCTCTGCATTTCCCGTACATGCCAATTCCTCCTTTGCTACGTCTCACTCCGTTATTCGCAGTTCCCCTGCCTTTCGCGCTTTCACTTGCGCGAAACGAAATTCTCATCCAGCAGCGGCGCTGCTGTTGCCGATCTCCATTCCATTTATTTTCCATCTTTCTCCCGTGAGTGGAAAAGTTCTCATCTCAATTCGCTTTCTCGCTTCCTACGTTTATTTTGCTCCTCTCTCTGCTCTGCTTCGCGGTTCGCAGATTCGCTCTCGCCGAGCGCGGTCTCGCACGTTACATCTTCGTCACTTGGCAAAAGCTCGGTCCCACTTTTTTCCTCGGTTTTCATACACGAACCATGAATTACTCATCTCTTTCACCTCATATTTATACATATACCCGGTATAGTTTTTACTCCTGTACACGTTCTACTTTTTTCATTCGTCTCTGGTACAGAAACGCTCAATTTAGTATAGCTTTATGTACTTTTTTAAACATTTTTCGGATACGAGTCTCTTCCATTGAGATGCAATTTTTGTAATTGCCTAGTGTGCTCTTTACGGTTCGCCAGTTTACTGAGATTAGTTTGTAATCCGTCTTATCAATATCTCATCAAGACCGGTAACATTTTTCCTCACCCAGGGATGTCCCGCTTAAATATCTGTGGAGGAGCAGCCACTTCTTTCCGGAGCAACTCCCTAACTCCCTACATCTACAATTCCGCTTGGATGGACCAAAGCGGGTGACCAATTATGCGACTTTAAAACGGCATTTTTTTTTACTTCTAAAAATAGTTTGAATCTTGTAGATTATTGAACCGGAGATCGATCTGTAAACTCAAATTGTACAACTTATAGAACAGCGATGTATCGGCGGATTTATTGTCGATACAAAGTAAGATCGACGATAACCGATTTTATCCGATTTAGAGTAGCGGAGCAACGATGTTAAAGAAAAATATATAAAAATAAAAGAAGTGATCGTGTTGCGCGAAGGATGTACAGCGCGTACGTTCAGTAAATCGTGAGAGCATGTCACTACATCGAAGGAGTACCCGACGAGGAGAGAGTGAGAGAGAGAGAGAGAGAGAGAAAGAGAGTGAATGGGTGGTTAATGAGAGGAATCTCGGGGAAAAATGAATGGACAGAGGTTACGCCGTGCCGCTATTCTACGGAACATAAATGAGGGAGTAACGGGACGTAAGACCGTCCTCCGCTCGATAAGTGGAACGTGCTTACCACTTGTAACTATGTGTGTGTGCGGGTTTGTAAGCACTTTGTAAAAAAAAACGAGCTTCTGTATAACTAATACTAAGTTGCTTAAAGTATCCAAAAATTGGGAGAACATAAATAAAGTTGGGGCTTAACGAAAAGTCATCTGTTTTGGCAAGAACAAGAATTAAATAGAAATATTTTTCATTCAATCCTCGATCGTTAAAGAATTAGCGGAAACAAACTGATAAAAAAATTGTTAAGTCAAAACAAGCTAACACTTGTATAAAAATTCAAAACATTGGGATAATACATCGTTCGAACGTTAGCGATGTGTTTGATTCGCAGGTTAATTTTTGCAAGCGAAAGCTCCGAGTACGAATAAAATTATATTATATCCTCGACGTTTTTCTAGCCGACGAATATCCACGGAATCAATCAATTAATTAGGATTGCTTGTTCGACGATGTCCTCCGAAATGTTTGTTACTTTTATTTTTTCATTCCCGCAGGTTGTAGTCTTTTTTTAAGGAAGAAATATCGATAGTTCGCCATAGCATATAGATTCATCACTCGCGGGGGCTCGGCAACTCTGGCAAGCCGAACGAATAACGTGAGGGGCGAGACGAAGCGGGACGGGGTTGACTGCACATCCCGAACCCAGTGGACTCTGTACACAGATCGCGCGCGTGCGTGCGTGCGTGCGTGCGTGCGTGCGTGCGTGCGTGCGTATACGTTTCGTGTCTCTCATCGATAAATACGGGAACAGAATCGTCTCGTCCTCGCGCGACACTCGGCCAGCGCATCCTTTGGATCGATCTCCTTCGCCAAGCCCTGGGCCTGCGGGCAATCAATATTAATGTCGTATCAATTCATATGTACAATGTAGCCAATTACAGCGGCCGTATTGCCGGCTATCCGCCGACATTGCATTCTCCCCACCCCCTTTATATAGTCTCGCTCCCTTTTTTTGTTATTTTTTTCCTCTGCATGTCACACTCGCGTACCCATTTTACCCGAGATCAAGGAACATTTCTGGGGTTACGATTTCAATTGGTTATGGGGTTTTTTGTTCAACAATAATGTACATTTTATATTATTATTCTATTCTTTGAGGATTGAATTCGAAGCCTCGAACGGAGCTGCGAGATATTCTACTGATCGACAGTATCTGATACTAGGTATATAGATAGTAAGTGGACGGATAAGAGAAATTGAAAAAGCCCCGTGGACTCGTCGAGAAAGGGCGAGTCGCAGAGGAAATGAAGAACGAGCCCGGAGGGATGCGAGGGAACACGAGTCTCTGGAGAAACGAGAGGAAACCGATAAGGGTTGTAACTTTAATCTCGTAGATCGTTACACGAACCTTTTTTGTTTCATTACCCAGGGAAAAAAACATAGCTGAACGAAGGTTCGGAAAGAGCCTCGTTCTTCCTGGGTTCGATATTATTTTGTCGAGAGATAGGTATTCATTGGTATTGATAAATTCGACGGGTTTTGCCCGTTGAATAAAAATCCAAAGTCCTAATGAACAAACGGAGCGTATTGAGAGTAATTTGCAGCAATAACCCAAAATTAAATGATCTATGTAGTCTGGACAACTTGTGCCGTCGTTCCGCCAAAGAAGAAAAACAAGTAGTAGAGTGAGAAGGGTGTGAGTCTTATTTGAGAATCTCGTCACGTTTCAACGCCAGTGGCGGGGAAGAGAGAGGTTGAGTGGGGGGGGGGGGGGGGGGGGGGGGTGTTCACGGCATGTGGTCGCACCAACCGCTCTTCATCCCTCTCACACTCTCATTCATCCCTATATACAATACTCGGCAAAATATCCCCTTTGCCCGGAACTCACTCATCCCCCTTCGCCGAAAACCCCCTCGGGCTCGGGCCACCCTTGTTATAAATACTAATTGCTCTATACAAGCGCCCAAAATGTGTTTAACGTTTCTTCAGCACGTGTCCCCATCATCCTCTATATTTCCTCCCTTTACCCGACTTTCAAGCAACGCTTCGTCCAGTAATCCTTTTCGTTATTGTCCCAACTCTCATTTCCTCTTTTCATCAAAACCCTTCGTCCCTCGTCCATATTATCAGTACTCCGTATACGATAGCATCTCATTCGCCATCGGCCCTTTTCTTCCTGCGGATTTGCCGAACTGATGCACGTACCGGAATGGTTTGCTCAAAGGGACAATGGGTCAGAGTTTCACAATAATGGAAAGCCGAGATTGGCACGTTACGTGTCGAATGTGAATTGAATGTCCTGCGTGAATCCCGATCCTGATGTTCCTATACGCTAGCCAAGCTTACCGGCATCGTCAATTCCACTTGTGTCTTGTATACCTCGCTACACCCGAGGCCCCGATCAACGGTTACCTTCGAGATTGGATGCTGTTCGGCGCTGGTCGAGTCAGTCAAGGCCCGTGTCCTCTCGTGTGGCGCGAGAACAAGCGTTGGATTTGGAGATGGATTCAAACGGGATAAGGGACGATCGGCGCGGAAGTACCAGCCAGTCAGCTTGGAATCCACTATTCTCGGTCCGGTTATGGTGTTACTTTGTACACCATATACTTGCAACACGCTTATACCGAAATCCAGCAAGGACGCTGCCGGAGGCTCGTTCGATCGTACGTACGTATCGCAAAATTACTCGCAGTGAGGGGGAGAGAAAGAAAAAAATAAAAACAGTGAACGTGATGCGATTATCGACTTGACTAAGCGAGAGTGTGTCTCGCTGCCAGTGAAAGCATCGTATTTGTCTCGGACGAGAACCTTGAAGAGACGCCGACGTTCGGAGCTCACGTACACACGAAGCAGTAAATTCCTTCCGCATTCACATGGTTACGCCGCCTCTTATTCACACACATGACTCGTTTCCGGGATTTTCAAGTCCATACGACGTTTACTTTTTTGCCATGACAATTTGGGTATGAAGAAAGAAAATGGAAAAACGAAAAGACTGTTACCGCTGTCAGTAACACAAACTGTAATGATTTTGCTTCCTCATAGAGGTAGCTTTGTCATGGTGAAAACAAAAATTTCGAGATTTTCTTGAAAACATGTTCAGAATGTTCCAAAACATCGAAAAATCACATTTAGAAAAAATGTGTGTGTGTGCGTGCGTGCGTGCGTGCGTGCTTCCTCATAGACGAGGTTTCGCGAATAAAAGAACATTATGAGAAAGCGATATGAAAATTTCAATTTCCACTCTTGTCTTTTTTACGTTGCTGAACATCGACGACCAAAAAACGAAATTCTTAGTAAATTCTTAATAAGAATTTGCTTTTGGCCGGAAATGGCCAGTAAAGAAAAGTAACAACAGTTTTTGTTACTGACCGGGACATAGATTGCGCCCGGAGGGAGAAAAAACGGTTGATTGGTACAATCTGCATCGTTTAATTATCTCTGAGCAATACCGTAGCAGCTAAGTTCACGTGTTTCCGTTGTTGACGAGGAGACGAACAGAAGCGGGCAAAGACCACCGGAAATAGTCCATCTGACGCTGCGGGATGACCGAGCGAAGCTTTCGAGGGTTTTCACAGCTCGGATTACTGTATTGTGCTACCTACTATGTTTCACCCTTATACCCAGCATCTGTGCCACTCGGAAGGTAGGTAGAACGGGACAGAGGGTAAGGAAGAAAAGGACGAGCTGCGACACGAAAAGAAAGAAAGAAGAAAAAGAGGCAAGGAGATAAAGCACGGTGGCCTGCGGGGTTGAATACCACAGGGAGCGTATAGTTGTTCTACTATAGCGAGAGGGGATAAACCCACGTCACCCGATCCATCATTTTACCTCGGGCAATCGATAACACCGTCTGTCTGCCTGTTTTCCTTTTGTCGCCTCATTATTTCTCTACCGGCAATGAGTTTCGTTACGGTGAGTGCCGATAATTTTTTTTGTTTCTTCACCCCCAACGAAAATAACTTTAATATACTAGACGTTTCCTGTGTAGCACTAGGAAGGCACGAATACTGTTTCCTTTTTCCGTACACAAATAAAAATCTTTGTTTTACCCAGTTTTGACCAGCCCTTGCTCGCGATTCTCAAGAAAAATATCGCGCAACCCGCGTCACGTAGAATAACGCCGCGGTTCAGATGATATTGAAGGAACTGATTAAAGGAAATTATATATTAAAAAGGCAACAGAAAACATCCCATGCATTCCGATACCTTGATAGTTAATCCCGTCGCTGAACGAGCCTGTACGTGCCATATCGCGAGTAGAGTCGCGGATAACGCGAGACAATTTTATATTAAAACCTGTTCCAGCGCGTAACGCGACATTACGAAAGAAAAAAAAATGCAGCCTTCTGTAAAGTCACACTTTTTTTTTATGTAAAAATTATCTATTTGAAGTTTCAAGTGTAATATTCCCTAAGTATAAAACAACGCTGTAACAAACCAGTCATTCTCATTTTTTAAATAAAAAAAAAACGATGCACAGTGCACTCTCGGAAGATACCTTCTTCCCGTTTGATGTGGTCGTATGCGAGAGACGAGAGGGGATTTCTGGTTGAGAATGCGAAAAGAAACAAGTAAGAGACTTGCCCGCGGTGGACGGCTGCGTGCAGACTAAAACGCCGAGAGAAGGCTGTGAGGCGAGAGCAGAGAGGAAAGAAAAAACAAGGAAAAAAAGAAAACAAGTCGAACCAAGCAGAGGAAACAAAAGTCACAAGAGAGAAAGACAGAGAGGGATAACAACACTCTCACTCTTTGTGTAATGTACCGCCGTCTTCTTTTTTCTCTTCTCTCGTCACTATCCGTCTCCCTACCCTTCGCAGCATCCCGTCGCACCCCTGCTGCTCGTGGCTTCTTTATAATTTCTTTTCTTATTGCTTCAACTCTTTATAGCCTCCTTTTCGGACGCCGTTTACACCACTCTCGCAGGATAGGTTCTTTCGTTAAATTTGATCCACTCATTGCATCGATTAAAAACTGCATAGCGAATCGAGTACGACCGACAAGAATTTGTTGCAAAAAAAAAACGCAGGATAATTAGAGAGAAAGACGATTAGCTCTCAGTTGTGCTGCTCGCGTGTTACCCGATATTAATTATGTTGTCGCCACCGCATCGTGTGCTCCGATTAACGTCGAGATAGCGGCAATCATATCTTAAGCTCCGGGGGTGGAGATTCGGTCTGAGGTGGAAGCGTGTGAGTTTCCGGTATTCCCCCTTCCGGCAAATGGGATTATGTTTTATTTAGTAAATTCAATGTACGCACGCAGTGCACACTGACAACAAATACAAATCGCTGCTGTAAACCGCCGTGTACCGAAAGCTGAACACAGCCGCAACGTGAAACTAATTTGGTATACCACGAGCTCTAATGACGTTGCTACGCCGAAATACGTACCCTCTCGCTCCCGGAGTCGCACGGAGAACATTTTTAAATGCCGGGGGCCCCATTATGAAACTTACTGAGAGCATTAATAACCGGCATATTACATTTTCACTGAATCGAAATCTTCGTCAACTTTTTTTGTTTTTTATAAAAATGAAAACTTTAATGGAATGCATTTTTCTTTGAGGTTAATATCTGAAAATAGTAAAATTCCAAATAATTGTCATTCCATTGACCTTTGCAGTGTTAAAAATAACTATCTGGCTCCGAAAAGAAGAAAATGCACATTCCGATAAAGTCTCAAATTCTGACGTGTTACGAACGAAAAAAATAGTCGTTTATAGTTAAACAACATAAAATAACGCTAAACGATTTAATCAAACTCTCCCCTACCTAGTATCGAAACTATGTAGTCCTTATTGCTCGCCGATAGCATCATATATCCAGTAGGGAGGGAGGGGGGGGGGAAATAATAGGTACGTGTATGAGGGTTACAGCGTCAGTTACAGTGCGGCTGTCGGTGGTGTGCAACGAGCGTATGGTCACGACCTCAAGACCGACGAAATCGATAACCGCGCGCTCGCTCTCACCCGACGGTAAACCGGTCGTCGAGCAGATTTCGATGTAAATCACGCTTCGTTCCGCGATAGCGAATGGATTCTCTCTCCTCGATGGCGAAAGAGTGAGAAAGACGAGGACGAGTGTACGCAGGGGAAGGAGGCAGGGTAAATCCGAGGGCCTCCGTGTTAGTCGAACGTGTGTGAGCGAGTGATTGAATGTACGAGTGTATTGGAGGCAAAGGAGACGGAAGAGAGACGAGAGAAAACGATGAAGAGGAGGGATAGACGCTGTCGGTGGCGGGCAGCGTCGGGGAGTCCTGTAGCTTAGACTTAATTACTACGATTAGCGTGAGAGAGGTGGGCAAGCTATATCCGTACGTATATTATACAGCTCGGGGTGTAGGGCTCATCTCTGGATGGCAGTGAGGCAATACGAGCAGAATGGGTTCCAAGAGCAAGCTGATGGAAACCACTGGCTGAACGAGGACGGAGTCTCGGGTTCGCAGTGGCTCTGGCGCCAGTTTTGGGGAGATGATGGAAGCAGTCAGTCGAACCCCACGGAGGTTCCTCGCAATGGCGTAGACCGAGCCTCTCGAGGATGCACAAATCTTTGCGTGTCGTTATGCTCGTCCTGAGTACATTTCTCATCGAAATAGATCGTCATATCATTTTCATCAAGGACCCGACATTTCTTTTAAAATAAATTGAGTGATCTTTTATTTTGACAGCCAACCTCCATTTCTTTCACTACCTTTCGTCGAAACAATTACCGAAACGAACCCTCTGCGCGGTACGTAGCCTGTATTTTCCCCTGTACCTCGCTTCGTCCGACAGAAATTCAATAAGGCCGTTACTTGGCCGTACGCCGGGTTTTACATGACACCCTACGTTTCCGGAGTTCCTCCGAGGCCCGGCTTGGAATTAACCTTGCAATAAGTAACTGAAACCAGGATGACCAGCCGCTTATTAAAACTATCCTCGTCCAAAAAAGACCGATAATCAACCGTCATGAATAATGCACACGACAATTGCACATTAAATTATCGCGTGCGTAACAACGCGCCGCGAGATAATAACACGAATAACAAATGCTCTGCGTTGTTCAGGTTCTAGCTGGGACCCGTCGTTCAAGTCAAAGGGGCGGCTTTCTACTCTCTTCTTCATTTTTTCTATTTGCCATTTTTCTTTACCTCTCCATCTCTACCTCTTTTTGTTTTTACTGCTCCAGAGGGTTGAATTAAAAACAGTCAGACAGCTTTTGAGCGCTGCGGTGAGGGGGTTCGCTGGCGTCAGCTGGAAGGAGTAAGCCTCTACCCTCAATGACGACGACAACGCGAGGGTGCTTCCTTTGTCGCGGGTACGCGGGAGGCAGAGGATGGTTACACACACACGAAACACGCACACGCACGCACACGCACACGCACGCACTCGTCACTGCGCGCTCTGTCGGGGTCCTCGCAGGGACCGTCGAGCAGTTTGGAGGGTTGCTAGGAAACGCCCCAAGCAAGAGCTCCGTCTTTATCCGTCCTTTCACTATTTTGCCTATCTCTCACTTTAGCTCTAACCTGGCTGAGAGGACTCCCGGAAGGACTATCTATCTAAGTTTTCTCTACGTGCTGCCACGTTTTTCTCTGGTTGTTCGATCCTTGGCCGAGACACGAGCGGTATTCTTTGGCCAGGAGAATCGAGGGTTGCTATCCGCGCCCATGGCTCCTTCTCTCTTCCTCTCTACAAACTTGTTCGTCATATCATACAGTCCATCCACGAAACGGATACATCACACCTTAATGCGCTTCAACTGCACTAGGAACGGAAAAGAACACGATGATAACTTTTATATCATCTTTGTGAAGCTTTTTGTTTTTTCTTACCGGGCAAATGTTATACGAATAATTGTCAGTCAAAGGCGGGCTCTTTTAAGGACTCATATTTCGAAGAGGGGATTATGGGTTTAGAAACAATAAAAGCCCGAAAGCCGTGACGACGCATGCAGGACTCGCGTCACCAACAGATATCCCATTATGTTTTTCGTCATTGTTCTTGCTGACCCTCCAGGCTGATCCTGTGAGCCAGGAGGTTCTCCTGTTATTACAGTAGGTATCCTATAAGTCGCCGATTGCAACGAGCATTGTAATCATCCCTGGGATTCTCATTCGTGTGAGAGGTTTGTTTGTTCCGTTCGATCCACACTGTCAGCGATGGACTGTCGGGGGGAAATATGTGGGCTCTGAGGGGTATTCGATAATGCGAGCAACAAGACATCGTAATATTGTGGCGAACAAAATGTATTAATATGCGTGTTATCGTACTCCGATAAGCGGCAATACTGGGAAGGTTTAGAAATGTGGAACGAGGAGACCAAGTAAGTTTAAACTCTTGAACTCTCTTCGAAGTGAAAAGACAAAAGTTGACGCACGCCGAGGAAATATCTCTCACCACCGGCGTGCATCCGGTTTCGCGCTCGAATTATGACGAGGCCATTAATTCTAATTGCTGATATGATTGTGTGCATGTTAGAAGAGTACAGCTTCCCCGACTTTACTGAATATAGCCTCGAGTATACAGTATAGCCTCGCGCGTTGTCTAGTGCATAATTGAATATTGTTTGAAACTCGTAAAGAGCCTTTACCTCGATCTCGTCTCTTCGTTTACGGAACTTTTCTCGCAACCCCTCTTGTTGTGCTCTATAAGAGACGCGCATATGTACACGTCTATATGTCTATAGAAATTTGCCGCACGACAGGGGATTACTTCGACGAACAATACTTGACTCACCTTCTTTCTCGACATGGCAAATGCAACGAAAACAGCCAATCTCTACGATCGATACATGCCGTTAGTCCTAACTCGTTTGTTCACCGCACACTAAAGTCGTTCGTCAGCCCCGCGATATATATACCAAAGTATACAACCTCATCGATGGGAAGCATTTAGAAAGTTTGCGAAACTTGCCCGATCCCCGATACGACCGTCAGCGACAAGTTTTGTTCGTCGAGTCGCATCGACGAGAGTCCCGCTGAAACTTGAATGGTAACCGCAATCTAATCGATATCGTTGATAAAAAGTTATGACAAAGTTTATTAGGGTTTATCGAAACCGCGTGACTTCGGACGATTCTTTAGGGACTCATAATAGAATTTCGATGGAAATTAACGAGATAATAATAGTGAAACAACTTTTCGATGCGCGACTGTAATTTATCCTAAAAATAGTAAGAGTTTGAAGCTTTTACCCGGTAATAAGGGAATGCGAAAAAGTTGGATGTTATGATCACAGAACTTTATAGATAGGTAATGTTGAACCACCTTCCCGGACAAATTAATTGCAAGGAAAGATATTCCCTCTGAAAGGATCCCTTGGCTCTATCCCTTGGCTTTATCGCGCTTGAGCGTGCGCTCACTTCCCTCCGTCAAAACTGAGAAAAGATCCTTTGAAGTGGGCCTGCGCTCGCTCTCTGGTGTGTCCGTTAATTACGAGGGTATTTCACGAGAGTGGAGAGATAGTCCACGGCTGAGTGAACCCGCCGGGACAGAATCTCTGGTGTCGATGGAATTTACTCAGTGACTTTGCCAATCGGTCGCTCTGTTAGGCTTTGACGAAAGGGTTTTACGGGCTTCTCACTCTCTCAATTGAAAAACATTCCTACGTAGGAGAGGTACTTGAACGGCAGATTCTTATTTTCCGCTTTATTTCGAGATCCATCGAATAATCGAATTTTCGTCCTTCATTGGCGTGTTTTTATCCGAGCCTGGTTTGTTTTTTTTTCTTTTCTTTTTTTCATATACTCATTCACGGAATGCTCTCGATGAACTTCGATAAATTGTCTGCACCCAAAATATTAATGGTATGAATAATAATTCATTTATTGTTATTCATAATATTTATCGTTCGATTCTTCGCAACTTTCTTCTCGAGCCCCATGAATATAGAAGGCGTTCGATCTTAAAGCCAGCCACGCCCTCGATATAAAACCATATAAAAGGATAAACGACAAGCCGAGTAGTGGACGCCGTAAAGATTTTTCGGCTGAATTTGGCGAGTGTCCAGCTACGGCGTGAACGGCCGAAATATAAGTGTAGAGAGTTCGAAATGGCTATATAGGTGCCGATCTCTCATCTCCGAACGGTAGATCCTGGAAGTGCTCATCCAGCGGAGCTGCGCACGCGGCAACCTCACCGTTGGAAGTACCAGCTCGCAAGCTCCGAAGCTCCGTTTAGACCATCCGAGCGTAAACCGAACCGAGCGGAAGCTTCAACCACGCGGACCACATCCGATTCATCGCCCCTTATTCCCTCCGCCTTATCTTTCTCATTTTTCATCGGACTGGACAACTTGTTCTTTTTCAAATCGGCTCTCTTCTCAAGAATTCTGAATGAGGAACGTTTTAGTTAATCTTAGTTAAGTATTAAACGTTTTAGTTAAGTGAGAGTTTCTCCCTACGCTCCTCTCTAGACGTCCCCGTCTCGCATCAATGCCACTGTCCATCTGCTGGATTTTTATTTACGTCGGGTTCGTACCCGACGTACGCCCTTTCCCCGTGGAAAAGCCCTTTCTCGGGCTTTTCCACGACTCGTTCGTGCTCGCTCGCGAGGAACTTATCACTTCGTAGTGACAAGTTCCTCGCGAGCGAGCACGAACGAGTCGTGGAAAAGCCCGAGAAAGGGAGTGGTGCCGCACGGCAGCGTCACGCAGCTACGACAAGAGATGGACGAAAAGGCAGACGAGTACAAGAGCCATCTCGAAACACTTGCCATGTGTACTGTAACACCTGTCTCACTCGGCCTTTCGATTATCCCTCCGAGCTCCTCTTCTCGTCCAATGAGAACGATAGTTTCTGTCTTTTCCTGGGGCCATGGCTTTCAATCCGAGAGTGGTAAGAAGCGTAGCCGTATCGTCACAAGATTCAGTAACTTCTGTGGCCCGGTGTGGACGCGTCCGAATCACTCCAAGAAAGAAGAAGGAAGCTCGAGATTTTTTTTTATTTTTATTGCAAGGTCGGAGAGAAAGAGACGACGTTGGTTGCCTCGGTATAAGAAGAAATAAGCGAGTCGAGAGTAGGGACTGGCACAAAGGGAAGGACTCGCTGAGTCTTCGGGTAGTGCCGACCCGATTCGCTAGCAAGCTAGCGGCGCTACATCTGTTACTGCAGGTACCTTTTGTTTTTCCTTTTTCAAACGTTCCGAGTCTACACCTGAATCATCTTATACTTTGGGAACAACGATAGGCTCGGAAGTGAAAGATGATAATCTCGAAACGCCGCATTTTTTTTTGTCGGACGGCGTGCAAAAATATGTGTACTGTTCCAGCGTCAACTCTGTTGTCTTGTTCATTTTGTTTTTTTATAACGAGTTTATTAGCTTTGATCTTCCATTTAGCACTTGGTAATTGCCGCGCGTGTCTGTAACTGCTGACCTTACGCGCGGCACGAATATATAAAGGTACACAGTGCCAAATATAAAGGTAGAAAGATGGGGGGAGGGGTGGGGAGAGAGGGGAGAAAAGAGGACTCGAATAACTGCGCTTTACCCGCACCCCATGTACACGCTGCTAGGCTAATGAAAATAAGTTTGCCACCCCGGAGAGTGCCTGCGTGTGCGACCCTTCACTCGCTTCTGTCGGTGTTGATGCGACGAGGGGTTGCTCGGATATCGTAGAGAATCGGAGTCGCCTCCGGAGAGAGACAAATTCAAATCCGCCAACGGCAGTCAACCAGCCAGAGCTTTCCACCGAATATCACTGATTTAGCGGAGATTTAAAGTTTTTGATAACCTCCCCACGCCATATAATTATTAAGAACTTTGTCGACCAGACGCGAGTAACATCGGCGTGTGGTAACAACCATCACCGTCTCGTCGATCGCTCGACGTCGTTTATTCTTCCCCGATGTAATTAACCCTTCGACGACCTGTGGAGAGCGGCCCGCACACGGTACGTCGAGATAATTAGCCAATTAGGCTTTGCACACGCTCGCGACGTGTGTTTAGATCGACGTGATTTCCCGGAGTAAAATCATCGCCTCGGACGATCGCTGATTCACCGATGTTAGCGAGCACGTCCAGCCAGCGAACCGACACACTCTGTCCAGAATTGTTACCGAGAAACACAAGGTAAAAGAGTTAAAAGAATCGGTAACTAAAAGAAATATAAATTCAGGACTACAATGAAACCACCACGCGAGTAAAGTTGGCAAGATTATAGATCGTCGAACCTAAGATTTAAGTAAATGAAGAAAAATGCTTTACCATCCGTCCAGCGTGTCGGTCATAGTGCGATGAACATACAGGGGAGTCGTGCGCGGACGGCTGTGTACGGTGTAGCGAGTCGAGAGAAGCAGAAGCTTTCTCCACCTCTCGTCCTTTCTGTTCGCATTTCTATATCTTTGCCCAGTCCGGTCTTCCACTGTGTCGGTGAAACATGACAATAATACGATATGAGTCTACAAGCCACAGAATATAGTGTAACTTGCCCCGACAGTGTTCCCTCTAACCGTTGCTCGTGTAGGAGCAGGAGCAGGAGCAGAAGCAGCGGCAGCGGCACCAGCACCGACCCGGGCAGCCCATCACCGGATTGGTACGAGGCGAGACGTCGAGAAAGCGCGACGAGAAGCGCGTACGAGCGAGGGAGATAGGAAACTATACCAACCGAAAGTTACGACCCAGCGAGACCGAGAAGGACGACTCTATACGAGGCCGGGACTCTCGGAGGCTAAAGGAGGTTCGCGGACGAGCGAGATAAACGTACGTGTACAGCTCGGTGGCTGGAAGAGGACGGTCAGACACACCGGAGGGTTCATCGTATAGCATAATGGAAGTAGTATAGCGGCATCGAGTGAGAGAAACCGACGGCGACGATGCCGAGAACGAGGGGAATTCTGTCGAGCTGTGCGCGCATCGAGCGTGGGAGTGAGAAGCGGAGCGGAGAAACAAGGACAATCCTACTTTTGTACGTATACGGGCGGCGCGCAGGACGAGGGCATTGCGGATTGGGAGTAGTCGATTGCGGTTTGTAGCGAGAGATACGAAGCCTCGTAAGTGCGAACCAGCGGATAGCTAAGTTTCCTCTTGTTCGATGCGATATTTTCAAAGGATTTTTAAACATTTATCAAATTTTCTTTATATTCTTAATAAAAATCAAACATCAAAATATTATATGTATATTAATAATAATAATAAATTGTTTTATCAAATTGTTCGTATTAAAGCTTCATACGTTGGACCGGTCGACTCGAGTTTCGACATACGAGTCACTACCGTCCGCGGATGATAATTATCGAGGACATACGTAATGACATTATGCAACGGAGCAGAGTAATCATCAAATCATCGCGATATAGATGCCCGATCGTGCGCAAGTTACGCTTGGTTTCTATGTCAGAATCATCGCTAACGTTGTTACGCGTAATTTCACGCTTTACAAATTTATATCCTAAATACAGGCGTCCGTGCTATTATTGTCACGCATTTGTCAGAGTCGTTATTAAGCCGTCCGTAATTCTTTTTTTTAATCTCTCACACTGCGAGAGGGCTCGCTACGACCTTGATGTCGCGTTGTGTGTTTCACGAGAAGAGGGTGATAAAACGATAAACTTTGGTTTTTTCAAGCGCGGAAATGCAGTTTCTTCGTGTCCCGAGCGAGCCATGTGCAAGTCGGTGGGCGGTACACGAGTCTATCAGTCTATCACTTAACTACTTTGTTAAAGCGTTGCTAATTCCGAACGATTTATCGAGCTGAGAAATAAAGAGAGAGAAGTCCGCAGGTTACTTGCTCAACTACAGTAACTAACTACAATTACCAATACAAACAACTGCGTTCTCGCGCAGGAATGTTGCGGTAATTTCATTTTGAGGAGAAAAAAAGGAAAATTATATATATATATATATAATAAAAAGAGAGAGGTTATGTCGCGGGGTCGATACGGGAGGCGGGTGTTCAATCTTACTCAAAGTAATAAAGTGGAATCCGAGATGGCTCGACGATTCGAAGAGAGGCGAAGGTCATAAATTCAGCATCCTCTCGTTGCCTGTTGTTCGGCGCGCAACAGCATCGGCAGCAGGCACACTTTGGCCCCCTTGGCTATAACTATACGCTTCCATCGCGTTCTCTCGTTTCGCCGTGGCTTTTCTATCTCGTCCCCCCCCCCCCTCCTCCCCCAGGTTCACTCACTTTCTGTCGACGAGAGAATCCTACCGAATAACAAGGATTATACGGACGGTGATGCGACAGGCAAGCCGCATGAATGTGTATATATATATACCTGTGTACATGAATAGATATACAGTAGTATATCGATTCTATGTCGACGACTGTATGCCGCTCTCTCGCCGCCATTCCCTCACATTCAGAAACGCTAATAGCTCTTCTCAAGACCGTAATCGACGGAAGCTAGGCAACGCTTCGGAAATTCCTCTCGTAACCACCGGATCATAGTTGCACGCCGACCGAGTCGTCCCTTTAATCCTAAACGTTCTATTATTAACGTAGGAACGATCGAATCGTTTTGGTAAGCTGGGTAATTACAAGGTAGTCGATTTTACCGCAGAAAGACGCAGGTTGTTATTTCGAATGTTTACAGAGACGATCGGAACTCTTATTCGTCGATAATTCAATTAATTTGCTTAATTTGCGGCGATTACCGATAAATTGTTATATTTGGCATTTTCTCGATTAAAGAAAAATATATAAAAAGGTATATGTTTTAAATATAAATATGACTATATTATATCGGAATTTTTATCATCTTTTTGTTTTTGTTTTTATTGATCGTATTTCAACCAAACGCCGTTATAAAAGCCCCCGAGTGTAAACGCTGATTTTGCATGAAGAATCGCGAGTTCCACAGTGACGCTTCGATATAATAATTTCCACCGTTTTTAATGTCGATTTAATGACTGCGTTTACGAAATTAATAATTTTTGCTGCTTCCGACGAAGCAGCAAAATCCAGATAGCCGGAGAACATGGCCAATGCTCTGAAACACCTTTTACGAGTGGAGTGACGGTGCATTTATTACAACACCCCGTGAACCGTCTCGGTGATTGAAATTTTATGAAACTTTTGTAATGTAGCAGACACCAAGATAGAAAAACGCACCGTGAAACGGGTAACGTAGAATTGGTACCGCCACCGTTCCGTCGCCGTGCCGTCATGTTTCTATCTGGGCGAGTTCACACAAAGTAACTGCCATGATCCTAAATATTCTCTTTATACACAACGAATTTGCGTGGGCATATTAAATTGCCAATATTTCATCGACGAATAATGATTTTAGGAAAAAAAAAAAAAACACTTCGATAATTACCGCGTACTCCTACCTTGAAAAATTAATATACGAAGCCAATGTTACTTTTCTCTAAATTGAAGTCGGAGCGCCATCTATCGGAGATGCGAAGAACCTCACGATGTTCGGCGATCCAAAAACAAACCCGTACGGAGTTTCCACCGTGAGTGAGATCGGGCCGAAATTCACTCTGAACTAATAGAAAAATTCTAGTAAACTCAAAATTCACTTATAGGATTGGCTGTTGACTAAAAAGTTTCGAATTAAATAGAATTTTGCCACTAGTTCCGACTCGTTTCAGTCCGTTCTCAGTCCCGGTGGAAACTCCGTACCGGTCGTTAATCAAGACCGCGCGATTTTTCGAGTTGTTAATAATTATAATTGAGAACGTCACAAGCGATAACAGTCCTTACATCGATAACTATTCGTATATAAAAAGTAAAATATTTCACTACAGTTCGGCAGATGCGCGAATGGCTGCGTTCAAAGTACGAAGGGAGAGCCAATAAGCTCATCAGACTACTCGACTCCGAAGTCAAAGGCACGACTTTAATATTAACTAGCTCTAAAATAATTTATTCTGTTAAACATCAAACTAACGAACATATGTTTTTTTGTATGTTTTTTAATTGAAAGTATGTTATTTTTTCAGCACGTTCGACGCAATACTTGTTTGATAAATGCCGAGTAGTTGATTTGATTCATTTCGAAATTCCGGTAATCACAGGACAGGGTGCCATGACTGTCATGGCCTTTTCCTGTTCACGTTTGCTCTGACGAGGACGTGAGCGTGCGTTGTTAGGGTAAGATATTGAGTCGTTTGGTACAAATAAACGTCGGTGCGACGTGAAAAATAGTGTTTTAATGAACCCGCCGATTTTCCGAGCTACGACAGTGAGGCGAAATAAATTTTACCCGCTTACTTTCCGTCATCGAAGGCATTAAACTGATCCAACATGTGACCGCATGGCCACATGCTTTCAGCATTGTTTTTCCCAGTGCTCTTTTTCTACCTGTGAATTTTCACGTACGGGTTTATCTAATGTCACAACCCTCTTCAATTATTTTCCGAGTCATGTGTGTACGATTGTCAAAAAAGATTGCCTAAAATGATCGTACTTATTTTCGTGTGCCTCACGCCGCCCCGGGTCATATATTGATATTTGATATTTTTACTACGGTAAACAGGGAAACGTTTTGTATAAACAATGGAGTTAACCTACTTTTAATTTCTTTTTCTTTGCAGGTGAACCATGGCGGATATGGAAACATTTAACGATGTTGCTCTAAGCAACGTAGACACTGCGCCTGTGGCGCTCTCCGCCGAACTACCGGAGATTAAACTCTTCGGTCGGTGGAACTGCGAGGATGTACAAGTCGGAGATATGTCCCTTCAGGACTACATAGCGGTCAAGGAGAAGAACGCCAAGTACCTTCCCCACTCGGCCGGACGTTACGCAGCTAAGCGTTTCAGAAAAGCTCAGTGCCCCATTGTCGAGCGCCTTACCAATTCGCTCATGATGCACGGACGCAACAACGGCAAAAAACTCATGGCTGTGAGGATTGTCAAGCACGCATTTGAGATCATTCACTTACTCACTGCTGAGAATCCGCTCCAGGTAACAAACTGACTGATGCTCCCAAAAATCGATACTGACTTTTGTATAAAAATTCTTTGTTGCTAAATAATTTGGGTAAACTAGAGAGGTAAATTGAAGTTGGCTGAAAAAGTTTTGATTTATAAATCAACCCATTAGTATCCTAATGAGTTTTTTTTGGTAAAGAAAAAAAATAAAATAAGAAAATAATAGGTTTCTCATTCTTTATAGATAGCTGTGAAGACAAAGTAATCGTTAACAAAGGTTAAGTTAGGTTTTTTTTTTTTTTGCAGATCCTTGTAACAGCGATCATCAACTCTGGGCCGCGTGAAGACTCGACGCGTATCGGTCGTGCCGGTACAGTCCGCCGTCAAGCCGTCGACGTTTCACCGTTGCGTCGCGTTAACCAAGCTATTTGGTTGTTGTGCACCGGTGCACGTGAAGCCGCGTTTCGTAACATCAAGACGATCGCGGAGTGTCTCGCCGACGAGCTCATCAACGCCGCGAAAGGCTCATCGAACTCTTACGCGATCAAAAAGAAGGACGAACTTGAGCGTGTCGCCAAGTCCAACCGATAAACACATCTCGTCTTGATGTCAATAAAAAAAAAAAAAAACTTTAATGCATCACGAGTTTTCATTTCTAAACCCCTCACTCTCGAATCGTATCAACTGCGCGAGGAAATTTGTCGAATCGCGATTGTCCCTGCTTCCGTAAGTAATTCGAACACGGTTTGTCTTGGCATGCAGAATCGTAAAAAGATTCACTGAATCCAAGTTATTCTTTACAATGTTACCGTACAATGTTGTCTTATGTTATTACGTACTCGCACTTATTTAATGTTATTAATTCACTTTCATTATACACGCACACGCGTACTTAGTTTTCCATTAATGAAGCGAGCCATTTTTATGAAAACTTTTGTCTGCCTAATGATGAGCAAGTATACGCATTTTTCATTTATCCTATCATCTATTAATCTTTAATAAAATGTGGAAAACAGACGAAACTTTAAATACAAAACCTGACGTATTTATTTATTTATTCAATGGCCCATCAATTTATCCTGATGTTTTTCGTTTATTCAACGTTTTTATGATTTAGAATCATTTGTTTATTGACCGACATTTTGTCTTGTACCGGAGTGCCTCATAATTTTAAGGTCCTGCGTCGTCTTGTCTCAAAACATTTCAATGTAAGATTTATTTACGGGCAAAAATAAAGTTTTGAAACATCCCAAAGGAAAGCCTTCGAATTCGTCTTAAGTTGATCGTGATAATATTGTATTAGCTTATTTTACGAGTCAATGGACATGCAGTATATTGAAAAAAAACTAAGGCGACAGAAAAAAATGAAATTTACTTAGTTCTACCGACCGTAAAGTTCGAGCTCGCCAATAAAGTAATCGATCTCGACAGATCTTCACGCTCATCGTGTTTCCTCGATGTAGGCGCGTTTATATTGTTGAAAGAACATTTATTTCGCATTTATTGCGACAAGTAAATTAATTAAATTAACTCGGAGGACGATTCGGACTCAACCTGTAAGGGAGGAACAACTGTTTTTCAATTCAAATAATTCAACGGTTTTTTTCAATTTCCCCTTATGGTACTGACTATTTTTCTGCCATCAAGCCGCTATTCCTCAATTGTTCCGAGTTTTAAACTTCGCTTGTAAATGTGCGTCTGCAGCCGCTTTCCCCCCTACTGTATCGCATTTGCACGAGGACACATGGAAACTGCAGAAAATCTGCATCGATACAGTCATTCATCATTCAAACTGCGTCTTGATGTTGGCATTCTATAATTCGAGTACGAACACCAATCCCCCCAGAAATCGACCTCCCGCTCAACGGTTCCAATGCGCAGGTTAGTGCACGGTTACTCGGTCACGTATCCAAGTACTGACCGCGAAAGATTCCGCTTGACTCTGGGGACCACCGAAGCCGCACGCCCACGGCGCATCCACCGCTGTCGGTAATTCAACAGTTACGTTCGGACAACATGCAGCGTCATCTGTAGACGAAACCTTAACGACTGCTCATGGTCGACAAACATATTATAATTGTTCATCGAGAATTATTGGGCTGTTAGAACGATGGCAGGAGTCTTAAAAAAGGTAATTCTTAACTTTCGAACGTCAAAGGATAAGGAAAATAGTTTTTGTCCAGCTGTCAATCGTTACGCGACAAAAATATGAATTGTCATTTATTATTACACAACCGAGCATAACCCCGATCGACTGAATTCCATCTGACATTATTTTTTGATAATCGAGCTGACGGTTTGTTTATTTTTCATGTTAATGTTTCACAGACAACCGGACTGACCGGCTTGGTTGTGGCAACGAAGCCTCACTACACTCTCGGAGTACTCTACACAAAGATCCTCCGAGCGCTGGATAAACTTCCAAAGGATTATGCCTACAAAAATTACACGGAATCGCTCATCAAGGAGCGAGCCAATATCCTGAAAAATGTAAGGCTGCGCATAATTTTTGTTTCAGTACAATTAGAAATTAATCAACACAACTGGGTAATGTATTAATTCTGCAGAACCAGAACATCGCAGAAGTGGAGAAAAAGATTGGCTGCGGTCAAGTGGAGGAACTCATCATACAAGCTGAAAACGAATTGTTGCTCGCTCGCAACATGGCTATATGGAAGCCATGGGAGCATGTGCAGGAAGCACCGCCAAACCAGTGGACCTGGCCACCTGCAAAATAAATACTTTAGGTCGCGTAGATATCTGTATATTGCCAAAAAGATAGATCCAAGTATTTGCCTGAATAAAGGTCTATTCGCCTCCTGTATATGACATAAATTTCTATATTATTAATTAATTATTTTTATAGTAGCTTCTATTTAACATCGTTTTATGTTTAACTCCTACTTTACCATTTAAATTCTATCTTATCAATAATAAGGGAGTGCGACTATGCTCCGATGGTAATACAATCGATCTGTGAAGAATTTTGGCATTAGTTATTACCCGAGGATATGATTGTAGTCTGAATTTTTATTTCCATTCTGCTCTTACGAAACCGCTAACCGGTCACGCATCGAATATATTTCGATCTCGTCTGTACTGAACATCATTTTTTCTTCTACTGAAATTCTACTGTGTCGCAAATATTGCACATTCCCTGTTAGAGGTAACTGTCTTACCATCAAAGGATATTCACATCACCTTAATACATTTCTTATCAATATCTTTGACAAATACTGTTTCATAGGTCTACTAATGTTTGATGATAACAATTAACAACTTTTTTATTTGCTACTATGCCTACGCAGTGACAAGGAGGGCGACCCGTCCGTACCAGGGCCAGGGGTACTAGGGCAGGTCAGTTCCGGTGTGCTAAAGCGAGAAGAAGAAAAACGTCGTAAAGAACTTTTTGCAGAACTTCGGCGGCCGGAAGAGCTTGCGGTGGCGGCGAGTAATACGACGCTCCAAGTTTTACAGCGGAGCAAAGAGCGGTTAAAGACACGGTTGCCGAGAAGAATCGGGGCACTTGGTATTTGCCGAGGAGAGAAAAGATCGAGCCGAGTTCGTGGAGAAGGCGGCAGATAGAGGTAGAGAATAGGCCCGAGTCACGTAGGGGGCCGACCGTCCGGATGACAGGAAGAGAGCCAGTGGACAAACACGTTCTTGAACTCGGCATGTAATAACATCGAGTGTCGCAGCTAGACCGAGCGTGTCCCACTATCCCACGCCCACGAGCCACAACTTGGAGACTTGGCTGGATATCGGTGTTACAGAATGATACAACTTTTATTTCAAAACTTAAATGTCCCTCTGGGAAGTTAAAGGTTGACAATTTTTTTTTCCCCCTACTACGCTAAAAACCCCCTCTTTCATGCCCGCAACGGCGGTGGAAAGTGGCCGATTCTTGACGAACGGGACGAAAAGTAATTTAGTGGGAGGAAAAGTGATTTATCGGAAGGAAAAGTTCACTTTTCCTTCCGCTCGTCAAGACTCGGTCAATTTCTATCCCCGTTGCAGGCCTAGAAGTATGAGCACTTTTTAGCATTGTCGGGAAAAAATAGCGTAAGCCACTCGGGAAGAAGTGCCTTTTCACCACGTGTAAATTTCTGAATCGAACTTCACACTCGAAAAGACGCAATTTCCTCCCTTGTAGCATAATATAATAATTCAAGACGACGGAATTGAAAAAATGAAATAGGCCACTTTGAGAATGCGTATAAAGTCCCCTGATTTGAAAAAGCCTCAAATTTATTGAACCCGTTCCAATAACTAAGATCTCGAGAAATTGTAATCAGGTAGAAAATTACCGAGGACTCTAGAGGGGTCTCTGTTAGCCGTTGACCAAGTCCCCGAAAAGGCCGCGTGCTGGGCGAGTGAGGGATTGAGCTATCACTGATTTGTGCCGGTGGGTCAGTATAACGTGCAGTACATATGTATGTTCCACAACTGTAGAGTGGTCTCGCCGACGACGAGTACGGTGGCATCCCGACAGCGACTTCTCGGGCTCCCCGCTCAGTCGCCTTATTGCCACCGTCGCATTAATACCTGTAGAAGTGTCGGATGTACGCCCGCGGAGGAAGAGAGAACTATTAAAAGAGCATCTGGCCAATTTTTATTTTTTCCCTTCATAATGCCGAGAAAGACGCGTTCAGCGTTCGCCACCGCTGGCGCGCCGAGTATAATCGAAGGTGACGAGAAATTGTCCCTGTCGGAGCGCCGGTGACTCTCCAACCGATTACCGCGATTCAACGACGTGGGCGGTTCGGCTCGCGGGTCTCGATGAAATTAAATGTAAATTCACGTTTCGCGCGAGATATTTATTATTTTTTGTTATTTTTATACTGCATTGTGCATGCTCGTGCACCTGTGCGAACTTGAGCGTCTTCCATTGGGGTGTAGTGCGATTAAACCCGAGTTGCACAGATGCAGCGAGGCCGAAGAGCCGAGTCGAGTGGACTCTCGAGCTCCCGAAACGGCGGAAGCGACGAGTGCAATCAACTCTCGATCCGTTCCGTTCTTGCTACTCGGCCGTTGATGAGCTGCCCTCCTCTCACCGACACCGACACCGACGACGACGACGACGACGACGACAACAACCAAGACGACCGCGATGAGGAGCCTTTCGAGAGGAAGAAATTGTGGGAGAGCGACCAAGCAGCGACAGTAGTCACGACAGGCTACCCATAATGTGTCTCTGGGAATTTCGCTTTCGTGTTAAATCGTTATAATCACACTGCGCTTAGTATAATTATCTATAACTCTCGATCGGGTGATTCTCCGATTGACGCCTTTTTGTCAACACGATCATTTCGAATTTTTATCTATGTCTGCAGTTTCTGTACGGTATTCTTTTAATAATTTGTTCTATCTTTACATAATAATTAACGATCGGAGCAGGGCGGTACTTAATGTACATTGTATCATGTAATTCTACTATTTTTCGAATGAACTCTATCGTCGCATTATCTTTATTTGTATGATTTTTCGTTATAACAATTTTTTTCGTTACTTGAACAACGAAATACGATTTTTTTTGGGTATTTTATAAGAACTTAAAGTACCGAGGACTTGATAAGGCATAAAGTACATAAGACTTCAAGTACAATGTACTTTAAGTACTTGGTACTTCAAGTAGGGCAAACCGGGGCAAAACGGGGTACTGGGGCAAAATGGGGACATATACCGCGTTTTGCCCCAGATGGTGTTTTTTTAAAGCTTTCAAAACCGGTGCCAATACAATTTTGGTGTGAGAAACAATGGATCTATGCTTTCGGTATTATTGTAGCAGGTTTTATTGCTTACCGTCCCCGTTTTGCCCCGGTTTCCGATACCTTTAATTGTGCGCGTCATATATCCAAGAGTCTTCTTTTTAGAATAGATGGACAATCGATGCAACTTCGATCGAATTAGCGTTGACGGTACCGTTCGCCGGTGTATATACAGGGTATACAGGGGGAAAGTGGAGTTTCCTCGTCTCGGCGGCCAAAGAGACCCAAGGAGTACGAAGTGGATGCGAGTAAGAGGGAAGGGAGAGCATAAAGAGTCAAAGATAAAAGCCGGCGGCGGAAGAAGAAGCGCGCGGCATCCGAAAAGAGAGAAGAGTTGTTCGGGATGATGGTGTGCGCACGGTGGTCCCGTAGGCAGCCGTGGCCTGTCTTCTCTTGCCCCGCCGTTCTCGTGTGCTCTGGGAATGGTGAACGCGAGAGATGGAGAGGGGAGATGAGAGCAGCCTCAGCGCTAGAGCGAAAGAGAGAGCCGCATAGGGCAACAAGAAACTTCATGAGTATACACGAACGAGGGGGGGGGGGGGGGAGAGGGAGGGAGCTCGACCGCGGCCGTCCTCGTCTCAGTCTCGATTCCCTGTCTTGAAGAACGCGGGGGCCGCACTTGCCTTCGAGACATCGTCGTAGATAGTATAACGCCGGTCGCGCGCGCGCACACACCTCTATATAACCGTCCAATCGAGAGAATGTAAACACAACGCTCGCCGCAGCTCTCACGTATCTCGTGAACGTGCTTCCAAGTCTTTATAAACGCGCTTGTCAAAACTCGCGGCATTTTTTTTAACAACATTTTTTATCGAACATATCGAGTTAAACAATTGTGCGCGTCATATATCTAAGTCTTTTTTTTTTTACAAACGAGCGAATAACTAAATAACTAAATAAAAATTTTAAAGAAACTTTTATTCCTGGTTTTCAATTAATTCTGATAGTGATATTAACTTTTAATTAATCTAACGTGGCATTTCGATGATGGATTATTAAAGTTGTTGACGAATTAATAATATTTTGGGTTCAATAATAATACGATACGAATTAGTGAAAAAAAAAGTGGCCAACGACGAGTGAAGTTAAATTTTTTCTCTCTGCCTTTGTTTATTGGCACGAGTAGACCTTTTAAAGCGAAAATCGGTGCACCTTCCCCACCAAAAGTACGACCCGGTCCCGCCGATCTTCTTCGTCTCTTTCCTCCTCGCCATTCTTACTTGTTTTTCTCTCATTCCCAAAGGTAAGGGATACCTTTATCCCGCTCGGTTGTTCGTGCTGTGTCGGATTGAAATATCGGCGGCGCCGTGGGAAAGGGAGCAACGACGGAGCGGAGCCTCGATTATCGGTAAGTGTCGATTTCGTTCACCGTGCGGCGACTCCCTCTCCTCTCGCGATCTCGATCCTACATGCATATCGATTTGCATTGCTCGCGAGAGCTTTGACGCCCTATAATTCCTAGGACGCCGACCTCTGCACCCACTGCGATATGGGAATGGCCGTGGTGATACCGTTTAATTATCTTTGTCCAATATCACCGGCGACATTAATTCTTCGTGGGTAAAAAAAACTACAACAAAAATTACTTTGGGTTGCGTGAAATTTAAGTTGAAGCCACGTGGTCGCGTATTATTGTTTTTGTTGTTGTGGCCTCGTCGATCCCGTGCCCCGTTATAACCGCTTCGTCTCGATCTCCGTGGACTCGGGCAAATTTGTAGCCGCGATAGAGAATTGGACCGAACGGTTTCCGTTCGGTTTTTTTAGTTCATGACAGTCAATCCGATTGAAATTCGACGCGAATTTTCCTACGGTGAATTATTAATTTAATTAGTAAAATTTGTTAACTCTCAAAATAAAACTTGAAGATTATTTCACCAATTATTCGGACGTTTATTAAAACTGAAGGAAATTGTGACGAAAAATTGTACCATGCAATACAGTGCTTAGTCCGATTTCCTGGAAAAAAATGCAATGTGCTTGTAAATGAAAAACGTCTTTCTCATAATCCAAAAAAGAATTGTAGTGAGTCGGACTTTTTACGCTTTCCAATCATAAAATGACCTTAATGTAATTAAGAAATCATAGTTGCCTTAGACAGTTACTAAACTCGGTGTTGCAGACATGCTCAGAAATACGCATTAATTACGAGTTACACTAACTATGTAGTTATCCGACTAATGTTCTCATGCATTACTTCACAAGATATTAACGATTTTATCGCCTGTTGTTGTTGTTGTTGTTATTATTTATTATTATCATCGCGATCAATTAGTACTTCGGCCACGGATCTATACATTTTCTTATAAATTATATATAAAATTACACTATCTTAAAAATAATTTCCGCTGAGCCTCGCCGCGATTTACGTAAACATGAGCCTGACGCACATATATCTAGAAATTTTTTTAAAAGTTAGAAAACAATCGAAATCCAAATTGTCATGAAGATGAAATTCTTTTTCTATGAATACATGTCTTTTCTGGCTGTAGGCAGATGCGTGTCTCGGCGCAAAGATTTGTAAAAAAAAAAAGCAGAAACCCAAGACTTTCTAGCCTTTTCTAGAGAGCCTGCGGAAAACGGGTCCGCCGATCCGTCGCGACGACTGGGTTAGCGTCGATTTCAACACACGCGCCTCTTAGGGCGCTTGTCCATCGGCTTCGATGTACGTGCGCACCGCGTCGTATACGAGTCCTATAACCATACGTTGAAACGAGCGTCAATCATCGAGCGATACGCAACCATTCGCCTCGCTGTTCGCACCGCGTAAACATTCGGAGCTCTCATTTAGTTTTCTCGAATACATAGCTGGACGAACATACGATTTACACTCTCGCGCTTGCGAGCCGTGCCCGCTGACACGTGACGCGAGGCCGCACGCCCTAATTACACTCCGAGATATTAGAGTCTTCTTTTCGCGTTCTCTCCCCTGCCTCGGGGAGATCCTCGTTCCGAATACATACACCCACACGCACACCAAACTCTCGAACGGGAGAGATCACCGGTACAGATTGCTATGAATTCGGAGATGCGACGATAAGATAGACAAAATTATTATCAGCATCACTCGGAATTCAAGTGCACGTTAATGATTCTTTGACAATCATCATTATATATCTTTGTTATTAGAAACGATAAAATATAATCGCATTTGAGCCTTGCCGTATGGGGGAATTTTACCGAAGTTACATTGATTTTTTATCATTTTTTCACAATTCTCTTTGCGTCTCTTTATAATGCGTTTTCTTCTTTTATTTCGCCATTGAGGAGGTAAAGCCCAGCGGTGAGTATAATTTTTTGTGCGGTACATTATATCGTTACACAACGAGAATAAATATGGGCGCGGTGATTAAAACTCTCGGAAATAATTGTGGCGTGTTCTCGGGGAATTAGTGAAGAAAAATCGGTCGGTAATTCGCGCGGCGTATCGCAATAATAAATTCGCGAAAGTGTACGGGCGTTCCAGTAGCTGCAATACGATTTTACCTTTTCTCCCCCGTGGCCAACAATCACGCGCGCATTCCCTGCAGTTCGAGCTCACACGATTGTACTCGTGTGCGCATGTGGGTACATAGCTAAACATCTCGTCGCGCAATGCACACTCTCACCGTCGCGTATGGCTCGCTCGATTTCTCGGTATGTTTTTGCGCCTCATGGAGAAAACGTCAGCCACTCGCGACAACGTAGTCGCTAGATTTTTGTAAATTGCTCGAGCGTAGAGTTTAAAAATATTTTCATCAAAACTTTACGAAACATCTTATTGTCGTAATCCGAAAAACAATAATGGGACCGCCTATAGGTATATCGCATCTCGTGTACTTAAAACAATGGACGAAGGAACGGTGCACGTGGAGGAAGATAAGAGTCGACCAGAATCTTTCCGCTCGGGAGCCAGAGACAATGCGTTAATTTTTATGACCGCGAGAGCGTTCTTCTTCCTCTATTTATTTCTCGTCGACACTCTGCTTTCTAGCTTTGGCATAGATTAAAATAGTTACTGGCTAAGTGATGGTGTCTTGAAAGGATACGAAAGAATTTGTCAGTAAATGACCGGTAAGACTTACTTTTTAAAAAAGTCTATATCGTCGTTGCACCTCTTTTTTTTGAAACTTGGATAAATTTTAATGAGAATAATTATTTTTGTTCAACAGGTAAATCGTCGAAATTTAAAATTTAATTATTTGTCCGGGACGCCTTCAATCGTTCACTCGTTAATTATTATGGAAATAAATCGAATACGTTGACGACTTCGCGATTAATAAGCTTACACCATTTAATAGTAACACTTGCCAAACCTTATAACTTTAATAGATTACATATTTCAATATACTCGACATGCGTAAGCTTACAGGCGTGAAAGCTTACACCGACGAAGAGAAAAGACGGTCTACGAGAGGAGCGTTGAATGAGCGCCACTGTTATTCTGCAGGTAAGATGAACCGATTGTTCACTGTTAATCCCATGGTAACCCGCCATGTGGTTCACCTTACCTGCAGAATAACACTGGTACACATCCAAAGACGCCCCTCTCGAAGGCCGTCTTTCCTCCACGTCGGTGTAAGGTGTCACGCGCGCTTACGCATTTCGAGTATATTGGATTTGTAATATTTTTAAGTTGTATAGTTTGGCAAGTATTACAATGAAATGGTGTAAACTTACTAATACGTAAACTTATTGATCCGATAGTTGAGCAACTGTATAAGATATTTGCGGTGTACACTTGAACCAAATTGCGAACGTATCTAAAATTTTGTGCGGTGTACGATTTATTTGCGTAACGATGAACGAGAACGACATTAATTTGCCACTAGTGCTGGAAGCTGCTCGAGCAGGAAGATAATGCGACGTTAAAAGCGACCTGAGGGAAAACGGAAAGATCGTTAACCCGAGTCGAGTCTTGTACACTCTCGCTCGCAATTAGATAACTATCCTCTTCGTCGTTGTCCTCGTCTCTCGGTTGTGGCCGGTGCGGTGGCGGTGTATCGGCCGAGCGGCACTTGCGGTCAAGTTAATTGCTTGCCCAATCCTCCCCTTCTCCTCCCTCCTCTGGTGCTGCTCATGACGACGCCAGCAGAACAGAGAAGAGTGGAACCGGGTCTCGGCTACTCCGGAAGTACGAGAGGTCCCCCGGAATCTCCGCACGCCCTTACCGATCGTATCGCCTACGATTTCACGGTACCTCGCGTACGGGACTCGTTTCAAACCGCGCGCTCTCCCGTTCGCTCTTTCGTTTCCCCGTCGGAGCAGGCTCGTCATAATTTTTCACCTCGGTTTCTAAAGCCTTCGCACGTAAAACGCTCCTTCTCACCCAAAGCCCATTCTCTCTGCGTTGCCGAGTCGCTCGTCGGTACTTTCTCTCTAGCAGATTGATAGCGGATCAATAATAATGTTAGGTCAATATATTATTATAAAATAATCAGGGTCTATGAACGCTTAGTTTGACAGGCACTTGCAACGTCAACAGGTGTGTTCTTTCATATACCACGATAACAACCGTTGTGTGCCGGCTAATCGATTTTGTATTTTGGCCGGCTAAGCTGTCTTAGCCGGCTTAACTATTTTAGCCGGCTAATCCGTTTTAGCCGGCCAAGCTATTTTAGCGGGCCAAGTGCATAAAATCGTGCATAAAACGAGCCCCTTAATGTCGCATTGTACTTTAGGCCAAAAAGGCCGGCGGATTCTTGTTCAGCACGCAAAAATATGTCGGAATACGTGGCAGTTAATTTTTTAAAAAGAAAAAAAAAATCGTCAGGAAATTGCAAGGCTGCCCCTTTCGAGTCCATCTTTTGCGTTTTTCAACGTCCTCAAACGGGACGATAAAATGATTCTAAAACTTCGGACAAGGCCCTATATTGTGCATTTTTTCCCGTAGAACACGATGGGCCCCTCGGATTTTCCCAACCTCCATTGGGAGCCGAGATATCGACATTTGAAAATCACGAAAATCGTCGTTTTTCCAAAAGTGGCTCAAACATTGACAAATCGTTGTTCATTCGATTTTTTTTTGTTTCAAAGCTATTTTCCATATATTTTTTCACTCTGATCACGAATATAACAATTATTTTATTCCCAGTTTATCTTTATTTAGTTTATCCCAACAACTGGTCCTCCGATGACCTCAACATTTTTAACTCACAATGGCTAATCCGCCTTCAGAAACATATCCGTTATTCAACATTCCATCTCGTCATTAACCCAATGCTCGAACGTCTTCAATCCGGTCGCGAGCTTTCCATAAATTATCGCTCATAATAAGCAGCCAGTTCAGGCGAGCATAATACCCGCAATCACGCCTGCATAAATAGAATATCGCAGGTGTCGGCCGTCGTGTAACGTATAATTATGCAATATCTTGGAAAAGTAAAAAATAAGAGAAAATAAAATGGAAAATAAAAAAAATGATCCCTGATGCATAAATTCCTTGATACTCGATAAAAAAAATGTTATACACGTGAAAAGTATCAATCGTGTCTAATATCCCGTAGAATCTCGCTACGATAAATCGGGCTTGAACTATGCGCGTGTGTTCCCTCATGCCTCGAGCAAGGTCTCTCTCTCTCTCTCTCTCTCTGGTTCCGAAGCTATTATGGGAAGCTACAGGAGAGCTAGTAGGTTGCTGGAGAGCGGGAAGGGCTCATCGAAGTTTATAACGCTACGGCGTGGCTCGTTACCCTTTTCCTGGTGCGCTCTCGCATATACGGAGGGCCCGCGGACCGTGCTCGCGGATACGCAGATGTAATGTCCGAGATAACAGAGCGCAGCCAGGAGATAACAATCTCTTGTTTGCATTCCCGATTTATCGGACGGGGCCTAAGCTAGATACGGGGAGAGGAAGTGTAGTTGGTGGAAGAGGCGAAGCTATTAGTACCACCTTTAAGTCACGTCCCCGGTAATCGCCGCGGTCAGGTTGACATAAAATTTTGCGCTCGGAGGTTTCTCTTAAACGAGCGTCAATAAGCTCCGAGGATTGAACCCCGACGTGCTGCCCGTTACCTAACGATAAGAGATACTCGATAGCGGGCAAGGGCAACAAACGAGAGCGGCTCTTGTCGCCCCCACTTCTGCAGCTTTAACGGTAAGGTAATTGGTTGACAGCACGGTTCGGTATTGAACGAAATTCTGACGAGCGACTATGAAAAATGTTCTCTCTCTTTTTCCAGGAATTTCCGCGGGAGACATCGTTCTGTCATAAATTCTACCAAGTTGAACTCTGTCTCGAGCCCGAAGAGATATCTCGTTGACGGAGAAAGGTGGAGTTCTAGACAAGTAGACACACGGACACGAGGAGACGCACAGGCAAACTGGCAAACAGGCCTCGGAGCAAAGCTGTTTGAGCTCCGGTTCGTCTGTTCGTTTCCCGCTCGGCTCGGAGAGCATGCAGGAGCAAGGTTTTACCACGCATCGATAGAAAGTACATCGATGGACACGTGGAATGCCTTTGCAATCGACCAGTTCTCTGTGCAGCTCCCCCGGCCAGCGGCGGCCGTCAGTGTACACATGCCTACTACGCGTGCAACAAATACATCCTAACGTCAATCCGACTCGGTAGTCCACCTCGCATACCGACTCGCGGAACTCGTCGAGGAAAAATTCTCTCCCCGCTATATTCTACACGCCATTGGACATTGAGCGCCGTGTCTCCGTCGTCCCTCGGTCCTTTATAAGTTTAGAAATCGATCCCCATATCTTGAAAACGTGGGCGGCGCACGATTACTTACACGATTAGACCAAACCCGTCGAATCGCACCCCGAAAGAATTCCCGTCATCGTTAATTTCCTACCGACAGCGAGAGTGTCGCTCTCGTTCTGTCACTCAAAACAAAATGTCATTGAAAACATTTTCTGAGTGTCCTCCTTTATTAGAAAAAACGATGCGCGAACAGATATCTCTCATCGAACCGCCGGGCCCTGTGAGGATGCGTATACGCGCAGACGAGTCAACAATGCTCACTTTCCGCCGCAATCGGCGGCGTTGATGTACTATAAA
Source organism: Stenichneumon culpator (assembly GCA_964017025.1). Lineage (NCBI taxonomy): Eukaryota > Metazoa > Arthropoda > Insecta > Hymenoptera > Ichneumonidae > Stenichneumon > Stenichneumon culpator. The sequence goes on along the minus strand of OZ024768.1, from coordinate 23,195,884 downwards.
CATACGGACGGATCGTTTGTTAATAACGCGAATAATAATCGTGAGCGATTTTTTTTTAATTTCATTTTTTTTACCGTTTATATCCTTTCGCGCACGGACACGAGAAAAGGAGGCGAAGATTTTACTTATACACACTATCCTCTTGCCTTTGATGCGTACTACACGTGCGCGGAATACCGATCGTGGCGTTTGCGTACCTGTAGGTACGCAAATATATTATATATGTAAGCAGAAAAAAAAAAGATCTCGGTGTTGGAGGATCGTAGGTTCGCTGGAACGAATATTTATACGCGTCTTCGGCGAACGCCCATTCGTTTCGCGGATAGCTATATATGCTACACGCGTGTGTTTATACGTCCGAGTGGCGGAGGCCGAGTGCTGGCTGATGTAGAATATGTGTGTCAGGGAAAGTAACCGCGCGAGCGACGCAGCAAGGTGCGTGAGTTTATGTCTGTGTGTGTGTGTGTGTGTGTGTACGCCGAGCAAACGCGCGAGACTCCAAAATAAGACAGCGCTAAGCGAGTCGGCGAGGAACGAAAGAATTTAATGCACGGAGAGGCTAATGGGTTGACCCAGCGTTTAGTTAGCACTCGAGAGGTCCCCGGAGAAACATTATTCATTGTATAACGAACGGCAACGCGCGATAATGAATTATTATTAAATGTCGGACGGAACGGTAATCATTTTAATAGATATTTTGACCGCGAGGATTTCTTGCGATGTCCGGTTTCTTTTTTTTTTTTTTTTTTTTTTTTGAGGTGGGTTACAAAAATGATATGACTTGTGAAAAGTTTACTGGAATTTGTATGGCTCCCGAATAAAAATTGATAAATTATCGATTGATTCAATTAATTCGAGTTGATCGATGAATCTTTATATGTATAAAATTAAGATGCAAGAATCTAGGATATGGGGTCACTGATTGTGAAAGGAACATCTTTATGAATTAGGGATATTGACGACGAGATTCAAAGAATCCTGTATATGAATGATGCTTCGGGTTTTCTACGATTAGTAGGTACCTATATAGTCCCGCAATGTGCAGGATAGTCAGCGATTCTCCGAATATGGATTTAGTTTTACCCGTTTAGCACCTGTGCTCGAATCCATTACTCTTGGTGCGTGTCCGACGTCGCAGCTCCGAGACTTATCTTTCGGCCGGAGGTTCGCGCAACTGCCGGCTAGAAGCGTCTGGCAGACTGCTCGAAGAGGAGCGCACGGAGCTTAGATGCGAGAGCTCGAGTTCCTGCGCGGCTTATATTCCTATAAGTCACGCCAGGAATGCGACGCGCTGGAAGCCAGATCTTCCCCTCCAGCGATGGATCTCTCTCGCCTTCGGTATATGTTTTCGCCAGTCAGGATCGGGAGTAGCTAAGCATCGCAGCTGTGGAATTCCGCGGTGGACAGCTCGCGACGCCGGAAGCCTCGAGGATGAGCGACAGCAGCCCTTCTTAGCCGCTCCGTTCACGATATCTAAGGCAACCGTACCGATGCTCGGACCCGTCTCAGTCGTCGAGCACTCTTATGCAGATTTCATTTATTCCGAATTCAACTATTTACAAATCCAATTTCTGTCTTGTAATTGTACCTATCTGCAAACATTATTTGATGCACAGCAAAAAGTTATCCAAGCTCTCAACCTAAATTATTTTCTATTGTTGCATTTTTGTTAACAAAATTTATAGTGTTCGGAAATTGGTTCAAGCGTTACTACATATGTGACCCAATAATCGGCAGTTTGCCATAATAATGCCATTGCTTGACATTGGATTAAGTTATTTAAACCAAAAAATTTGTTCTCGATCAATTAATAACCGCCAGGATCTGGGGATTCTCTTAACCGTCCAAGCATCAGTATCTTACCTGTATCATAAAAATTCGTTTCTAAGCTTCCGACGTGACTGTTGTACTGAGCTGATTTCGGCGCATACAAGTAGATTCATTTTTTTTTCATTTGGGCGGGCACGTCAGAGATAAAAGATATTACCCGAATTTTTTTAAATTTAGGTAATAAGAGAAGAGATATGTTTTCACCTCAAATCGTTCTGATCGCTGTTAGCCCGTATTAACCTCTCGTTCTCGAGGTACCGAGTATTTTGCGTCATTTGCATGGCACTTGCGTTCGCCCGAGCGGATCGAGGGAGATCGATGGGATCTCGAGCGTGCGAGAGGTCCTTGCCATTCGCGGAATGCGGCTGGGATCGCGGTCCCCGCAGGAACGGAGCGAAAGTGACTCGCGACAGTGTATATTTTGCCCGATCGTTTTATTTCTCTAACTTGTTTACAGAGCATTGGCGAGCACTTGTTGTTCCTTTGGCTGCTGGTTGCTGTACCCGGGACAGCCACGCGGCAGTGTGATTCATAATAATAATCTGTCGCCGATCCTGGGCTCTGGTATCTCGCGGTTCCTCCTGATTATTTGAGCAACACTCCAAGGGCGAACGGAGTGGAGTGGAGTAGGGCTGTACAGATAGGCTGGCCTAGCCGGCTAAAATATCTTATCCGGCTAATGGATTTTATAGTTTGGCCGACTAAGCCGTCTTAGCCGGCTAAACCATTTTAGCCGGCTAATCCGTTTTAGCCGGCCAAGCTATGTTAGCCGGCCACGTGCATAAAATCGAGCCCCTTAATGTCGCATTGTACTTTAGGCCAAAAAGGCCGTCGGATTCATGTTCAGCGGGTGAAAATACTTCGAAATTCGTTGCAGGTAACATTAGGAAAAAACATAACAATTCGTCAAAAAATTCGAAGACTGTATGAGCTTAGCCGGCCAAACTATAAAATCCATTAGCCGGATAAGATATTTTAGCCGGCTAAGCCGGCCTATCTGTACAGCCCTAGAGTGGAACAAAACGAGAGTGAGCCGGGGGCCTCTTATATATATCTTACAAGTGTACCATATATAATCTACCATATATATACCGAGTCGTACCGGATACAACGGTTGAATTGGATACGTGGGACCGTGACCTTGACCCACGATCGACCAGTAAAACAGTTGTTGAATTCGTACTGGGTGCAAAGATGAACATTGAGATATGTGGACCAGAACATTTTTTTTAGGACAAAAAAAATATTAAAGATTCACCATCATTCTGAAGCTTTTACCCTTCTTGGTTTCTCTTCCTCCTCCCCCAGTCTTTTAATAGATGCCTTTAAAAAAATACCAGAAATCAGTTCTTTCGAAAATTTAGATATAAAAATTATCCATAAAATAAAAAAAAGATCCAACGATATTACAGAGTACAAAGATCGTGCCGAACTCTGCATTAAACGAAGAAATCCCACTCCGGTCGAAGATCCGAATGATGTTTATCACAGTTCGGTTCATATGTATTGTACGAAAGAATGGGAAAGAATACATACACGTGCACGCGTTTCTCGTTTCGCTCGCTTCTGCGTGTCGAACGTGTTAATCGGAACGTATCGATACGGATCTCGGGGCGAGGATCTTCCCGATTCAATGCGATGTCTCGCCGAGTTTATCGTGCGAGCATCTCGAAGGCTTGTTCTCGATCGGAGATCGAAAAAAAAAATCGTCACATTTCCGAGAGTTCTTTTGATATTTATTTCAATGACTTCCGACAAAGAATGTCGACTGCGAGAAATGGAAAGAGAAGAGGGGATATGGGAAAGAACGAGGCGGCTCGCCCGGGACAAGATGTTTTTTCTCCCCTTCTTCTCTTATTTCTCGCACGCTAGACTGATTATCTTGGGCACGTTTGCGTTTCCGTGGAGTTAATTGGTACGAAGAAATCTTCAGTCTTCTTCGCTTATGTAGCGTACACATATAAACTATAGGTACACGTTCCGGAAGTGCGGAGAGAGAGATATAGTTTATAGTAACTACTGTAACGAGGTATTATATATATGCCCGTTTCGTTATTCCGGAGGACAGTATAAGCGCATGTACGGTATAGGGCCCGCACGAGTGACTAAATGCCTCGACAAACGTATATGGTTCCTATCCGAGATGTAGGTAATTCCGGTCAAATAACCGAGAATTATGTTTTTTTCCGACAAATATTAATTATTTTAATGGGGCGTACCTGGGTGAGTATCCATTATAGACCATCATAAGTTTTGTTCTTGTTCACACCTCGTGACTTTCATCCGGCATAAATATATCATTAAACTGGAAAAGTGTTTAAAAAATTTCACCAATTATGCACGAGGTAATTATTTCGGTACAATTTGTACTAAAAATTCAGTGAAGCTGATGACAAGTTGCAGTACACATTTTACCAAAGTAATCCCGGTTCATACAAAGGTGTATACATTCACCCATAATTTTTTGCCTTGTACAAACTATTAAAATTTATAGTAAATAAGCCATTACAATTTATGCATTATTATTATTTCATTAATTTTTTTGTTCATAGGGACGAAAAATTGTCTCGTCTCTTTCGTCGCTGCAAATACAATTCAACCTGGTAACTGCACAACCGAAAAAATTGAGTGAATTTATGGACCGTTTGACCCGCACAGGCCCGATTCCAATTCATCCGCGTCGGGCGTGTATGCGTGACCCCGAGGTATTTATGCATGTCTCTCGTTCGCTTGACTCGCCATGGAAATTTATGTAGCCGGGTGGATATATCGTCGGCGATCTGTCGTCGTTTCGAGTGTATCGCACACATGTTGTGGCTCACGAGATAGTCTAGACGTTCGGATTCCAGAGACGGCGAGAAACAGACGTATGTATCCAACTTGAGCCAAACTCGTAGAAACAATTAATTACACTCTTCGCTGACGGAACTGGGTACGAGTAGGAATTTTACAAATTCATTGGTCGTTTTTTCTGGTGCGTACCGTTGCTAATCTACCTCCAGAGGGCCTGCCGTGTGTGTGCGTGTCTATGTGAGTGGGTGTGTGTGTGTGCCTAATAAAACGCAACGCTAGCGTAGTGCACTTCGCTTTCGCTCGAGTTTTAGTTTTAATTAACGAGGCAAAGTCTCACGCGAACGATCCACCCGCCAGCGTAGACTCAGCCTGAAGACACTTCCCTGAGAACGACCATCAGGAAATCGATGTGACGAGCCTCACTCTCGCTTCGAGACGATAATGATGAGAGGTCTATGTTGTTTTTATTTTTGTGATCTTGAAGCAAGCTCTTAATTTATGGACGATTTATTAATGGAAGAGAGATTACCGGAAAGCTGAGGTTTTTATATGTTTCGCAGATTTTTTTTACGAGAAGAGAGTCTCAATTATTGAAATCTTGGGATCGCGATTCTCGTGATATCTCCTCGGAGTTAAAATTCACCTTACAAGGCACCGGCGCGGAGGAGCATTGTCTCGCTGTCGTATCTCCTTAACTCTATTGCATACCTGTGTGTGCCTATATTATCTTTCTTTGTTATTTCTTTTTTAATTTTTTTTTTTAGCGTTCCATTGTCTCATCCTTCTCGCGGTTGCCCGATTCCACCGAGGACTCTCACAATCAGCTTAAAGATGTTTGTTTTCATTTTCACACACGCCTTTTCCAAAACGGCTGGGACGCAGCAGTTAGGCGGGTTGGCCATTCTTAAGGTCTGCGGTTCTTACAGCAGTTCTCTTTGAATCGGAAAGTAAAACGACCCCATTCCGAATCGAGTGTATCCACGCGAGAAAATTTGTTCGAAAGATGGCGAATAAAAAAATAATTTACCGATAAATTTATTTGTAAAAAGTCGTTGGGGTGAATGAGAAACCTTGTGCGAAATGCCTCAAATAAAAAAAATAAAATAAGCTTATATAAAAGAAAACAAAAAAAAAAAATTAGCTCGACGAACACTATGTTTGTCTGGTCATTAAGTTGCCCGAGAAAATAACACAAAAAAAATATGTTGCCGTTTCCTTTTTCACTATGCAGAGGTGAAAACAATTTAGCATCGGGTACGAGACCCTGTAATTTACAGAATTCATAGACGCCTCCTAAAAAAAAATATATGAATGAAATTCCGTATGTGAAAAAGACTTTCGCACGGACAGTCGCACAAAAATGTCTCGAGATCCCACCGTGCAGATTACGCAATACTCGGCGCTCTTGTTTCATCGTTTAAGATCTAATGGCCCGAGCGTTTACTCTCAGGACGAATTTACAATTCGCAGTGCGATAATTTCTCGGCGCGTGATATTTTCGAGACAGATGCCATTTTATAAAACCGCTGCGAAATCGTTTTTCGGAGATAATACCCGCGCGGAATTAAGAAATCGAAGAATCCTCGGGGCAATTTGTCGAAAACGGTCGCGTGCTGCGGGTAACTTTTTTCAGTGAATACGGAGAGACCGGCGTTTCGGGAGAAAAAGAAAAAAAAATACAACAACTCAAAGAAGAAAAAAAGAAACAACGCAACAAGATACAGAGAACAGCAGAAGAGCGAAAAGCGGCGTGGCAACTTTCGAATGTCGTGCGTTTATCGCGTGTGTGTGCACTTCTGCATGGGTGACCGCGAATTCAACGGGAAGCCGGTCGAGTGCACGAGATGAGATCAAGCGCGGAGACACTAAACTCTTGGCATTTATCGACTACCGCAATAGGAAACACGCGCGTTACTTTTTTTTCTTCTTTCGTTCCGTTCATGTATTGTCGATAGTGTGATATTTCACTATCGCGTTGAAATAAAAAATTAAGAACATGTAAAAAAAAATGTTAACACGTACCTATTAACGTCACCGCAACTCCGTATACTTTGAGAAGGATGGAAACAATATACATGTGAGTCGTATTATGGCACCCGCGGTATATTAAATTTCTAATGTTTCTTTTGATCCGTCTGCGGATTCGATTGAATTCGATCCGTATGTCGGCACACACTGGTGTAGCATGGATATGTTTACGGTACGAGGCTTTAAAAGAAGCCTCCATCATTAGTATATTGAAATCTTCTTGACCGTTTCAACGTGATTAGAGCATTTTTTTATATCTCTAACTCGACACAACTGTTTAGAAATAATCATGATTAAAGAGCCGACAATGTCTTCTCCGTCGCAGAATAATTCGATTTTTTTTTTTTTCATTTCGCGTGTCAGTAGTAGAAGATTGGAAAGCACAGAGGAGGATGGGGGGAATCATGGTAGGGTCAAGGAACCGAAACGTTTTACGTTCCTTATGGCCGACGTTGAAAACTTTTTATTTCCGAGCGTTTGCCGGCTCGCTCTTTTCACCCGAGCATCGCAAAGGCCCTCAGGGCAACGGCACCGGTCGCGAACTGGGTCACAATTAATAAGAAAGCTATATACTCGTCCGCACAAACCCACATAGGAGAGACCGGGGCGAGATGGGCCCCTTAAGTAAATAATGCAGAGCTGCAACGCTGCCGAAAGCATCATTTATTGTTTTTCATCCAATAATGATATTTTCACAGATTTTAAAACGCGTCCGAAAAAAAAAATATATATATATATTTGGGGTCAGACTAGAGTTGTATAGGCTGGCCTACCCGGCTAAAATATCTTATCCGGCTAATGGTTTTTATAGTTTGGCTCAACTGTTTTAGCCGGTAATCCGGAGAATTAAAAACCTTGGAAAAAAAAAAAACAAAAAAACAGTCAAGGAGAAAATCATGGTGAGATTCAGCAGAGAGCTATCGCTTAATCGTAGTGCATTCTTCGCACGTTCGTACCGTGTTTCGTTTGTTTGGCTATTCGACGAGTTTTATCGTGACGATAAAAGTGTATAGCCTGTTGAGAGCGTTCTGATTCCGATCGCTCGCAGCTGCGCTCACAATTACAGTCGAGCTCGCGCGGGCTCTATGCTCGCGAGCGGCGTAAAACCCGCAAGGGCATCATCGGGTCTATATTCTTTTCTTCTTCTTCTGTTTTTTAGCGTGTAGGATTTTGCAAAACTCACGTTGCCCATGGCCCCGTGACTGAGAGAGCGAGACGGGCATGGAGTCTATCGTGAAGGATCTCGTCGGCATCCTTTGCGAAATCTTTCTTCCTGCTCCGGAGTGCATACAGTGTGGCTTGGGCACGTTACAGTACAGGAACGATCCTTCGAGGCAATCATCCGGCTGGAATGGCCGGAGATTAGCGGAGAGCGCGGGCGCGGGGACCGACCGCTCTGCGGTGCAACCTCTCGCGATTAGAGAGACGGTAACGGGGTGACCCCCTCGTACATACACACACACGGGGCACGGTGTGTGTTGTTTGCTGCAAGGCTGCCGGTGCATTCAGCGAGGCTCGCAGAAACCTTACCTAGAAGGCAGCACGCGACTTGGCGTGTCGCTCTCCTACTCTGCTCCTGACGCCCTGCCGAGTTTGCCTCGCTCGCGAATTCGCGAGATAGATATCCTTAACGAGAAACGATGGAGACCGATCCACCGATCGAATGCGACCGGCGTCAATTGCCACGATTATTTTATCAGGCCTCGAATACAGTCGGAAGGAACAATTAAATAAATCAGCAAAATTAATGAAACATTTCTTTGTTAATTCGAATATTCGAAAATTTTGACGTTTGTTTCACGGAATCAAATCTATATAAAAAAAAATGGGCATTTAATTAAAAATCGATGATTATTAGCGAAGTGTTTCCGAGATTAGCAGCTCGGGTATACGGCGTGGTAGTATTTCGCACGTCTTTTGCTGTATTAACCGCGCGAACAGCTGCACGATATATGCCCGTCCGAGAGAAGCCCGCTGTATAGCGAGTTAAGCTAATATATCGTTGGCTCCGGTGCAGAGGGAGCGTCAGGAGCATATAGAAGCGAGCGAGGGGTGCACGGAGGGTAATTTAATTTATGGCCAAGGTGGCAGTCATCAGCGCGCGCTGAGCGAACGAAGAAGAGAGAGAAATTATTGCCCACACCGGGGCATCGTGGGTAAAGAGAAAGAGAGAGATTCAACCCGAGAGATCGAATTGGTTGTAAAGCTGGTTACGCTCGTCGACGATTAATCGACTTTAATCGACTCCCACGATTAACATTAAAGTTGAGAAAATCCTATGGCATATGTCCGTCACAAGCAAAATCATTTTGATTTTTCAACCTTCCATACTACTGCGCAAGCAGCAAATTTAATTAATTCTTCAATTCACAAGCACTTACCTCCCACGGAACAATGCGCTTCACACAATTGCAACAATCTTTGCCTCGTTACAGATATATATTGTATTAATAACTCAGCGTACAGATTTTTCCTTAATTAATTAATCGGCCTCATTCACTCTCTAAATACTCGCCACGGGAGAGAGAGAGAGAGAGAGAGAGAGAGAGAGAGAGAGAGAGAGATATTCTCGCGAACGAGCGAAAGTGAAAACTCTCATTCATTCGCCGTGGGTGTACACGCGTTCATAGTACACAGGCCGTAGACCCTCCCCTGACGCTATATAAAATATACTCGCTTTTATGCACGGATCGAGCCACGGAAAATTTCTCAAGATATTCGTTCGCGTGGAAGATAGAAAGAGCGAAAGAGCTTAGCCGGGGACGAGAGCGATATATCGTCGATAGGAGAGGCCAGATAGGCAAAGGCGCAATTGTGGATAGTTGCTCGCTGGCCGGCTCGCTGGTGGAGATTAAAATCTACGACCACGATATATAGTCACGGCAACAGCAGCAGCAGCAGCAGCAGCAGCAGCAACAGATTATTCTCGCGTTGCGCATAAGCTCGTTCATGCAGCAGCCAACACTGTGCAACAAACAAACAACATGCACACACACATTCACAGACAGTGGAATACTTGACCAGTTGTTCGCCTCGAAATTTCTCCGGGGGAGGGGAATTTAAACTCGATTTTTTAATATAAAATAAACAAAAACGTATATATTTGTTTTATAAAAAAAAATGGACGTTCAAATATTTCGATGTATTTTTTCCCGGTCAACACTAATCCTCGAGCCGTTTCGGGATTATGACATTATCCAGCGACGATCTTTGCCCGGTGAAATAATAAAAAGAATCTCGACGATTTCTCCGGCTTGAAAGAGCCGGGTGTGTCAAGTAGCCCCGGTGAACGATATCGCGCGTCAGGTGTAAAAAGAATGTCAGTAACTCTCGAGGGGGTGTCAGCTGAAAGTACCACGGTGCGCCTTGAGCCTTGCTGAACGACTGAGAATATCGTCGTCGTCGTCGTTTCGTGCATCGCCGCGGAGATCCTTTCGCCACCGAAGGGTCCTTTTGCCGGGCCGCTGATTTTAACGACCGCCGCAATTTTACTGCAGCGAAATTCCATTTCCAAGCTTTACGCGGAAATTCTCGATGGGCAATCGGAGTCCACCCGCAAAATGTATCCTCAACACTGTGGCATAAAGTCGCGGAGGCTCGGTAGTTAACCGGAGGGATGGAACGAATCTCTAAGAGGCGGCGGAAATTCCTCCGGGTTTTATAGGCACCGGGTCCAGTTTGCGACACACTGCTGAGGAGTACGTCTTAAAAAATTTACTGTCATAACAGAGAAGATAAGGAAGAGTCCCGGTCCGTGAGAAAATATATTCTTGCGGGGTAAACGTACTCGTCAGACATCTATAGTAAAAACAGTGGGACTCGATCGTATAGCCGTCTACCGCACCGTAGACACCCACGCTTCACGCGAAAGAAAGGACTATGATAACTAACTGAGAGTTTCCTTCCACCGTGCTTCTCTAAAACTTTGCATAACCGTCGAAAGTTTAACTCACGCGAGGCGGGGATGTACTCTCGTTACTTTCCAACGTTACAAGTTCGACGTAGGTGTGTATATACAGAAACGTCGAGTCTGTTGTTAAATCGGTTGAATCTCGAATTTTTCATCGCCACATAATTACTTGACTGAGGAATGGTAAATTCTTGCGAAACGGGGCATCGCCGAAGAAATCATTGCTATTGTGCACAATTATTTTCGTATTCCATTAGAATAACCTTTCTTTCTCCGGAAACTGCACCACGGCCACTGTTTTTTCATTTGCCACAATCACAAGCGCGCATGTGACAGGCTGGTGTAACGCGATGGAAATAAATAAATACATTTTCGATTTTTACTCTCATCGCGACTCAATAGATTTTCGCCGAGTCTATATGAAGGGCGTAATCTCGAGACCGTTAAATCCTCATTACTCATGATCCGAGCATACCTCTGCGATTGCATCAAGTATTCAACAGACCTCGAGCTTCAACAAGTGTTGATCTTATCACCTTATCTCCCAAGTGAGCAGCCTCGGTTATTGGTGCTTTCTTCGATAACTAAATATTCTCACGCGGAAAAAGATCAATTGATACTTAATATTTTCTCGTTTCGAAGAGAAAGAAAAAATTTCACTGGTATCAGAATGCCGAATAACCGCGAATTCACCGCTGCAAACGGTCTTCTATCGAACCGTCTCCGAGAGCAGCGAGACTCTTTCGTAACAAGCCATTTGCTTAAACAATATTCTCATAGAAGCATCTCCGCGGCTCTGTGATAGAATATCGTCACCGTTAACGGAGAATCAACCCAAATCCCTCTCTCAAGTATAATTCCGGTCTTGCATGGTACAAGAGGCTGACTACCTAATTTAGATAAACAGAGGTAATAATTACCCATCTGCCAGTCTCGAATCAAGAGACTGAAAGAAATTTTTTGTTGTCAACATCGCTCGATCAATCGTATCGAACGTGTGGTTTACTCGTCACTCGCTGAATCGACAATAATTTCAGTCCATCTCCCGCGATTGTTCGCTGGAGGAGTTATGTGTTACCGATTTTAATACATCTCGGAAGCAAATCAATTATTTTATTGACCAACCAGTCAACGTATTACCAGCAACGAGCGAGAAGTCCTCTATATCTCCGCGAGATATACCGGCTCCTCGGAATAACAGTGCGGATGATAGAGAATAGGAAAGACTCCTCTCGAGAGCACGTACTCGGCGCGCTATTACGTCGTCATGCCAGGAGACTCTCGCCGGCAAACGAAGATCGATGATAAGACCGAGCGAGATACAAGATAAATAATAAGACAATAAATAACGGCGACAAGAGAATGGCCATGCTGCTCTATCGCGACAAGTCACCACCGCTTCCAGCTCGCTTCTCTCCAGGCATGCATAGCGAGGGCTCCGCTGCCGCGGCGGTCCTTCCACAGGGAATTCTACGCTTCCGGAGAAGATTCTCGTGTTATCCGGTTGAGATTGATATCCGATAACCAACATCTTAGATATTTAACATATTTAAACAAACAATTTTTAATTAATGCGGGTTCCATGTAGAGAAATTTTATTATTTTTTCGACGACGGTCACATTGAACGATCAAAAGCAAATTCTCACACGGAGAGAATTTTTCATCAACTGTTACAATAAAATGTTTATGAAAAAAGTCTACTCGCGTCTACAATACAGTATCAGCTATCAACGCTGTATCAACTCTGATAAAACAGAGTGTATCAAGTATAACCGACAGCGTGCCTGAAATTGTTACACAAGTTTGATATGCACTATACTTATAAAATTATATATTTGATAAGTATCGAATGATTTATAATACGGTTTTTAAATTGAATGTTGGTAATATTTTCTGTATGTACTAGTCGAGAAAATAAAACGACGACGCATAGCAACGGCATCGGCACGTATAAGAAAAAACATTACAATGGCACTATCTTTCGAGTTCACCATACGGAGTGTCGTAAAAATTACCGGATCCGTCTGTCCGTGTGCTAGATACGGACAGACGGATACATGCTAGATACATCACCGACGCCAGATATCTGATAATCTAAAAAAGGAAGAAAATTATTTTTAAAAAACGGAAAATGGAAAATCTCGCTCCCGATATCTCTCAATCCACCTAACGAGGCCGTAACGACTCCCGCCTTTAATAGCTGCCACTATATTTTACAGCTCTCGTTACAGTAAAGATATACATCGGTAATGAGATAGCGGTATAAATTCACTCCCTTGTAAATTAGAGTCACCCACTGCCGTGTGAGAAATTTTCAGCTATGTGTGCAATTATCCCGAATAAATTGAGACGAGGAACGTCTGGAATGACAGTAGCCGCACGATATATGGTATCGCGTGTATGAAATTACTTGTAATATCGACGATTCACGAAAAAAAACTTGAGAAAAAAAAAGAAATATAAGGTTGAAAGCAAAGTGTTCTCAGGATGGTGTACAGCGCTGATAGCCAAGGGGGCACGCAGGGATACTCTTGATACTTGGACCAGGTTACTCCGTAAACTCCGGCTCTCCTCGAAGCGAGGCGGTGGGGGGAGGAAAGCATCTGCCATCAAGGGCCGCATTGGCGCACGGGGCTGGGGTATTGAAACGAACGACTGGCTTCTCGGGTTACTAACTATATCCCCGGTGGCTTTCCTTCCGCATTCTCGAAATTCTTGGGGAGAGGGACCGGTGATGATTTCTAATGGCGAGCAGGGCGAACCGCGTCTGCCGCTGCTAAACGCGCAAAGGATCTTCTCTCCTTGGCTCCTCCGGCTCTCCACTTCTGCTTCTTGTTATTCTTCTTCTCTTCTTCTTCTTCTTCCTCTTCTTCTTCTTCTTCACCTTCTTCTTCTTCTTTTTAGTCGTTCTTTAACTGAATACACACAGCCGGGGACTTATTTTTATTGTTCCGAACCGAATCGTTGCCCTCGCGAGAACTTGTCGTTTTAACCATTTGACGTTGCGTACTTTCCACCGAAAAAATAATAAAATTATTTATATTAGTTTGGCTGGAATTGGATATTGAGAATCGAGAAATCTTCCACAGTGTCTCCAGCGTGGCGAATGCGCGGTGGACTGTACGTCGAGAGCGGGATGACCCAGTTGCCTCGCGAATGAAACTCATCCGGTGCGCGAGAGACGTTCGTTCCTTGACATCCTTCGTCCCGATAATAAAAGCCGTCGAAGAATTTGCCGCGGCGAGTAACCCGAGCTCGAGAGAGTCCCGGAGAACGAGATAGAGATCGAATCGGGGATCACCGTGCGTTGCATGCCAATTCCTTATCGACACTATAACCGCGCGTACACGCCGAGGCTGTGAAATTAGATTTCAGGATTTATCGAGGCCGCGAGAGGTCGTTCGGTGAAAGGTAGCGCACACAGTGTGACGGCTGTTCCCTTGATATGTGCGAACATCGTTAGATAACAATTATACAGCGAGTGCAGAAAAAAAATCGAAAAAGGATTTAATGACTTATTGACCAGTCCGGAGCGGGCTCGAGTTAAATTCTTAACGCGTGGCCCTTTGACACGATTCTGAAGATTTATTGAAACAGATGTTGATGGCATGAAAAGTTAATGATTTAAAAAAGAAATGATATTCTCGATTCGATTCGGCAAATAATTAAAAGAGTTTACACAACAGTACATCATACGCTCTCCGTGGAATTTACTTGGCGCAGCTACTTGCCGAGTCGTTGACTGTCGTTGACCCGGATTCTGGCTGAATATTTTCATAACTCATTGGCGAGACTGCAACGACGGGGAAGAGGCTGCGGGCTCGGTATGACCGACCAGTATATCGAAACGTTAACGCGCCCGACTAGAATCTCTTGTTCGTCCTCGCGCGAGCAGCCTCGTCGCGGGGGTCACGTAGAAAGCCCGGAATTACGCGTTTGCGTTCCGAGCTCTCGGCAACACGAAACTGATGGCACACTTTCTATGAGCTGTATAGCTTCGAACGATGGCCCCATACGACGCAAGACTCGCCGGAGTGCTTGCTCGATACTCATCGCGGCTTATTATCATCGCGGCTTGTTACCCGAACGACAATGGCATCTATAATTTTGTTTTATTTTCTTCATTTACCGTCTCCTATTTGTGTCGATAATAACGAAGCAACGTCGAATGACGCTGTTAATCACTGCCTATCGTCAACTTTAATCAATAAATTGGTAAATTTTATTTTTATTAGAAAAAAATCTTTACACTTTTCACAGTATAATCGGTTTGAAAAATAGGAAGGGGGTGATAGGGAGTAATCGCTGACTATGATTCCTTCGGGAGCCGGGTGTGTGCTCATCTTCGGCATTTGACTGACCACGGTCACAATACAATAAGAAGAAGGAATGTTGATTAATATAATATTTAATTTAAGCCCGGATCGGTCAAGACGTATCGAAATAATGAACCTATCGTAATTAATAATTTTACGGTCCTCTACGCATCCCCGCTCACGAAACCGTTCGATGTCGGCACTTGCTCACAGCCGAGTATGCGGAGGCGTTCTCTTGCCAGAGAGAGGGAGATCCGCAGCACGCGCGCCGTCGTAACGTAATTACCGAGTCCATTCAAGCGCCGGTTTCGGCTCGGGAGTCATAGAGGAATCGCGGTGAAGGAGGCGAAGACGAGAGAGAGAGGAGGAGGCCACGAGGCCGATGCTGTTGTTATATATCCGCGTGTGCGCATCGGGAGAACCAGCCCGGCTATACCTATTACACAGCCGCAGAGTATAGCCAACTTCGCCAACAGGTAGATCCAGAGGTAAGTAGTATACTCTCTCTCGTTCTGCGCACCGTGTAACGGAATTCTCGGTCGGAAGTTCGAGGTCAGCACGCGTCCTGCGTGCAAGCACACATATATACATCTTTCACGCTCCGAGAAAATATTCCCCGAGAGCCTCGGTCGTACGATCAATCACCTTCAATTTAAATGAATGATCCAACAATTTATTGTCCGCTCGTCGAATAAAAATATTTAATTACATCGCCGAGCATAAAAGTCTACGTCCAAAGCAACGTTGCTGGAATTAAATAATTGACAAACAGTTGCTTTTTTAGGGAAGCGATAATTAAATATTCTGCATCTGCCGGAGATTAAATATGTCATAAATATCACTGATTTCGTTGGAGCATAGGAGGTAAAACAAAAGGTGGAAAAAATAATGGATATGTTTCTTACATATATTATTTAGATAAATACCTACATTTAGAGTTGCAAGTCAAAACCGGAAGTCTTAGTTCTTTCGATCGACCTTCTTCTTCTTCTTCTGCTGGTGCTCTTCCTCTATTTTCTCTCTTTTTCGCGGTGGTATCCGCAGTCGAGAGAGGGTAATGCCGTCTGGAAGTAACACCCATAACAGACCGTTTCCGCGTTCACGCCCGAGTACGTTACCGCATGGCTTGGCCACGCGGCTAGAGAGAGCGTGCAACATAGCTGAGACCAGATATACATACCTATTATAACCGGCCCGTAGCCGTATGTACCTACGTGTACTTACACAGTGGTATGCGAAGAGGATAGTACCGAGGTACGGGGCTATCCCATAACGTGTACCCGGGCCGAGGTATCGCTACGCGGGCATTAAACCCCGTAGCAGCTCTTTGAATACCGGTGTGCTCTCCTGGTTCGCCGTCGCATGCGGCCACCGTGCTTTTCTCGATATTTCCATCTTGCTCGGCATTTACTCAAACTGGCCAGGGCGCGCCCGTATTTCCAAGCTCTTTCCAAGCTCTGCGGCCCCCCTGGACTCTGCCATTTGAACCGGGTGCATCGACCTCAAAATTCCACAAGTTTTAATTCGTCCATTAAATTTACCGCTTTTCAATGCGACCCTCATGAGACCTCTATGGAAAGATTGCCGAATATTTTGAATAAAAAAAAAATCTCGCCAATCACCGAGTATTATTCGTAGCGGAGGGCGTTGATTAGAATTAATAATCCGCCAGTGACGGAGGGATAGCCACGATGCTGATCCCCACCGGCGTGGCGCAGCGCCGGATAGAGAAGAGCACATCGGCAGCGGGATACCGTACACTGTACTCGTACTACTCGTACTGTATACTGCACATACGGGCATACCCACTCGCGTACACAACACAGCGGCAACAATACGTAATGGCTGGATAGCCGGGGCATCAACGCGATTTATGCTTCCATATAGCAGGACGGTTAAACTAATCGTAATTCGTCGCTCATACCTACTCTCCATAACACTCCAGAATGAGAAGATTGTGAGGAAGAGGAGGAGGTGGGCTTGGTGAGGAAGTTGACTCGGCTCGGTAACGCTGAGACCCGCAAACTCCGCTTCTTCCTCATCCACTTCCGTTTTGCACGCTTCCCTCTTCGGTGAGCTAATCCGATCGACTTGCGGTATTTTCTTTTGCACTTTGGTCATTCGTTCCACGCTTCGCTGCAGAAGGAGGGAATTAGTCGAGGGATTAAGATTACGGTCGCTCGGAAAATTGTCGTCGCGCGCGTTTCAGACGACACCGGAAATCTCCTTACGGTAAAGAGACGGAAGGACCGAGCCGTCACCTTGGGAAACGAGGAAGCATCCGAGGACAAGCATTGTGCTAAAATGTCGATGTACAAAGCCTCCCATGCTCGGATTTACGGTGATACTGTTCAAGAGCCAAGTGTGAGAATGTAATTAAGTTAAATATCATGCAAGGGCGCATTCTATATAATATTGTAACGTCCTCCTTTACGTGTTTACTCTCTGCAGCTCGGAGACGCTGCACAGCCTGAGTCCAACACAAAATTACGACTTGACCTTAAAATCGGAAGGGCGCCAGGTTGTTTCTATTTAACCCGTCAAAAACCAAGACGGGACAAGCTGAGGAATCGAACCACTCCTCACAATGCCGAGCAAACTCAGGACGAAAATTCCACAAGTCACAAACATTTCCCAAAAACTAACTATACGAGACGATGACTACAAATTCATGATGTCAACCCTAAATTTCAACAAATCAAAATTTTAATACAGAATCTATAAAACGAACAAGCTTGTCGTCGAACCGACCGGATTTCCTGAAGAGATGCAAGAAAGTGTCTAGATTCTTAAATAAAATTGCGTAGCCGGTGTAACGTCGCGAAAGTAAAGTTAGGTGAGTTCGGTTCCCGTGGAAGGATGCCCGTTATGATGATTATCGTGCGTCCGACGCGGCCGTGGCTGCTCTCCGTCAGAAGCCCGTTCCGTATCTACGTAGGGGATAGCTACACGTAAGAGTATCATCCTATCAATGTGTGTGTGTGTGTGTATGTGTGAGTGTTTCGTTTCGATTACCGTTTATCGTTTTCCTCTTCGTAATTTTTTTTTTCGCCAAGCAACGAACACATTCCGACGAAAATTTCCCTCGCCGAACCACGAATTTGCGTTATGGCACCGCCGCGGGCCATATACTCTCGGCTTCGATTAGTGTAATCGACCGCTCCGGCAAATCGGTCCCATATAGGTGCCTCGCACGCTCATTTTTGTGTGATTCTTATTTATTTTTTTCACATCTTCTCCAATTTAAATTCGTGAGAGGGTGTTTTTTTGATTATTGGGTTGAGCCAGTTGATTGCGCACTCGCCCTGGGCGTACCGAGACCACGCAATGAAATTATTAAATTCCCGATGGAAAATAATCAGGGTAGTCGTGGAAAGAATAGCGAGGAATGGAAAAAACGCCTGAGGCCACTCGTTAGCATTTTACCCTCAAATTTGAAATAATAAATAAAAAAAATATAAGAATGACATTATATATATCTTGATGTTTATATATATTTTATTTGGACCAAAATATCTTTTGAGACGTGAGTAAATATTTTTATCTTATTAGGGAACAATCTTCTCGCAAGAAATCGCCGTGAAGATTGAACGAAGTGAATGAAGAAGGAACTCGAAATTCTCGGCAATAAGATATACGAAAACGGGGGAGAGTGAGACGATGTTACGATCCTTTCTCGGCGAGTTTCTGCGGTGTCCCGAACGAAATAACGTTTCCTCGTTCCTACTCGCATTCTTCCCCGGGCATTATTATGTTCGAGTCGTTAAGTAAAGGCCCCCGGGTATACGTAGCAAAAGCGCGCACGAGCGAATTGCACCGCTCCCTCCCCTCACCCGCAGGATCGCGCGAACCGGTGAGCGAGTCCGAACAAACGAGCCGTGGAAAATCGCGCTGAACCGGGTCCCGGCTAACTCGATCAGACATCATCGATAAATATAAGCCCGGGAGATCTAATACAAGATTGTTTAAACGATCGACCTTAGGCGCGGTAACGTTTTACAGTTATTATCAACTTCGTAATATCTCATTCTTTTTACTATAGACCAGTAGGTATTGCTGGTATTTCACGGTGTCTATTACCGACTCAAACATTATTTTATATCGTCAATTTTTCTTTCTTTTTTTATAGACGCAAATAACATTCTTTTGAAAACTTTTTATTTATTTTATTTTTTATGTACAATGACAAATTTGTTCATAATTATTGCTTCCTCATAGAGGAAACTTTGTTTTTGGTGAAAGAAAAAATGTCGAGATTTTAATGGAAACTATTATAATACTATAAATTTGGAAAATTTGACGCTCAGAAAGATGTACCTAAATTAATTTATAGAATAGCCTATCGGTCGAAAGTCTGAATGGGGGCGGGATAGAAGTTTCGAAAAATTAATATCCAGGGGTTGAAAAGTCTAAATCCGAGGTGAAGGATTCCTCAGATCCGTTTGTGATCCAGAGTCAAACTATCGACTCTATCCCAGACCTCGATATAAAATGTAATCAAGTTAATTAACTTTGTAGTATTTTTCGTTGATGTTTATGTTTTTCCCAGGCGTTAAATTCTTGGTTCCGTGGTATCTTTCTCGAGAGGGCTGCGGTGAATCGAGCATCGAGCGCAGAGAACTAATTTCGTGGCAGGAAATCGATTAGCTTTAATTTCTCGTTTAACGGCTGGAGTGGTATACGAGCAACTACGCTGGCTGTCGGTGCTGGGGATGCGACGCGAGGAGTCTCTGTCGGTTCTCCGAAGCCGGCAAAGATGCGCGCCGAAAGGTCTCGCCGGGTCGGGGAATGCATCTTCACTTTCCCCGTGGAACACGCGGATCGATGCGACCAATCCGACCAACACGCTTCTGCAAAACCCGAGATATTCCCGACTCGCCGATCGGCGCAACCGTTATTAACCGAATTCTGAAGCTCGCGCACGAGTACGAGGAGGGCGATTCCGCGGGAATCGAAAGTACGAAATGTTTCGGAACGACTACGATTTCTTCGGAATACATAATCGTGTCGGCAGTACCGTGTGCAGTATCCTCGAAGGGTTCATAAATCTTGGCCATTTTTTTTTCTTCTGTGAGGTAATATTTTATTTTTCAATTGTATTATTTTCATCATAAAAATGTTAAATAAATAATAAAATGCATTGGTGGTTTCCGAGTGCGTGCCACTTGTTTTATGCTACACTGTAAGATGCGCGAAGGCAATTGGCAATTGGCGTGTATTCGACTGCACCATGCAAGAATGCAAGAATATAAGAAAGTCTGCTTGTAAAGGCAATCAATTTCTGAGAAATTCAATAAAAGCCACCGTCATTGGTCCAGTAAGAGCTGCGCCGATGATAGAAATTCCTCTTGAAATGAATTCCACAAAAGGTATCGTAATAAAATAATTATTAACTCATCGGGCTTATTTAAAAAATCTCCCGTGCCAATGGCTGTGCTCACCGAATTGAGATACGAAGCAGCCCATCGGTGCACCCTACGCAGCTCAGGAAAAAAACACACACACCCAAAAAAGAAATGAAACCGCACGGAATTTCATACGATGAATTTCGAGGAATTATGATGAAAATTCGTGTAGAACTTGGCAAACGATCGAGTAATGAGCGAAGCGCGTGGGCCACAGTCAGTCTCGCGGCCGATCGTCTTATATGTATGTACGCGGGCGCTTAGCCTTGGGCCAGCGCCCACTTTGGGCACCGAGTTGCTCTAACACACATTATATTATAACAGCCTCGTGTGTAACGCACTTAAAAGCCTGCGATTAAACTATTACTATAAGGCCGCGTGAAGAATGCGGCCGCGAGGTATTTACACCGGGCAGTGATTGGCCACTCGAACAGGAGAGTCCCGGATCGCTGTTGGATCGCCGATCACTGTTGACTCGCTGTTCCCGAGTAAATCTCGACACTTACGCAATAAAGAAATATCGCTCTCACTCTTGTTATTATACTATTCATTCAAAGTTTCGCCGTCAACCTACGAGGGCGTGACAAAAATCAACGCGGTACGGTCCTTTGTTCGCTCAGGCACAACCTCCCGCCGCGGCTGGGCCACGGACGATGTATTATTATACCTACATACACTAGGACCGCGGATTCATTAACAGCGGCGGGACCGGCGCCACATCGCACTTAACAAAATCGAGGTTATGCATGGCCCCGACCATACTAACTGTCGAGCATGGCCCATAGTTTGCTGCGCCGATCGATATTCGCTCCGTGGTGGGGACTGTTGAGGAAACCGAGGGGGCAAAAAAACGATTTCCCAGTGTTGTAGTCTTATCCGCGGGTTTGATTTTTTTGCTGGAGCATAGAGGCTTGATACGTTACGTGCTTCCCGAGATAATTTAAATGATAGAAAAAAAGATTCAATACAGGCAACGAAAATGAAGATTTTTTCGTTAAATGTTGTAGGTACCTACCTGTGGCCAATTAACGAGAACCGACCTACAAAAAGCGCTCATCAGAGTCTCCGCCCGTCCGTTTCTCTCCCAAAGAATTTGGGCCGATGGGCGTCGGCCGTGCGCGGCACTCTCACCTCCCGGGGCTTCGAAAGTGTCTTCGATATCTTCGCATGCCGAGGAGAGTATTACTGGGCCACCGTGATGCGGCCTCGATTATTCGTTTTTTTGTTTTTTCATAGACGCACATGGGTCATCCATTCTTTGATGAAATATTTATTTCCATCGATACCAATCGGCAGCATCGTTTTCGCTCATCAGTTTCGGGCGTAGCCGTATTTACGTATAATCGGGGTTATTTCCTTTGCGGCCGGGAGGTCTTGCTGGACAGCAGCGACAAGTCTGAAATCGGTTGCGCGCTGCGCCTGTACTTACAGCCAGAGGGTTCGCTGACACGCGAGAGACGTTGCCTCTCTGCTACAATACAGCCGAGATACAGAGTGGGGTACCACCTAGGTATCTCCCCGGCATTCTTGGCTGTTTCTCCTTTGTTCTGGAATTTAGACGCTTGCGCTTCGCCCCTCGACTCTTGTTCGCGATTTCGTGTTTGCTTTGTACCGTGGAATTAGGACTACCCGAACGGTAAAAGAAGACAAAGAAATGTATCGAATTAACCGAATGCACGAGCCTTCTTTACTGATCGATGTTGCTTGCCGAAGCATCTCGACACAATCGTACCGCTCCAAGTTGAGGTTAATCCTGATTTAATTTGCCCGAGTCAATTAATTATCACTGTCACGCTTCGTTGATCGCGTGATAACGCGCCGTTGGGGTTAAACGAACCGAGTGTTATTGCCTATAACTGTGTCGTGCCAAGAGCCCATCGGAGGGATATACCGAGAGGCTGCACCTGTGCTATGCACCTGTGGCCTCGCGCTCCTTGTACCTACATGGCGCAAATGAAATCGCGCCTTGGGAACGAGCGAGAGATGAGAGCCTATCCGCTCGGTTTCTATCTTCGAGCCTCCGCACACAGAGCAGAATGGCAATTACTTGTGTGGAATGCAGATGTCGCACACGCAATATCCTATCGCGGTAAGCGAAACTCGATAGCACGATAATAATCATAATCGTTACACAGCGATAATAATTTATGGAGGGGGAGAGTAAAGTGGTAAAAGGAATATCTATGAATCGTTGTACCCGACAAACTGTGGCTTGGATTAAATGTAATAATTCTCACATAAGTTTGACCTTTTATACCTATATTAGAAAAGACATTAATCAAATACCGCTTAAGAAGATTTAAAAAAAAAACGTGATCCCCGTACAATATCAAACCCCGCGGAGATGAGCTTAAATATATTTCGGCCTAGCTGAAATATTTGATAGAGCTCGATAAAAGATACCTCTCGCTTCCTCCCTCTCCGACACCGACGCATCTCAGCGTCAATTAGGCAAGAGTTGCGAGACAGGCATGGGACGTATACTCGCGTAATCTCCATTTACCTCGCCATTCGGGATCGCAGGAGTATCTCGCCGGGACCTGAACTAACACAACTGGGGTGCGCTGTCGGCAGGGCCGAAGAACCATTGGCTATATCCGTACGGGAACTTTTGCCCGATCGCCGAACTGCTGTAAGATCGCTGGATCGTGCATCTCGATCGATAGGCACCACCCATCTCCCATAGATTGTAACTCATTTCATTCGGGATTGTAGAGACAACGAGCATCGGAATACGTCACTCCAAGGTCTATCTCCGACCGTAAACAATTCCGACAGTGAATTAAATTGGCAAATAAAATTCTTTAATGAGTATTAAATTTATAGCAAGTTTGCCGTTCGTCAAATTCCATCATTTTTAGATATTAAAAAACATGTATAAAAAAATAATAATTCCTTATTTGAAGTATAATACGTATAACGAGAATTTTAAATGTTGTTACGTTCGTTAATTCCTGCAACGAAGAAATGAAAAGAACCCCAACGTGACTCAAGTTTCCGAGCGTAGTACTGTACGTACCTGCCGCGTAAGCGGGTGGCCCTCGATGACGACGTAATTAAACGGTGGCCGGCTACCGAGATTACGTACACAGACAGGAAGTCGTGCCGGTGGATGAATCGGTCAAAGCGTTCTTCTCGCCAGCGAGCAACACACACACGCATACCATACCGTCCGAACAGTGTACAAAGCTCTAGTATTTTCTTCAACCTTTTTCCTGGTCGGTCTTCCATCCTACACGAGTGGTACGTACATACCTACCTATTTCAACAAAATTAGCGGCCCGGTTTCCATGACCGATGGGTGGTCTTTCGCTCCGCACTTGTAACGGTAACGTTCCTCTTCTCCTGCACGCCTTCGACGTATATCTTCTTCCTACTTGATTACAACTTTATTTCTCCCTAACCGAGTCGAAAAACGAACAAACTCTTTAACGGGAGGAGTAAAACAAAATGGCGTCAAATGAGTCGGTACCGAAGGCTGGATTCCGGGTCTGGATATTAAATCGGCGATAAAAGAAGAAGCTCGCCGGGTGTTGACCGTTCGAGGTCAGATAAATAGTTGGTGCTCGCAACCATCGATGCTCGTAATTAATTCTCATATCAAATTTTGGCTAATTAAACGAATGTGTATCCATTCTATGGGCTCTTCTGTTCGGTATTCGCCGAGCTCTGGGTGTCTATTGAAATAGCATTGGTTGCGCCCGAGCGGTATTTCCTGGTATATTTGTCATCGCGATACGGGAGGGCTTCCTCCCCTTCCCGCTCGCAAGCTCTCGCTCCTTCGGGGAGTAGTTGGATCAAGCGTGTTGGTACCCAGCCGTGGAAGAGATCCTGGGCGCATCAGCATCGCTCGACTCAGCCGAGAGCTCGGCAGTCGGGAGAGCACCGCAATGGCTTTACACTGCATCGGATTACCTTCCTGGATTCATTCACTTCTGGAGTCACCTCACATCCGCACCGATGCACGAACATGCCCGGGTACAGTCCGACCTCGAATTAAAGGCACTTGTTGTCGTTGCGTATCACAAAGTATCAAAGCTGGACTGCGCCTTGTATCGGGCCCTCTCGTGCCCACGGGCAAGCGCATGACTATTAAATTTCCGCGGCACGCTATTCGATTCCCCCTATCGGATTATTCTTCTTCTTCCTCTTCCTCTTCCTCTTCCTCTTTCTCTCCCCCCTGGTCTTATCTCTCTCACTTTAACGAAGAATGAGGGCTTTCCGGTAGATCTTAGCGGCAAATAAGAAGCTGGACAAGTCGACAGAAACGATCGGCAGCGATCGTTTGAGAAGCCCGCACGAGCTGGACCGTAAGTTTCTCGCCCACTCTCCCTCAATGGAATCGCGACCGCGAAAGCGGTAACGTCGCTCGACGATTCGGTCGATCGCGGTAGGGGTAATAACAGAGGCGCTTGACAGCAAACCAATTTTTATATTTAATTAAACGCGTCGTTTGTTGCCGTTTGGATTAGGGCTGCACAGATAGGCTGGCCTAGCCGGCTAAAATATCTTATCCGGTTAACGGATTTTATAGTTTGGCCGGCTAATCCGTTTTAGCCGGCCACGTGCATAAAATTGAACCCCTTAATGTCGCATTGTACTTTAGGCCAAAAAGGTCGGCTGATTCATCCTCAGCGGGCGAAAATACTTCGGAATACGTTGCAGCTAACATTAGAAAAAAACATTACTACTGACTGCCGCCTGGAAAAATGGTATTACGTGTAAAGCTCGTCGCGCTAAAACCCACGCTGATATTCTGCGAGGTATTTGTATCCGCAGCTATAGAAGGATATGCGATGGACGCCATAAACCATCAACTATAACGTAACTATTCAAGCATGACTGAGTAATGCTACGAGTATTTTATACGAGTAGGCGTTTCATCGAACGAAGCGCCAGGCTGAGATATACCCAAGTACTCCATATCTTCGGCTTTCCATGTACGACTGCGGCGAACGCTGTTCCAACGATTCCGCCGCGTATAACCTTCTTAAATAATAAATTTGACCGTGATACGCAAAAATAACAGCAACTGCCGCGGTAACGCATGACAGAAGGATTCGATACCGACAAAATGAATAATTTCTCTGGAGTGCATATTTTTCGAGATACGGATCGGTAAAGTTTTCGGCCAATGGCAGCGCTCAGCGATCGGCGCGCCACCTGCCGGCCGGGTCTAATTGGCTGAAACTTCAACTGCCTCTGACAAGAAAACTACACATTGTGCAAAAAATTTTCAAAGGGAAGGTTTACTCGGTTTTGCATCCGAAATAAGTTCGAACCGGTTTTTTTCCAAACAAAATTTCAACTACAGTGTATGCATCATTATTCCGAAGCCATTGAATATTCATTTCACTTTGGAATCGCGCTCAGGGATGCGTTACGATGCTCCGGTGAAGTGACCAGTCCGAGGTACACCTTTCCCGCTCTGCTCGACCGTGCCTTCGCCAGGACCGAGTCCGGCCGACAGGTTCGATGACTCCTTGCGGCGGAGGATCATCGGGAAGGCCCGGAGTTATCATAACCGCGCGCCACCACCTACCGTCACGCATCACTTGCCACTTTGTGCCAACGCGAGCGTCTTCCCGGCTTCTCTCGGCACGCTGACCGAGCCTCTGCATACATATAGCTTTGCTTCACGTAATCCGAGACAGGGTGGCGTTGCGATACAGTCGCTGGCCACCCCATAGAAAATATCTCATCCAATAAATTTTCGAGCATCTTTTTTTACTTTATAAAATTAAATTCGACCGGAACAATTTACATTCTCGATTTCGATTTTTTTTTTTTTTTTCTTCCGATCGGTAGCCGCAAATAGTCGGCCGCTTGAACGCAAGAGATATCAGCCCTCTTTTTTATATATTGTGCGAAATATCCATTTAATAAAAATTGAAAATAAATATGAAAGTTACAAAACGCCGAACACCAAAAAAAAAGAATGAAAGAAACTCAAGCCGAAACTAATCCCAGTCTGGGTTCTGTACCCCGACAATAATATCGTTAAAAAATTTCTTCCAGCAGTCTTAACTGTACTGCACACTTGGAGCAATTTCTCGCCATTGGCTGTTCCCAGATCCATTGTAAAAAGATCGCCTCAATTTTCTTGCCCCCGGCTCCGGTAATAGGTCCGAAAAAAAAATCATTCGGTCGTCAGTAAAGATTCTTACAGTGACCACACCGGGTTATTCTTCCGGGTATAGAATGACGGCTGGAGGAAGGAGAGAGATAAACGAACGGGGCGCAAAGAGATCCGAAGGACTTCCGGCCACACCTCGATGGAGCTATTGGAGCTCGAATTATACATTGTTATCTATATAAACCTCGGACGACAACACAATATGAAAAAAAAAAATGTTAGCCCCAATAAGATTTTCGCGACAGCAAAATCGCAACTTTGACTCCATCGTCACTGCGGAAACGTGCCGCGCGTCCGCGCGCCTATGTGTACTGCCCGCGATATCGTCGGACTCGCTGCGGCGCAAACAGCCCCCTCGTCTTGTGCGTTGTCGATCCGTTAAGGTCAGCAACCGAGTTCCCAGCGCCGTGCACGGACCGAGAGAAATAAAGAGAGAAAACTCGATGGGGAACGATCTCCGCCGGTGCGGTTTGTCCTGATCCTCGTGAGGCTCGTGGCTCGAGCCCTCCCGGTATCCGCACTCTGGATCCACACAGCTGCAGAGCGCCGGCCGGTCGAGCACACGATGCGCGAATGATCACGGGAACGGGGGGGGGGGGGGGGGGAGGGTAAAACGTGTCGTGCAAGTTGTACCGCCGTTGTAGCGGCGCGTGATGATCCTACATATATATATATATAGGAGGGTGGAGGGAGAGTTCTCTCGATTTCGAAGCGCGCACGCGAGGGAAGACTCTTCACAGTATATATATGTATGTGTGTGTGTGTGGGGGAGGGGGGAGGGGGGACGTGTGGGTATATCCGCGCGTCAAAGAAGAGAGGAGCGAGGACGGGAGAGCAGAGTGGCATCTCCGTGAAGATGTAACAGTATTGGGTATGGTACGAGACAATCTCGTACATGCAAGCTTTACTGACCTCTTCGACCGTCACGCTGACGTCATCCCCGGCACTCTGCGCAAGCAGCATCGTTTCCGTTAGAAATCCAAGGTGTGCCGGACGAGCGCGAGACCCCTCGAGAATCGTAACGAAGCGCACGCGAGAGATCTACGACTTCCAGGGGACGGCAGATCCTTCGGTCGAGCAGGAAGTCTCGATTTCCGATAAATCGAATCCCCTCGATCGGTTCCTGGGGTTCTCGGCTCCGGTGATACGTTTTTTTTATTTTTATTTTTTTTTATTAAGCCGATCACCGTTGTTTAACCCTTTGACATGCGGCATTACAAGACGGCATCTTTTCAACGAATTATTGTGCGACATTTGCGTGACAATCCTTGGAGGGTTGTTATTTATGCTGTAAAATTTGTTCAGTATTTTTCCTACTTTTTTTTTCCAATGTTGCAAGGACTCATGTACAATTTTAGTTTGTTTTGTTTTCCTTCTTTCTTAACCAAAAACCAGCAGAAGAAACAAAGCCCTGTGGTTCTGTCGCAGAACTTCTCGTGTCGTAATTACAATTAATATAATTGCACCCGGCGGACTCTAGAAACGACATTCAATGTTCCATAATTATATTTACGATAATTTTTGTTCGTATGTTTGCTGAAACTATAGAGCACAGAGCACATTTCCTTCAACAACAATTTTACAGAAAAAAAATAATGCTTTATTTTCCCCTCTACGAGAGATCGATAAAAATGACCACTTACTTTCCGCGCAATAATCGCTGTCCACGCCTTTTCGTTGCGAAAACGTTATTTCGACTGGCCGACTATCTTATCATCACAGAGAAAAAAAAAAGTAGGCAATTATTGTAAAGAGAAGGTACTCGACCCGAGAACATACCTCTCGAAGATCGGTGGAACACTGAATTATTCTGACGGCGGTGCTCTCTTGCAGTTGACCAGCGTGGCGAGAGAGTAAGAAGCCTCGGGAGCAAGGTGATTAACTTGACTCACCGTTCAAGGAGGCTAATCAATTACCGCGATAGATTGCGTGCCGCTGCCGCTGCCGCTGCTGCTTCTTCCTCGAGGAGAGCTCTTCGGCAAGGATTAGCGGAAACTCGACGCGTACCCGATACAATGTCGACAGGAACATCGTCACGCATCGTCGATGATACAGAGCCCGTACCGCGGGACCGTCGAGAGATGGGAAAAAAATCCTTGTAATCCGGACGCTCGTGTTTGTTGCTCCCGGCCGAGAATAACTAGTCGTACTTTGCCAGGATCGAGGAGCCAACTTTTGCCGCTGTATCCTAAGCCAGAAACTCGAATGCTGCCCGAAGAATTAAATCTTGTTGCTTCAGCACGATCCCCGATGGAGCACGCGGGCTTAATCTCCTGCCTCGATCGGCGATGTACAACCCGTCGTTGTACATATTGCCTGTATGTATTTCTGTGTTGGTATTTTATCCAGCTGGGCGCGCTCGAGTGTCTCTCAATCGTCTGGGGCTAAAAAACAATTTTTTTTGTTCCCTTTATTTCCATAATCGTTCCCTTGGACAATTCGAGTATTATCTGTTCTTTCACTCGTAGACAGAGTTAGTTCGTTCAACGTAAAAAAATAAACTCCGGAACATAAAACGCAATGACATTTCTTTGTGACAAAATTTAATAATTTTCAATGAAAAAAAATCTTCGCCGATAAAAAAAGAGTCGTAAAATGTTTGTAAGCTTTGTCAAGCCTTTGTGATAAATCCAATGGGTTCTGCCTAAAAAGAAAAAAAAAATTAGTGGCCGATTTGAGGTCCGCTATGCCCGGAGAGTCCCCTTAAAAGTGCAGCACGCGAGAGCCCACGGGACGGCTTGGCTCGCGGGATGCTCGAAGCCTGGTCGCATCGCGACTAGCGGTACTCGGAGTCGATCCGCAGCTCTCTCTCGAGCCGAGAGTGCAGGTTGGGCAGGTGCTTCCAGGTGAATGGAGGGAAAGAAAGGAGTCGGAGAGAAAAAGAGAGAGAGAGAGAGAGAGGGAGAGGGCTGCTAGGAGGGAGAAGAAAAACGATAGCTCGGAAGAATGAGCGAGAGCGAGATTGGCACGGTATATCTCTTCTCGCACTTTGGAAGACGCATCGGCACCGCGGGACGCGTCTGCCCGGTCGTCTTGTCTCGTCGGCTTGTCTTACGTACATATAGGATAGCAGTGTTTTCTGTACAGTAACTCGGGGCAATACGAGGAGACCGGGGGTTAAGACGTGTCTAACTAACTGTAAGATAACTGGCTGGTCCGGATCGTTCAGGACGGAGTCTGCGTGCCTCTCTCGTCGTCGTATGCTTTTCCCTCGATACGGCCTCATCCTTTACTCTCCCGTACGCGCATATATACACGGAGCGCGTATGGGAAGCATCGAGAGCTTCTTGAATGAACTCTCGATGGGAGGAAAGGAGGTCTATCCGAGGAAGAAATATTTTGAGAAATCGTATTATAAACTGGCAATTTATGCAAGTACTGTTTCACCTCTCGACACATAGATTCGGCGACTCTTGACGTGAAAAATCACCTTTGAACACAATATGTTAAACGGAGCAACTAATTATTATTGTGTCCCGCGGCCAAATAAAGTGAAAAAATCAAAATCTTGGTATAGAAGTGGATAATTTTTATGTGACGCAATTATTTGTTCTTTTTTTTTTTACAGTGGCGTGTGAGCGACCGGTGCTAATGGCTTTTTGATGAATATCCCTGTCCTCTTCTGTTGCAGATGAAAAATGATCGAAAGGCGTGCTGCCGGAGATCGTCCATAGAAGATCAGGAACAAGGGGGGTTGAGGTTGTGGAGAGTTGCCGGTAACAGAAGTAACCGAAGTAACTGGGTGGGATAAAAATGGGAAACAGCGGCAGCAGCGGCGGCAACTCGGCGGCCAATCAACAGCACTGTCCGTCGGGTAGCCAGGAGATGGGCCGCGGATGGACTCACTCTTTTCCCCGGGAACTCACGAGGCATCACTCTCAACCCCCGGGGCTCAAGGTTCTACCAGAGCCACCCAATCAGCGGCTACGCGCTACCAATAATGGAAGTATCATTCACAACGGCGGGACCATAAGTGGCCGGAGGCCTTCGGCTTTGACTCTGCCGCACGATCTCAACAAGGTATACCTATTCAGCGTATAATACTGAATGTTGCATTGTCGTTACCTTACCCTATCCCCGGTATGCATGCGCGGCTCATCTTCGCTCCCCTCGAGAGACCCTCACCAATCGCTTCATATTCAGTCAAATTCCTCTCGTTACATATTCGCAACATAACACTGGCATTTTTTTGCTTTTTTTTTCTTTTCTTTACAATCGACGATAAGAAGAATATTGGCGAGAATCCAAGTGACTCCTCGCCGTTGACCCAGTGTCCCCAACGTTCGGCACCGCCCTAGAAACCATCCTCTTTCTTTTCCTCGATGTTCTACCTACGACGAAAAGTATTACACACTCTTTAGACAGTCCATCCTCAACCACTGAACAAAGCACAGTGCACATTTTTCATTCGTTCTGTTTATTATTTTGTTTGTTTGTTTCATTTAGCAGGGAGTGTACAGAAGTCGAAGCACGTCCGCTTCAAACTTGGGCCCCCGTTCGAGATCTAGTGAGCAGCATCAGCAGCAACATCACTGCTGTCTCTATCGTTCCGGAGAAACACGCTGTCGCGAAACTGAGATGACCGAGCTGAAGAGATTCGGTAGCGAGCCGGATCTTCGATATTCTCCGAAGGAGCATCGTCACAACAACAATCATCACCATCATCATCATCATCACCATCATCATCATCAGCAGCAGCAGCATCAGCTGCAGCAGCAGCAGCAGCAGCAGCAGCAGCATCAGCAGCATCAGCATCAGCAGCAGCAGCAGCAGCAGCAGGATGTTCGCCAATCGTCCTATCCCGAGCGCGAATCCCGAGAGCGTGAGAGTCGTTATCGCGGAAAGAAGAAGTACAAAGCTCCAGCACCGCCCACGAACGGGGACAGCTCATCTCCGGATTCATACAAGTGGGAAATCGGCCATGATCGCGACAATTGCTGCAGACCGGAAGACGATAAAGTTCAGGCACCACCGAGGCGATCGAGACTCTTCAAAACACGCGCCGAGACGAAAAAAGCTCAGGGCAACTGGATCTCGACGTCTCTCTCTCAGCAGGAAAACGAGAGTCTACTGGACAGCGAGAGAAGATGGAGAAACGAGAACAACAACTCGGGCAAAGAGGATCGTACACTATGGCGAGAACATTCGGAGCAGGACAGGTGGTGCAGAGATGAGAGAAGGAGGTCGAACAAGTATGATGGAAAAAACACCCTCCAGCGAAGCTTGAGCAGTCCGGAATTTCAAGCGGAATTGATGCAGGTAGCTCGTAAAGTTCGCAATAAATTGAACTTTAATCGTCGCGTCGGTCCCATCGGAGCTGCAACTATAATATCATCGGATCCGAAGAATGAGACTCGTCAAGTTGAAAAAACAATTTCGACGAGCGATCTTAACAGGGAGGATAATGCGGAGCGTAAAAACACTCGTCACAGGCAACAAGATACTCAGGAGGATCGCAGGGGGGACAAGAGGAAGCCGACAACTCTGGAGGAACCTTTCGACGGCCGCAGAGAAGATATCCGCTCTTCGGCTAGATTTAACGACGAGAGATCGAGTGAGAATAATAATGCAAGAGGCGAAAATAGATTGTCGAGGAGTCAGGAGGTTCGCGGATACGAGGATCAGAGAACCGGAACTCCCCGAGACTCGGCAAGGACGAAGGAGAGATTGGAGGAACGTGTGCTGGAAAATGATCCTCCGGCCCATCGAAGAAGAATCGTCGAGAAATCTTACACCTACGAGGAGCGAATAACTTGTAACGGAACGACGGAAGTTGTTTCCGGTAGAAAATCGCTTAACGAGAGGCTGGAGATTCTTGGACACTCGTTGGACGAGAGGCTCGCATCGGACAGGCATCGCCGCGACGTCGAAGGCCGCAATGGCAACAACGAAAGGCCGAGAGAGATGTCCGCTCCGAAAACCAGAAAAACCGGGGAGGCCGTGGATGTCACGAGAACAAGGTCCGAGAGTCCGGTGCTCAGGAATTGTCGGGACAGAATGGATGTCAGGGGTCAAGGATCCGGAAGAGAAAGCACACCGGAACTTCCGAGGGGAAAGGATAACAAAGACGATAGTTTTATTAATACCGATAAGAGATGGTCGGATTATCATGATAGAAAAACTGGCGCGGAGATGAACATTTTTGAGACGAAGAGTAGAGGAAAACAGGAGTCGAAGGAAGCTCAAGCGAAGAATTGGAATGGGTATGATCATTTTACAGTTTCAATTGATTTTTAAATTGCCGGTACATCTATGAAAAATCTTATGGAACGTTAATAGACCAGTGGAATTTTCCATGACAGATTGCCTCCTACTGGAAAGACACAGCCCAAGACTTATTACTTTAGCGTCGATGATGGATTGTCGAGGGAAATTAGGGCGAACTGTGAGTTACAACAGGTGGATCACCTTCAGACAAGGTTACAGAGAAGGGATTCCAACAATCCGATGGGTAATGGACAGAATCGAACGAACGATGTGAGTTTTTGTTAAATAACTATTTATTTATTTTAATATTTTTAAATCCCTACGGTCATTGATAGTGAAGCAATTAAAGATAAATTATTATTTCGATAAACTTGGAAACGTTAAAATTGTAATTATTATTTCGGGTTTTCAGAGTCAAAAGAATCAAAAGGGTATCGACGACATAGCTTTGAAGCTTCGTCCAACCCTACCGAAGAAGCAGCTGGAGATTCCGAGATTTTCTCCATCGGCTGCGTGGAGATTGTTGTCAGCCTTGGAAACTCCGGGGCCGACTATGAGCACGGCTAGCGAAGAGGTGCCGGTGGGTACATAAAAACATAAGATGTGTAATATAGTCGAGAAATGACTCTGAGTGATTTACGATCGGACGAGAACGATCCGCAGAAACAATAAACATGCTCGAGAGAATGACCCGCGACCTGTGACCTCGGCGAGATTGCCTCAAGGTTGCACGAGTGGAAAGAAGGTTTCACCGGTTTATTAGATGTGAAAAAAAAGAAAAATCGCAAATTCTTCAACTCCGAGGCCCTAGGGGCTTAGAGGATTTACCGCGGGGTACTTATCAGTTGTTACAAATGACAGGGTATCGGGACTCGCCGAGGATCGCGTGCGGCCATAAGCAGGCTCGATATTAAGAGCATTTACCAAGATTTCTTTAGGGCTACTGAGATGTGCATGTGCGCAAGTTTGATGCGAAATGTATCCCTCTGTGAAAAATCGACGACATCCCCCACTTATCGGCCTCTTAGAAAAGTTTATATTTATTCTCATTCATACACACACACACACACACACGCGCCCGCGCGGGATATGGAAAGCACTCACCCGGCGTGCTTGACACAGAAAAACGCTTCCTCATTTACCCGCCCCAATTAATGTGACACCAAAACCATTTACCCAGCCCATTCCCCGCAGCAATAAATAAACCATATATGACCCTACGGCAACTTCTCGCGGATGATCTACAAGACGATCCTATTAATAAGACCCTCCCAATACAAGAAAGACAAGGACACGACTTGTATTTTTGCCTAATAAAACCAAACCGTACGGCTTTGATAATGCAACCCAACAGACTCTGCTCCGAATATCAAATCTCGATCGTGCTCGTTACTCTATCGCTACCTAATACTAATAATAAAACCTAGTAGTTCGGCTCTTTTCGGGAATTTGCGTATCGCTCGCTTTGGAATCACCTTGTGTAAGTCCGAGCGAACCGTAACGTAATGCCGAAATTTACGGTATACATCCGCCTGAGATGCTGAAACTCACTAATTTTCGAAATTCAATACAAATCATAGCTCATGGCAATGATTTTTTTTATTTTTGCACCAACGATGGTACCTTCTTCCTCAGGTAATGTTTGAGGAGCGCATCGAGCGTCTGGCGCGGCCCCCACCGCCTCTGGTACCCCTTGGTCCTCGAAGTTCACACGACAAATCCGGCGACTCGGGAATATCCGGCGATGCTGGAGCGCCGAACGACGATTCTCTCGACGTGAGCACAACGAACCGTGCCAAGACCCCAGCAACGCGTCCGGCCTGGACACCGCAGCAGGATCTCGGTGAGGAGTCAAGCAGCGATGCCGGCGTCGATTCTCCACCGCCCATGGCGCCGTCGATTAAATTTCCACCTCGAGCTCACGTTTTCTCGCTCTCATTGCCACGCGACGACAATCGTCACTGTCTCTACGCCGCCGACACAAAAAATAGCAAAGAAAATTCTTCTTTCAATTCTTTGCAGAAGCTGAAAAGATCAGTTTCCGGTGCGCTCGGCCTTGCGCCAATCGAGATCGATAGCAGAAAACGTATCGGCCAAAGTTTGGGTGAAAATTGGCTGCTGTCGGCTAGCGCGCCGAATTCATTGCAGCACAGTCAAGTCAATCACATAGACTCGACGGGAAACGCCTCGCCCAGTTGGGAAAATAATTATAACGCCCAAGACATGGAGGACGAGGTCGACGACGTGGAAGACTCGGAAGATAAAATTGTGTTCCCGGTCGTAATGAAACCTCCGTCGTTCTCCTATCTAGCTTCCGGCGGGCACGTCATGTATCTACCGGAAGCCAATGATACCGAGCATAAAACTCAGAGTCTCAACTACAGAAATTCATTGATCGAGATCGGAAATTCGAACGGCTTAATCTCCAAGGGCAGAAAAAATGCGGTTGAGCCGAGAATACCGAATAAGATTGGTTCGTTCGGTATAAACGGCATCAGCATAAACGGAGCTTCAAGAAACCCAAGGGACATAGGAATCTATCGAGAACGGTCGTTGACCGATTTGAACCCAATCTCACGAAATTATCCCAATTTTTTCAAGTCATGCGAGAACATATCGGAGATGAAGCAACGGAGCGCTTCGCCGACGGCATTTGGCCCGGAAAATCTTCAGGATCCGAAGGGAAACACCGGAAACGCAAAGTCCTCGACGAAAAACTCCAAGGGCAAGAGATTCACGTTCCAGTCGACTGTGAGACAGATCGAGAGGCGCAGACTGGCGGAAAAATTGTCCAGGGAGGCAGAAGCCAAGGAGAGGCAGAGAAAAAGTGAATTGGAAGTTATGAGAAAAGTCGAGGAAGAGTTTCAGAGGAAACGCGCCAGGGAAAAAGCCAGTATAAGACAACAATTGAGACTTTACAGTATGGACGAGAATTCAAGGTGAGCTTCTTTTATTATTGCACTTCGTTTATTTTCAATTTATATTCATTTTTCAATTTTTTCCAATCTGTCATTTCTTTAAATAAGTTATTGTTGGCGTGGCGTTATAGAGAACAAGTGGGAGTGATTACGTGACGATGATGTTAATCGATTGTATTACCATGCCTTTCAATATCCTCAGCAGTTTGCCTCCGGCTTGGGACAGCTCGCAGGTGTCCCGTGCCGATCCGGACGGCGCACCGTCCTCCTCAGCATCCTCGCCGACTTCCGCGCCTTCCGCGCCTGGAAAAATGGCCAACCACCGGAAGAACAGTATCGGTAGTGACGAGTATCAGCACAGAAAAAGGATATCCGAGTCACGGGCTCAACAGCAGCAGCAACAGACAGCTCAACAGCGCGATTACAAGGACTACAGGCCAAAATACTACGACTGGGCACCCGAACGCGACTCGTCGTCGCATATGGAAGTCAAACAGACCACTGTACATCCAAAAGTCGTTTACGATATTCCGAAGAGTTCTCACGTCTTCGTTGATGCCAATATTCACACAGCGAAACCTGCTAATGTTACCTCTACACCGAGATCAGATAATTACAGGTGCGTGTTCTAAATTTCTCTTTTAATAATGATTTCTTTAAGAATTCTCATACAATTTTT
Source organism: Stenichneumon culpator (assembly GCA_964017025.1). NCBI lineage: Eukaryota > Metazoa > Arthropoda > Insecta > Hymenoptera > Ichneumonidae > Stenichneumon > Stenichneumon culpator. The sequence goes on along the minus strand of OZ024768.1, from coordinate 23,159,661 downwards.
TAAATTTATTTTTAACAGGAAAGACTTCGCGCATGGTGCAGTAGCCGCGAGATCGTCACTGGCGAGTAGCGACAGTGAATTGTCGCAGCCAAACACGAGGCCTCATTCTCGTCAAAATGGCAACAAGAACAAATCTTTGAGATCCAGGTAACAAATTATTAACGCCATACCATCGTGAATTTAGGACCCGCTTTAAAGGCCCCCCCCCCCCCTCCACCCTCAATAAAAATCGACTTTTATGGAAGTAGATGCTAATAACTTTTAAAACAAATTTCTTTAATGCTGTACTTATTAATTGACCAACATTACCGATGAGCGGGCGAGCTTGTGTCAAGAGCGTTGAATAAACTCTCTTACAAAACCCCATCGCTTCACTGACCCACTTCAATGCTATACGATCTAATGCCATACAGCATGTTGCATGACCCTATGACCATCCCATCACCGACTTGACAAGACAGACCCAACGAAACATCGTTTAATTTGGTAGAAATTTACATTTCTCGCGTTAAGCTCCATTTGACGCTAACTGATGAATCGATATTTTCTCGATTATTATTTTATTCACGCGCATTAATTATTCAACAAACGAGATGAAGTCACCGATGATAATCATGCAAATCTCGAAGAGTAAAATGCAACGCATTTGTTTTTGACTAGTTTAAAAATAAAACATGGAAATGTTTCTTTTCATTGTGAAACGCTATTAACGTTGCAGAATTCTGTACTTACAATTGTTCAGCACTTGCTGCTCAGAAAGCAATTTCGCTCTTTGAATCATAGTGCTTCTTTACGATGTAAATAATGAAATATAAAAAGCTACAGTGCTTTGACGATGAAGTAGATACACTACTGACTTTGACAGAATAAAGATACGTTCAAAGAGTTATGATCAAATACCTATTTACACAGTTTGCCAGAATTGTACCTGTCCAGCTCCAGCCAAATACGAAGCAACACATTAATTAATACGCGGATTTCAATTTTTATTTTGCGCAGGTATTAAGGTTGCCGTAAAGTAAGTAGTCCTAACACCTCTAGTCATCTAACAACGCTTCATTAAAACCATGAATTGAAAAAAAAGAGCCAAGCAAAAGCGGTCACTTCTAACTACTACGGCTCGGGCAACAAAGAGTAACAGATTTAAACGGTGGGTGAAATTTCTACAGATGAATCGAAATATCGGAAAAACAAAAAATTCACATCATAACCCGAATTTTTTAATATTTCAAAGGTATTAATTGATATAAACAAAACAAAACAAAAAGAAGAAAGTGTGTTGATAACGATATCTGATGTTTCGATTGATCGTCATTGTAAAACTCTCTTGCGCAACACCGAGCAAGCTGAGATCGTGGCGAATGCGAACGAGAGAATTAAGACAAGATTGACCAGGTCGGCTAGTCCAGCGAGAAGCGACGGGGCCGACAGCGCAGGCGAGGAGAGTCCAGTCGAGGCGGTGAAGCAAGAAAGAAACGTCGCCGTCAATGGTTTCATTCTGAACGGTGTTCAGCCTTTCGTCAGGGAGAAGAGTTATCGACCGATCACTTTCAATCCACGACCACCGCCGCTCGTTCCGAGCTAGATCAATCCTGTGTGCTCCACTTGGCCCAAGAGTTACTCCATAAATGTATAAATTAGTCAGTAGTAATTAGCCAAGTCGTTAATGTCCTTTTCGTTTTTATTAAAAAAAAAAAAAAAAACACAAAAACGAATTCGTTCATAAGAAAACTTAATGTACCGATTCTAACGAGCGCTTCCAACGAGACGAAAGTTATATAATTCATACATTCATATATTTTTTTGTTGTTTTCTAATATCTAACCAAGAGCAATACATTTTTCTTTCTTCCCAATATCTAGAGATATCTGTTGGGAATGAAAATTATGTTATGTATATAAAAGAAGATAATGATTAAAATAACGAACAAGTTTGAGATATTTCCTCTCAAGAAGATAACAAAAGGCGTTCAATGAATATAGTGGCGAAAGATCGCAGGATTTCGGAAATGTACGTGTAGATTTAATGTAAATGCTTTATTTATCACTTTTATTAACTGCAGTAATCTTTGTAACTTGTAACCAAATGTGTTCCGTGCAAACATCTCGATGTCTCTAGTATTTATGTTAACGATGGTATATCGTAATGAGAGACGAATAAAGGAAAAGTCCAATCAAAGATCGTTATAGTATGTACCGGAAAGATGAGTCTAAAGATATCCAATAGTATCGTATGTACACGTTACTCTCAAACGGTTGAGGGACAGTATTTTGTAATTATTGTACAGGGAATTTTAATTGCGGAATTTGCTCATGTAATTTATTATAAAAAATGAATAAAATATTTTGTTACAGAAAGGTCGGCGAAAATTTGAGTAAAATAAACAATATAATTTGATGCTCATTGAGAAGACGCCACTTTTGTCAGTTACTAAGTGACAGTTCATTATTTTTCTTACTATCCCTCGTTCGATCAGACAGTGGCGCGCAGCTTTGAAAATCTGCGGGGCGCGCGGCGAGCAGGTGTCTCAGTGTACTCAAGGTTCCCGACAGGATAGGACGGTGAAATTTGAATTTGTCTCGCGACTAATTGTAAACATGATATCGTCTAGTTCGAGCTGTCAACCAGCAACCACGAGCGAACAAAGTTGTCCGATTTCACAACGGTTGACCGACAAATTTCTGTAAGTAAATGAGAATAAATTTAAAAAAAATGAGCAGAAGCGTCGATGACACGTAACGGATTGCCAAGACGAGCAAGATTCGAGGATCTGTTGGATGAGCGGGATGAGAGTAGCGACGATGACGGAGAGACAATAGCGACCGACAGTCCAGAAAAAAATAAGAACAAGGTCGCATTCACCGAAGCGACCTGCAACAAAACAACGCATAACGTTAGTTCGGAGGACGAGTCCGACGAGGTCAGAGCTGTTTTGTTGTTCGAACTGAGCGAAAGAAAGAGCACGAAAACTATGGAACTTGAACTTGATTAAAGATAATATATAATTAAGTATTATTACGACGATTAGGCGTATTCGTTTCCACAGATCATCATGTCCATGATATGGATGAAAGGTCATTTGGGCGCAGCGTACTACAACGTTCGGACGTCGGAATTGTTCGTGATGGACGACGTAATGGACGACTACAAAAATCATGGTATAACAAAGGCGCTCTACAGACAGTGCCAGCCGCGGTACGTGATATCGATAACGGGCGTAGCGAATGATTTTCTCGACGTCGTGAAAAAATTGATCGTCATGGACACGATGCCGAACGGGGACATCGACGCCTCGACCTCGATGTCATCGTCTACGAGCGGTCTTGTTCGGGTGTCCCTAAAATTGATGCCGAAAAACGAGCACAGCTACGATAATTGCTATCACAGAGTTCAGTGTCTGAAATTGAACTGCGAACCGGCGGACGCGACGACCGCAGAGAGATCAACTTTCTTGAATTCCTTCCTAAACTTCAAATCTCGACTGATGATTCATGCACTTGGTCTGCTTCTCAAATACGTCGATGTCAACTGGAACGATCTCTCTCTCGATCCTTCGGGACACGCCGAATTCGTTGACTTGAATTACGTCGTTATGTAAGTGTACTTTTTTCTTATTTACCGTTTCCAACATAAGTGGGGAAGGTGAAATTTTCATTTCGGAACATGCAGACAAATAAATTAACTTGAATAATGAACTAGAAAAATCTGGAACAAAAATTGTCGTTTTTTTTTTTGTGTAAAATCAGGAAGGATCTGGTAATGATCGACGACGACACGTACAAGACCCTGGGCATCGTGCAGTCGAGATTCCACCCAAGTTTTTTCAAATTCGGCAGTCACGCTTCAAAGTCTCAAGGCACAAGTCTTTTCACGTTATTGAATCGCTGCCAGTCTAGACCGGGAACACAGTATCTGTGGAAGCTGCTGAGACATCCGACAAGAGATGTGGCGACTCTCAATTGGAGATTCAATATTATCAGATTTTTCTTGGATCCGAACAATCGGAACGTTGCGGAGAGTCTCAAGGTCTGTTTGGCCCAAATCTATCGACTCCCGTCGAGCATTCTGCATCGATACTCGGCACCTCGGGCCAAAGTTTCAGATTGGAGCAAATTATACAAGGTTTTCATTAATATTTCCATTTTTATTACAAGTTATTCAATTGCAATCAAAGTGAAATGAGATGAAATTTCGTTTCATCGGGAAAATATAAATTTTATCATTTTCAGACGTTATGCCAAGTGATTTGCATCGGGGATACGTGCTCGAATCATCGAAACGCGAATTCGCTGTTTGCTAAAATTGCTGACGGTATAACCGACGAGATGCATATAATCCGCTACTTCATCGATTACATTGTAGACTTGGAAATTAGCAAAATTCAGCAAAAGCTCGTAGTCAAGGCTGGTGTCGACCCCGAATTGGACGAGTGTAGGTGTAGCTTAAAACCATACAGGACAGCTATTAAACTTTTATTTTATATTCTTATCAACAACTAATTTATGAATTTTTATTTTTATTGTATTTATGATGGAACAGTGAACTACACGAGACAGCAACTACCGCAAATGCTCACGGAAATGGCGGAGAAGGACATCAGAAAGTATGCTCTGGTTATGGAAGGTTGCAGGATGATATACCTGCCGGATATCCGTTACGTTTTGGCGGTTACTATGTGGGACGGCGAACCACCGAAATACGACACAGTACCGGGACTGGAGTTCAAGTTTAGCATCAACGGAATACGACATTACAAGAGCGACGGAGCCAGGGGTCTCGGAGATTATTAACGAAGAGAAAAGAGAATTGGCCATTTTTTAAAATTTCTCTTTTTAAATTGCATCGAGTTATATTTTATTACAGAGTTAGATGACACCGTTGGCGATGTTCTCCTGAAAATAATCAATCGCCAAAGTCACATAATTCGGCGACTGGTGCGTTACATGAGTAAATATTTGGGACCGCTGCTGAAATCTATAGAACTATGTGCCGAGTTGGACACGTAAGGATTTAAAATTCTAATAGGGAATATTTTTGTAAAGACTTTGATCATTCAATAATTCGTAAATATTTGACAAATTAAATAACGTTGTATATATCATTTCAGGCTGTTGTCCTTCGCGATGGTAGCGCGCGATCACAACTATGTAATGCCGAAGATAGTCGATAACCAAGTGATAGACATTAAGCGCGGTCGACATCCGTTGAAGGAGCTTCTCGCTACTTTCGTTCCGAACGATACGCTCTCGGGAAATGATAGCAGTCTCGTGAAGATTCTCACAGGTCCCAACGCCTCTGGCAAAAGTGTATATCTCAAACAAGTCGCTCTGATCGTCTTCATGGCTCACATAGGAAGTTTCGTGCCTGCCGAATCGGCTACGATCGGCATAGTAACTCACATCCTTACTCAGATTAAGTCGCTCGACAGTCTCGAAGAGAACACGAGCTCTTTTCTCCTGGCATTGAGACAAGTACAAATTACGATTTAATTGGTTGTTTTTTTCATCTTTATTCTAGGCTCCAATTTTTTTTTTTTTTTTAGATAAACATCGCTCTCTACTCATCGACCCCCATGAGTATCGTAATAATGGACGAATTCGGCTCAGGCACCGACGAGATCGATGGTTTGGCTCTGCTGGCAGCTGTATTGCGAAGCTTCATCGATCGAGGGCCGTATTGTCCTCACATTTTCGCCGCTACTCACATACAGAGGGTCTTAAAACTTTTGCCGCAAATTCCAATGATCCAAGCTCAGGTAATCAAATGCAAATGCAAATCAAATAATTTAAATGATTACAGCAAATTTAACTTGAATTTTTTAATACGCTTAATTATTTGCAGACGTTTGAATTTTTGACGGACGAGAAGAACAACTTGACTTTTCTTTACCGGCTGATAGACGGAAACACCGTTGGCAGTTTCGCCCATTCGGTAGCAAAGAGCGTCGGTCTAAACGAGGACATTTTAGAGCGGGCTCGTGAAGTGAGACGGAGGAGATATTTAACGTGCACAATGTTGTCAGATAAACGGATTGAAGCTTGGTATTTCTTACGGTCAACAGGTATTCGAAGCCAGGAAACGTGGCATTTTGCCTCCTCCGCTGGAAAAGTCAAAGCAGGACGCCGCGTAAGATCTGTATTGCAGGATCATTTACGTACCCGTGCGAGTACTCATGTTTCATTTACTTTCAGTACAAGACACATAATGGAGTTACTCACTCAAAGTGGTCCTGTAAATGTGAGTGAATTGAAACTGTGGGTGAGACACGCGACGTCCAAGCATATCTGTAATTCGTGAGTATCTTTTATAGAAACCGTTACACGAAAATATTCAACACAATACCACAATGAAAAGGATATAAGCCAATGTAAATAAAGAATAAATTCTCTTGTGAAAACTCGTGAAAAAAATAAAAGTCAATTTGTGAATTAGGAAAAAAAAGAAAAATGACGCATGCGATCTGTTTTACCGACACATTTATTGGACAAAATACATCGGGTGCATAGCCTCTCCGCCAATTGCGGCGCTGTTCTCTCCGATGTCTACGAAGCCCCCGTTACAAGCGTTTTGCCAAACTCTCCCGAGATGTCGACTGGCAAGTAGTCGACCGGGGGCTGGCGCTCGCAGTCTTTCCGTTGTCAATAACGGACACTGGTAGTATATCCCGGCTCAAAAAGCAAACGGTATCAGGATCGCCGGAGAAATTCGCCGAAACTCGATGTTGATACGTCGCTTGACGAGTGAGTAAACCGTGAGTAACTAACGTCGCCGCAGCGTTAGTCGCGTACGCAAGGGATTGATTCACGTGCGGCTTGTGCTGTACCAGTGGAAACGTTGGAAACACGGGCGTGCCTTTGGGCTTCGTAATTGTATATCGGCGATCGTGTGCCCCCGTCGCATAGAGAGGATCTCTCCCACCGCACACACTCGCACATACACACCAGGATTTTTGAATGCTCACGCATTCGTAACTGTCAACCGCTCTGAGAGAACGAGTGTGTCTCGCAAAAGAGTCGCGCCGGTTCTGTGTCTTATCCGCCTCACGACACTGCTCAGCTGCTGCTCGGTACTACAAACGTTTCATTCTTCGAACGAATGATTATACGTCGACGTGCATAACTCCGAGATTCGATCGTCACGCGTCGAGGAAAATTAACGGCTTTCGTTTATCTTCGTTCATGGTGCGTCGGTGAATTTCGCCGTGCGAAATATATTAAATGACCATGGACCACGGCATGTGCAACATCGAGACGGGAACGAGCATAAACATCAAAAGAACCGATGGTGAGTACATTTTTGTTTTTTTATCGCATTTCGAAACGAATTTATTTAGGCTATGAGGAAAAGAAAATAGCTCGGTTCGTTTATTATTGTCTATAGCGCAGAAACGAAGCCTTTTCTCGCTCGTGACGTAGTCCAAACCCGTCGTTTGCAACCGTTCTCTCTTTCTCTGTGTGTGTGTGTATGTGTGTGTCGCTTCGCGGCTCTCCTCGTGGAAACGGTTCGCGGCCCCAGTAAGCACGGCAGCAAGCAAGCAAAACGAGAGCTCCAGACCCTCAGTCCCACGGTTCGTTCGTGTGCCGCTGCCGTTGTTGCTCGCCGCTATGCCTCGCTCCTTCCTTTGCTCCTTGCTAGCTATGGGTACTCACTCGCGCGTGGGCTATCCAAACGCCATGACCGGCTTCGACCGGTTTTTTCATACACTTACTATTCGTGCGCGCCCGCCGATCATTTCCATATTCGGGAAATTTCCTCGTCCGTTTTTAACAACACGGGAAGATTCGATTTTTTTCGAACCCAGACATTTTGCTGTTGTCCTTGGGAGTAACGAACCTTGCGGCGCACAATGGCAGTGTAGGGTGTTGCAATTTGCGAGGACCTGTCTCTGCGAAACAATGGCCGGCGGAGGGTAAACAGGGATTAGTGAAATTTGAGGTTTTAAGTAAACGTACGAATTTGTTTTTTATTCTACGCTTAAGTTTCGGTATAAAGTTGGTAAATCGACCGTTTCACAATATCCGTATCCGTATGTATGTTGCCTCTCGGCATTCCCGGATGGAAAATTGACGTTTTCTTAATACGAATCTGTTTCAGCGAAATGCAGTCGATCGCTCCGGCGTTTTTGTTTAACCGAGGTCCCACGTCTTTGAAAGGAAATTTCGGGATAATATCCCCAGAGCAGTATAACTCGTAATTCTCGTCGAGTTTTTCGTCCCTCTGTCACGAACGTGACAAGTGTCCGTTCCGTTCCTGGTGAATGCTATTTTTCCCATATCCGAAGCGCGCCGCTCTTAATCTAGAATACTGGCGCGAATCAAGCGCCGGTTGTTGTCTCGTTAGAGACGAATTGACCGCGTTATATAATGAGCCTCACAAATTGTTAACGCCTTTAAAATGATTAGTTGAAACATTTTTAATGAACACCTCATCGAAACAATAAATTGCTTTTTTTGTTGTTGTTTTCTTACGTTTTGTCAGAATGAAATTGCCGTTGCTCGTATGACGCACAGATGCAGATTGTTCAGAACGAATTCGCCAGGCGCAAAAGCTGGCCGAGTGTTAGGGGAGAATGCCATAATTGATCTACTGGTTCTCTCGCAGCGGCCAACAATGGCGTAGTCCCTTCGTCGTCCGCACTCGATTGCACCCGCCTCTACTAAATTCATTTTCTCGAAGTTGACGGTTACTCGCCTCGGTCATTAGATCACACTACCGTAAAAATAAGGAGGGATATCGACAGTACGAGTGGATAAGCCGTGATGAACACGAGAAACCCATGCTGCAGCATGCATTCTAGCTTCTAGGCCCGGTTCTGCTTCGAGTTCCATATTATTAAATATCAAGATGTAGCCACGTGACCGCAGGACCAAGTCGCGACGGCCACATAGCCGTGTTTCGAGCGGTAGTAACCAAGTCGTTGCCGACGTGACGAGAATTTCCCCGGCTCGGCTACGACCACAGCACTAGCACGCGATCAATGGAAAAGTAATGTACGACGGCGTTGTGCCGATCGAATATCGCTACAAGATAGCGTTTCATGGGCCTCCTTTGCTAGCCAGGTGGACGGGACACCCGATACACTCGGGAAATTGTATACATTTTTTTTTTTTTACAAATAGTCTCCTTCGTACAACAAAATAATTATTTCCTCGTATTCGTGCAATTACTAACTTTGAACTGTAATATCGTCTAAAAAAAAATTAGAGTTTTTTTATTGTTAAAATTTCGGTGACCAAGTCAAGTTTAATAATAGCTACTATATTTATATAATAAAACGTTTTTGTTGTTGTTGTTGTTGTTGTTAATGGATGAGTTTATCCGAGGGTATAGTCGGCCACAAAATGTATCGTTTTCGAACACCTTAAATGATCACACCGAGTTTGCGCTTTATAAGATAATCGGTACGGTTTTATTTACTTCGGTTGTCGAATGAGTCAGAACGTGCGCCAAGAAAGGAGAGGGTTTCCTAATGGCTCCTACCCGACAGCAGCCGTCGGCCACTCTCTTTGGGGCTCTCACGGACGCGCGGTACGCACACGCGCGACTCTCACGCATTTGCACACCAACCTCCCCTTGCTCACCTCGCTGGCCTCCCCTCTATCAAACTTGTCTCGCACGTGTGTGTCATGCACGATGCTCGATGAGACTTGCGAAAAAATTATCGCATTGGTGTTTTGCGTCCATGTTAAAATGTTTTAAAAAATAAGAGATCAATCTCCGCTTGTATATTTACCGTGAGGGTACAGTGATTCCAACCAACCTTCCCGTCATATTTCTAATTTATCGGTCTAGGCAGCTTGAAAAAATAAAAATAAAAGCTTGTAGATTATGTGAGGTGGAAGGGAAAGTTCTCGACTAGTTGTATACACGGACACAGTGTATGGCGAATTGAAATTTTCGCGTGGGAGTTTTTAAGTAATCACGTCTATATTTACACACTGTTCCTACCAGCAGTATAACTACTCCGTCGATCCGTCTGTCATGCATGGATCTCGGCAAATGACAACTCTTCCTTTTCATAATTTTGGGGGTACCCGAACCACCGTACAGCCGGTCTCGTCACTGCGAAACGTATGAATACTTTAATCAGATCAATAGGCTCACGAATGCATAAAATCGAGCCCCTTAATGTCGCATTGTACTTTAGTCCAAAAAGGACGGCGGATTCGTGTTCAGCGTGCAAAAATACGTCGGAATACGTGGCAGTTAATTGAAAAAAAAAAGAAAAAAATATTCGTCAAAAAATTGCAAGGCAGTTAGCTTAACCGGCTAATGTAGCTGGGCTGGCTAAAACGGATTCGCCGCCTAAGATGGCTTAGCCGGCCAAACTATTAAGTCCATTAGCCGTATAAGATATTTTAGCCGGCTAAGCCCGCCTATCTGTACAGCCCTATTATATTCCAGTTTGGTAACATATATATTATACTTTCCCTGCTCGATCGCCTAATGTCAAAAGAGTGCATGGCATTAAGGAGTGGCTGGCTGCTAAAAAAAATGATGCTCTGCTATCCGACAAAATAGTTTACCGCACGACAGACAAAGAGGCAATCGTGGAGCAGCGATGCACGGGAGAGGCCCGAGACGAGTATAAACTCTCGTATAGTTGCCCTGGAATGATCCTGCTGACCGAGTGTATTTTTCGTAATGCGGAAGAATTATTAATTATTTATACGTCCTTGGTAATCGCGACTCTATGCCCCGCTGAGGACGCTCGAAATCAATACGCGACCATTACATACTGGGTAAACCTGGGTAACGAACTACCGGTAAAATTTACCCTATCGAATGATAAATAATCAAAGAGCTGATAAAATTTTTTATCCATCTCCGCGTAAATGATTTATGACAATAAAATGTTGACTAATGTGGTAAAAATAAGACGTTAGGATAAGATTGAATCGAAGATAGACGATGGAATCGGCTCTGATGTACTGGCTTCCTTATAAGGCTACATCGCCCACGTGTGGAACTTGTCGACTAGCAGCCTCGCGTCTCGGGATGCTTTCGGACAAGGACTATGCGACTTTGATTTTATTTTTATTTCCCGGCAATTTTGTAAGAACCTTTACGCAAATTGACCGTGTGCATGATAAATAACAATGAAAAAAAATGCGTTTCAGTCGCGGGCACGGCGTTGCTATTCAGGGGGCTATTCTTGGATCCTTATGGTACCGAAAGTATCTGTCCACCGAGAGAGCGAGCTCTAGATTTCTGCGTGGTCGAAATAGAGCAACACCGAAAATAGATCCGAGTCCCATAATGGTACGTAGTGGTTAGTTGGGGGCAGGAAGGGGCAAATCTAACCCGATGGATTCACTGCATTGCGATATCAAACTCGAATGACTCGCACGTCTTGGATACCGGGAGAGGTGATGCCTCCTTTAAACGGATCGAGAGCTCAGAGTTTTTATAAATCGGAAATGGGTACTCTTGAATCCAAGAGGGCAAGATGGTAATCGATAAATTTTTCTTCACAAACTTTATCAGAATGGGAGCACAAAATTTTTCGAGAGTGGAGGCCACTCGGACGTGCCTCTCCCTCGAGTGCTGCAGATTTATCCATTCTTCGCGAATCCATTCACCTCGAGTCTCGCGACCGCATTGTCTCCGAGTGGCTCTCGATTCGCGAGCTCAGCTAGCATATACACAGCCCCCGCCCCTCCCTTATCTGCGCAATATTCCTATCTTTATCATGAGCGACCGTTATACTTTTTCAAAAATTTACCTTGGTGCCGCGGTACAATTTCCCGGTGTTATATAATAGTACATTTCGATACGAGTGCGAAAAAACTTTTTCTGACCACTGTGAGTTTGCAGCACGACCCGAAGGCGAGTGTTGCAATCACACGAGTTCAGAAAACTTTTTTCGCACGAGAATCGGACAAAATTTTATTCAACGAGGTGTGCACAGATGGGGCAAAAATCACCATTTTCCCACCGAGTGTAATAAAGTTATTCTCGATATCACGATTATTTCACGTGTCAGCCGTCACCCGATTTCCATTCATGCCACAGGAAAAGGAGCTTGACAGCAGATCACGCCCGCGCATTAAAATAGTTGTCTTGTATGGTATTGTAAATAATTCGTGTGCAAAGAAGTAAAACATTCGATTAAAATTTAAGTGTTTAATTATTTGGGCATAGACTCAATACGCCCACTGGAAACTGGAAGGTGAATTATTCTTTTTTTTTTCTTTGTTAACGAATCGATTGACTATATCTATATAGCATATATCTCAAGTTCTCATATATAATTAAACCATTCTATAGCTACCTCAATTTTTCAAAACTTTAAAAGATTTTATTTGGAAAATATTTTCAACTATTGAATTATAACATAGCCAAAAGTCGAAATGATCCCCGATTAAATTGGTCCGACAGCTCTGTAAATTTAGCAGTTAATCGTTCGATTCTGGCCTGACGCCAGAATTACTGCGGTGGCTTCGACCGTCGTGGCACCTCGGAAATGTCAATGATTCGCGTCAGTTCGAACTCGTCGAAGATGGCGAAAGTGGCACCGGAAAGGGAATGTTACTTGAAGATGTATAATATATGTAATTTGATTTTTTTTTGTTTTTTTTCCCCTTCTCGAGATCGATGTCCGACGCATCGTCTGTGTCCACGTACACTCTGTCGTCGGATTCGTTTCGTCGGTAAAATGTGTGCCCTCCTGTAACTGGCGCCGCGATCGTTAGCTGCAAGAACTATTTCTTGCCGCTCGCAATTCTCATAGTGCTCGTGTTCCCGCAGAGTTTCGACGCGAACCAGCCGTATACGTATAGGCTTTGTCGGTACAGGGATTGAACCAATTGCTTCAAACAGCCGGAACGAAGATGAATGGTGTTTTTTTTCTCTCTCTCTCTCTCTCTCTCTCTCTCTCTCTCTCTCTCTCTCTCTCTCTCTCTCTCTCTCTAAATATATCTACGATTTAAGCAGTGGGTTATGCAATTTCTCCATAAACAGCAGCCGCGCAGGCGACGGCACCGCGATAGAATGTAGGTCCAGGTTGCTCCCGCTCTGCGGCTAGGATAAAAAAAAAATAAAAAAATTGTCCCTGTCGATGCAGATACAATTTTGCAGGATCTGCAAACAGGATCGAGCTAGAGAGCTCACGGCCGCGTCTCTGCAATTCAGTATCTAACTACGCTCTTTAAAAAAAAAAATTTTACTATGAATTGTTAAGGTTTTCTTGTTATAAATTTGGTCATTAAATCAATAAAATGGTGAATTTTCCCTTTGATGAAAACGTCTTTGACTGTACGAGAATAATTAGCGCACTATCAGACACTCCTCTGCGACAGGTGTCGCTGTAAAACATATGTTTTGCATATTGGCGTTTCTCATCTCCGCAGACTGCAGGGCGAAACGCAGCGCGTATCGATTCTGGCATGTGCTCGTGTGTTTATATACTCGGTGACTCGCTTATGTTTATGGCGCACTGAGACTCCAGCGACGAAGCGGCGGCAGGATGCTGTCGGTTAAATTTAATGCCGTTCGAGCCCCGAACCCAGAAGGACGTTATTACTGCGCATCATTGACTCGCTGTCCCGAGGCACCGGAAGACAATTCCATTCGAAACAATCGTCGATTTAAAGAGTCCAAAGTTTTTGATAAATTCTCCGACTCGCAGCTGCCCACGGTTACTTAAATAATCATCAACCAATGACAATAAAATTCAAAATGGCTCGATGAAGAAAAAAATGTTGATAATGACAACAAACGAAATTCCAAAGGAAACAAATTTTCACCCCGTCATTTCGTCCGGCATTGATCCGACGAGCGTCGCCACAGCCCAACAACGACGATGACATACCCACTTCCGTCGAGTCTATTTAACAATACCTTTTTTGTTTTGTTGGGGGGTTCGTTGCCGGATAGGAAACCGTTCCACCGGGCAAAGAGCGAAATGCCTCTCCGGAGCTCGCTCCGTCGCTCGCGTCGTAATAAATGAGTTTATGAATCGGACGCACCGGGAATACTGTCAGTCGATCGTGCTCGCTCGCTTCGCTCGTTCGCTCTATCGTCGATCCGATCTCCCCGAAGACCTTGAACCGCGTCGCAATAACATCCTCGAGAAATAAATTTAACAAAATTTTATCGAGAGCGAACAACTAAAATGTGAAAAACACAACAACAACAACAACAACAACAACAACAACAACAACAACAACAACAACACCGGTCCACCCTTCTCGAAGCCAGCTTGCTCGTTTTCGAGAGTGCGCTGAGCGAGAGATTCGCCGTCGGATCGCGTTTTACCGAGAGCCATTGAAAACTGAGTTTATTAAAACGAGTCGTGATTTTTTCAAATCTCGACGCTCAAACGGGCTTCAAAGTGTCTCCGAATGTGTTGTGCGATCGTGAGGCGCCGATGACATGTAAACTATGTCGGATACCGGATGAGTAGTCTTTCGGGTTTCACCCTGGTACAAATTCGCCGGAATAAATAAAAATTGACCTTTCTTTCCTTTCATCTTTATGGATTGGTTGAGCAAGTGCGTCTGCGGCTCTCGGGCCCCGGGCTCGGACAATCTTTGTAAAAACAACAGAGGAAAGAAGAAAAAAGAATCCAAGAAAAGGAAGAGCGATGAAAGACGTCTCCAAAAAGATTGTATTGAGACTAATCCTCCGAACGGAAAATGTATGGCTCTTGTAAAAGTACACCAGTCGAATAGATCCGACGAAAAATTGGAAAATATTTGCGATGCAAAGTCGAGCAAAGATGCAGCGATGAAAAATGAAAAAATAACTGAGCGGGTTTCAGGAAAAAGGTGTAACGGTGATAAAGAGGGCACGAGTTGTATAGTTAACGGTGAAGAAGGAATAACGATCGGTTCGCGGTCCACACATCGGTTCGATTCAACCGAGGGCATCGGAGCGAATGAAAGACTTATCGGTGAAGAGAGGATAAATTGCACAAATTTTTCGTCCTTCCGGGAAAAAACCAAATTTAGAAACAACAAAGACTCGTGCAGTTTCGTTATCCCCATCGATGTGGATTTCAACAATCGAAGAAAGAGCGAGAACAAGTCAATTCCGAATTCGCAGATCACTGAGCCTTCGACGAAGAGTCGGGGAAGCAAAGATTCGGAGGAAGAGATCCAAGTGCCAAGTTATAAACAATATTTCCGATCGACGATTAAAATTTTCATGCGATTGCTTACGAAACCGTTATGGAATCAGCGAGCGTCTATGGAATAACAACTTGAATATTATATCCTAATTTCGCACACGAGCAACGCCAGCCACCTGCAATTGCATCGAGGCTTTATTGTCGAATCCTCTAATTTCATTATTCTTCACCGAAATTAATGGCTATAGACGAGCAAACTTTGTGCAACACTCATAATTACTGTTTATTCGTTTCAGGCCGCGTACACTCGGCAATTGTCTCCGGTGTCAATTGGGAGCAGCGCAGTGTCACCGTAGAATGGTTCGAGAAAGGGGAGACCAAGGGGAAAGAGGTCAGTAAACAAAATAATTCGTTAATTTATCGAACGCCCCAGTTTTTGTAGATGCTATACATCAAAATCAATATTCTAAAGAAATCCATTTTATTTCATTGACAGCACGTCTCTAAAGTTCCTCGTGAATAAATCCCAGCAAATTTTACCTCGGCTCACAAAGGGTTTTGCGTTAAATGTCATAGAACATTTTTCAAGTCGACTTTGGCTTTCGGAGATTACAACCTTATATCATTATGCGAATCATTCCTCTGGCGAAAATCGCATATTTTTTCGGATCATTGTGGAAAAATATTGTTATTTATTTTTCATCATAAACATACACACACCCCACCCCCAATCCCTAGGTCATGGTTAGACGTTCTATTTTCAATACAGTGGCTTATGCAATGCCAAAGAGTGGCAACCTGCGCCCCGCGTATTGGGAACGCGATTCTATTTCGGACCGTCTTCTTCACAAGCCAGTTTGACGGGATCTGTGAAGCGAGCTCCTGGATATCAGCTCGCTCCCCGATCTTCCTGTTTCGAAATTCAGATACAACTTCATTTCTTCCTATCGAAATTCAATCGCGTTTAGGGCTTGAGGAAGCCATGTCCGGTTCTTATCCATTGAGATGGAATGACAAGTATAATTGCCGTTGACGGTTCGCGTAAAAGATTTAAAGAAATAAAAAAACCAGTTATTGAGAACTATAACCACGACTAATATACAAGTGAACATGTTATCACAGAGCCTGATACCGCGACGAAAGGTTCGGTGTTATTACGACAAGCCTTGAGTGTATATCTTAAACGTTAATTTGTCTTTAACGTACAATTTTTTCTTCTTGCTTTCTATTATTTTTACCAAGATACTCCATTTCCGTTGCAGGTGGAGATCGATGCGATCCTCGCTCTCAATCCCGAACTCGCCCCGAAATCTATGCCGCCTCCACAGATGAACAACATGCTGTCATCCACGAGAGCAAGGGTGAGTTACATATATGTGTTGTTAATATTAATTATTATAAAAATGTCGCATAATGGAGAAATTAAATTAAATTTCGCTGACCCGAGTGGAATGGCGGAGACGCATTAAACAAAAAAAAATCATTATCTAAATAAAATTAAATAAAGTATCATAATTGTCAACGATATTTTTCAATTCGGTACCATTTTAAAGTTAATCGCTCAGATTGATTTTCTTTTTAAATTAATTGAATCGAGATTCGGTGAGTAGAAAAATGGCTGAATGAGTGTAGCCAAAGTGTAGCGAAGCAATGTACAATCGCGTCTGAGCGTAGGACCCTCGCATGGTTTATTATCGACGTGGAATGAAATTTTGTTGACGCGTTGCCCGGGCTACACCACGTACTCTAACCTGTTCCATCACTCTGGGCCTGGAATAATGTGCCGGTCTCTCGACCGCGGTGTGTTCCAGTACCATGTTCCAGTACCTGATCGTCTTTCAGGTACAATAATCAAAATGTATCGTGTTAAAATTTCTCATAGTACCGTGACTTGGTGACAAATCGTATCGAACGCTCCCCGGTACCGAGAACCCGGTGAAAAATGTACCAACAAATTTTTTTTTCGTTCAAAAAATGTGAAACCCTCAAAGTCTCTCAAGTTTAAAGAACGAGAACGAAACGAAAGCGTGACGATGCAGGAAAAGCGTAGATTGAGACGATCTCGGTCGCGAGGATTCATAGAGTGGTGTCAGTTGCTTGCATTAATCCCCTCCCGAGCCATTTATTACTTGCCCGGTTGGCTCGGAATTTTCGAACGCGCCGATAAACGAGCCGAGCTATTGGCAGCCACGATCTTAGACATCAACGTGTATCGTTTCGAGACGAGAACCTCGCGTTAGCCATTTAGATCGTATCGTACTAACCATCTTAAATTAAACTCTCTCAAGTTACTAATCTGGTAACGTCTCTTCTCCCTTCACCCATGGACGCCGCTCATGCTCCTCCGATGCTCCTTCGATGCCTCACATGGATCTCGACGACCCTGGACCACACTACGGAATACCTATTAAAAATCGTCATCACGGATCAAACAACCAAAAAATCGAAAACTCTTTACGTTCAACAACTTTCCTCTCCTCCTCCCTTGAATAAATTTCGGTAAACCTTATTCATTGTTTCCTTTGTCTTGGATGGATTATACTCGCGATAACGGGAAACAAAAATTAACAAATAAAAAAAAAATGAATAAAATAAAAAAACGACGGGCAGGATTCTTCGGGCGAGGAGGACGAGGGCGTGGACGAGCTGGAGAACCCGGAGGACGGCTCTCTGGGACGTCACGGCGGTCACACCGCAAGAAATGGCCTAACATCCGCAACGCTTCCTGTGAGAGTCACCTCTCGTCTTTCGGTAACGCGCACCCACCATCCCGATGCATTAAATTACCCTTCTATCATGTCCAGTATAACCTGTCGCACCCTACTTTTTCTTTTCACAATCTGTCCGCTTCCAAAGATTTAGTCGAGCCGAAGTACCACACTACAGAAACTGCGAGTTTATTGATCGCATTAACCCTTTGGAGCCGGTAATTTCTTTTTATCAAATAAAATAACATTTGAGTATTTAAAAAATGTAGTCTTGAATTTATTAGGCGAAGAAAAATGTTAAAGTTAAATTTATTTTATGCACGGCAAACTTTAAACGTCAAATTTCCACATCCGTCATATAGTTTCAGCGGCGACTCGAAGTTTGCTTGTCCCACTCGCGGGTGGACACACAAGTAATGAATCGCAATCCGGACCGGCTCCACAATGAGCTTTACACGATAATGAAGTTACCAGATGTGAAAAAGCACGTCGGTCACCCTCCGATACATGTACCATACACATCGCTTTCAGGAAAAATCGTACATATTTGGTTATTTTATTTTTATCTTGGTGTAAATATTCACAAAAAATATTTCCATTCGATTTCATTCCTCTGCTTCATCGCACTGGCATCGGCTGCTCGCGATTCTCGAAAATTTATTAATATATATATTTTTTTTCTCTGTTTCCAGCATTCTACCAGACCATCCATTCCCGTTAAAGGTGAGCCATCCGTCGAAAAATAAAAAAAAACAAACATCGATATTCAGTGCCTTTCGGGAAGAGAGGTAGTAGGAGTAAAAAAATTACCGCGCGACAAATTCGTATTTACTGCTTATGTACGCCATCGTATTGTACTCGTGACACAGGGTGAATTATCTTTCCTACAGTCTAGCCCCTCTCGAGCATACCAATGTATTTCACCTTGTGCGCTGCACACCCACGTGACTATCGATATTCATACCCTACAACGACCACAATCCAGCTACGTCCGAGTTCTATAGCTGGTAACGCAAGGGCAAGGACCCCTCGCCTAGACAGTGCACGGCCTACACCGGTCCGAGTAGGGTGCTTCCACGTTTGCTTCGACAATCTTTCCTACCTAAATTACAACTTATCGATCCTCCCTCCCCGTTAAACTTTTATATGAAAAATTCCCCTGCGTCTAATAAACACAAATAATTAAAAAATGAAATTTGTACCGTGGACCTATTGTTTCAAGAGGCGAAACAAAATAATCGATGAGAAAGTAACGACACCGCCGGACACTCGCGACGATCTTAGAGATAAAGTTTTTTCGGAGGCCTCGCAAATTCCCCGATGCGATTCGAATCCAAACAATTATACTCTTTCGCCGGACTCAAAGATAAATTGTAAAATTCCAGCTGGATCGAATCGTCAGATATCGCGCCAGGTGACCGGTGGCCGTCCGACGAACATCATGCCACCAGCGTCTTCGGTGAACGGGCATTCGGATAATGTGACGGCTCTGACCGGACGTCGGGAAGTGGAGAACATTCCGCCGACCCCAACGATGACGTCGAATATTACTTCGACCTCGTTGATCAAGCAGAAGCAGATACAACAGCAACAGCAACAGCAACAGCAGCAGCAGCAGATACAGCAACAGCAGCAACAGCAGCAGCAGCAACTGCTGCTGCCGCCATCGCAGCAGCAGCCTGTCGCTGCGCAACAACCAGCCCAGCTCGAGAACGGGCGTGGAAGACGATCGAACGTTGTCAAGGAGGTCGAGAGATTGAAGAAGAATCGCGAAGAGAGGAGACAGCGTCAGGCCGAGCTCAAGGAGGAAAAAGAAGCGTTGATGAATTTAGATCCGGGAAATCCAAACTGGGAATTTCTCGCTATGATCCGAGAGTATCAGAACAGCATAGATTTTAGACCTCTGCGCGAGTCCGACTCTGTCGAAGATCATCAAATAACTGTTTGCGTGAGAAAACGTCCGTTGAATCGCAAGGAACTCAACAGAAAAGAGGTCGATGTGATAAGCGTACCGAGCAAAGATCAGATGGTCGTTCACGAACCAAAGGCTAAAGTGGATCTGACAAAATATCTCGAGAATCAATTGTTTCGATTCGATTACGCATTCGACGAGACGTGCAACAATGAGATCGTCTACAAGTACACCGCGAAGCCGTTGGTTCAAACGATTTTCGAGGGCGGTATGGCGACTTGCTTCGCTTACGGACAAACCGGAAGCGGCAAGACGCACACCATGGGCGGCGACTTCAATGGAAAAACTCAGGACTGTAAGAAAGGAGTTTACGCGATGGTTGCCAAAGACGTGTTCAAGTGTCTCAAGTCGGCTAAATACAGACCGCTCAATCTCGTAATCTCGGCAAGCTTCTTCGAGATTTATTCCGGCAAGGTTTTCGATCTACTCGCCGACAAGGTGAAGCTAAGAGTTCTGGAGGATGGCAAGCAGCAGGTAACCTTTTTCTTATTACTTTCCGTCCAAGTTTAGACGTCAGCTATGTACCACCAGTGAATTTCTAGTAAAAATAAAATTCTCATGAAAACAAATTGTCTATTTTGTATGGCACACTGGTGCAGTGACGCTGTTCAAGGTCATTGCTGAGTTTATTCAAATATAACTTTTATTTATTTATAGGTTCAGATAGTTGGTTTGACCGAAAAAGTGGTAGAAACTTGCGACGAAGTATTGAAGCTAATTCAGCACGGCAACAGTGCACGAACGAGCGGACAGACGAGCGCGAATACCAACTCGTCGAGGTCGCACGCAGTATTTCAGATAATCGCGCGAACACCTAGTACCCACAAGGTTCACGGAAAATTCTCGCTTATTGATCTCGCCGGTAACGAAAGGGGTGCCGATACATCGTCAGCTAACAGACAAACCCGTAAGTATTTATATTTCATCGATTCATAAAAATCTAATGCAATTCGAGTTACAATTACATGTTTGTTTTTTCTATCGATGGACAGGAATGGAAGGCGCAGAGATTAACAAATCTCTGTTGGCGCTCAAGGAATGTATACGTGCATTAGGAAGAAAGGGAACGCACTTGCCTTTCAGGGCGAGCAAGTTGACGCAGGTGCTCAGGGATAGTTTCATAGGTGAAAACTCAAGAACGTGTATGGTAAGTTATTTAAAAGTCACGATTAAATAGTATATTATGCTACAAGGGAGGAAAGTGCATCTTTTCACCAAGTTTGAAGTTTGATGAGAAATTTACACGAGATGAAAAGGCATTGCGTCCCGAGTGGCATACGTTATTTTTTTCCCGACTGTGCTAAAAAGTGGTCATATTTCTATGCCTGGAACGGGGATGGAAATTGGCCGAGTCTTGACGAGCGGGAGGAAAAGTAATTCAGCCGGAGGAAATGTGATTTAGCGGGAGGAAAATTTCACTTTTCCTCCTGCTAAATTACTTTTCCTCCCGCTGGTCAAGACTCGGCCACTTTCCACCCCCATTGCAGGCATGAAATAACGCTTTTTAAGCATAGTCGGGGGAAAAAATTACTGTTGACGATCGTTAATTCGATTGTTTTTATTTTATTCCTGTACGAATGCAGATCGCAATGATCAGCCCCGGAATGAGTTCCTGCGAACATTCATTGAACACGTTACGATATGCCGATCGAGTAAAGGAGCTCGCTGCTACGGATCCGACGGAAATGAAGGTGTCGCCCTCTGACGACGATAGAGTATTGAAGATTGAGGACCAGGCGAACAACAGTGCACTCTCGGACAGCGATCTCGCACAGCTGAGATCTCTAAACGTACGTACCTCTTTCCTCTTGTCGAAAAAATAAGGCTATTCATATATTTACCAAAGAGTAGATAAAATAATCCAAATTTGCCGTATAAATGTTTGTTTGCTTGCTTCTTGCGTTGCAGCACTTGTCACTGTATTTCAGTTATTCATCGCTTAACAATTTTTTTTTTCACGGACAGGAAGGAGAATTGTCGCAAGATCTATTTACCTTCCACGAGGCGGTATCGGCGCTCCAGTTTCTCGAGGAGGAAGTGTTGGACACGCACAAAACCGTGATAGATCAAACAGGCAGATTCTTGAACAGCGCGCACAGTGTCTTCACAGCGACTCACGAAGTGGACTACGATCAAGACGGTAAGAACCATATTGATTTCACTGCCTTTGTTTTCACAGCCCAAAACACAGTTTTTTTTTTTGCTGAGTTTATTAGTTCTTCGTTGTGTTAATTGATCATAGATATCGCGTGGACACTCGTTCAACATTCTCGTAGGGCTCGTACCGAAAATTACACATCCTAATTAAATCCTAATACAAAACGATAAATATTCTCGGTCCCACGGTTACACGCAATTTATGAATGACGAAAAAACAAGAAACCCGCCAATTCGTTTCCTCAAATCCTCGTTGAACCTCGTGGCAAAAAAAAAAATAATTAAAGAAATAATAATAATAATAATAAAATGCACAATAAATATCCTGAGCGAACCAACAAACAAAACAAACAAAAACCCCCAACGAGCGTGAGAGACCATCAACACAACTATCACTGTGCCTCGCGTTTCATGACAGATACTCGCGCTAAGCCTAGATCAAATACGATCTTCACATTAAGCCACAACTGGAAAGACGAACTGGGCGAATCACTCGATACATCGATTGCGGTTACCGACGTAACGGAGACAGGATCGGAGTGCGAAGAAAATGGCAATCTCACTTTCGACCTATCTGCCATATCACGGAACGGAATTCGCTCCCCATGGCGATACGAGGAGACGCGTGGATCAAGCAGTTCGAGCAGTCTCGCCAGTTCCGCCGATCCTCGACATAAAACATCCAAGACGACCAACAAAACTTGTTCAAGTTCCATCAAGTCTCTATCATGCAAAAAAACATTTCTCAGCAAAAATTCGTCGGTTAAAACGCCATCGTCGAGAAAAAAAGCTTGGAATACTTCGAGAAGCAAGTGGGCCGTTACGGCAGGAAAGAAGAATAATTCCAAGTACAGTTGGAGAGGAACGTTTAGCGATCAACCTGTGAGGCGAGCGATTTTTTCCACCGGAAATGCATCAACCTGTTCCGATATTGATAATGAAAAATCCCCATTCGCCTCGACAACGAGATCGTTCAGCCCGGTTGATGAGACGTTACTTTACAGTATCGATTCGGACTCCGAGGCGAAAGTGTTTCGTCTCGCCGAGTCAAGATCGTTCGGTCCCTCGTGCTGCCGGAATCGTTACGAGAATCCCTGCGATGATCAGGATCCTCGTCGGTGCGGCGAGCACAGCATCGAGGATCCTGATGTCGGAGAGCGCAACACTGTCCAATTTCGCGAGCGGATTCATTCGCACGACAGCGAGTACGAGTTTTACGAACGAAAATCAGAACGGAGCGGCGACTATTCGTCCTACGGTAATAACGATTTAACGATACTGACGCCGCAAATGGATCTGGACGAGAGAAGGCGTTCGAGATTCGGCTCGAACCTGATTAGAGTGTCCAGAGCTTCGGTGACCAGCGACCCGTCGACGCTGGTCGCAAGCGGAGGATCCGGTCGCAGCAAGTCGTCGCGAAATTCAAATTTCAGCCGAACTTCGACCGAAGACACGATATTAGTTACCAATCCAATAGACGACGAAGACTGGCAATTCGAGATCGAAAACAAGAACTTGGTGGTAGAAAGTAACGAAAATTTCGACGTTTACACAACAACCGGAGAGTTGTGTTTTACCGGAGAATGTACGGAAAGTTCGACCAAAAATCGCCAAGTTTCGACGTCAAAATTTCGATCTGCGCTTCGCTGTCTGGGCAATTTTTTTATCATACTACTGAAAAATGTTGTATTACTATCGATACTGCCGACAGTCTATATAGCAGTCTTCATGTGCATTCAGAATCGAGAGGACAGAGAGTCGTTTTGAAAGTCCATTTTCTGTTTTCACTTTCTTTTACATCCGAATATATTTGATAGTGTTTGAGATTAGAGTTCAGAGTAAAACTATCCTATGAAAGCATTGATCAAGTGTATAAACTTAGACCGGTGATTAGAGTGCATCTGGAATGACATTCTTTGTTGTTGTTGTAATTACTTTTTTTTACCATTACCTTTATTGTGCGTACGAGCTCGCGGTGCTTTCACTCCACAAAGCCTAACGAATATTTCAGCACTACCGTTAACCGTTTTAAAGCATGCTGATGATGATGATGATGATGATGATGATGATGACAGCATGTGTGTTTACCGCTTGTTTTGAACCAAGTGCCTTGGACGTGCCGTAGAATTAATAGAGTGATCGAGTTCACAGAACTGCTGTGCGTTATGCAACAAACATTTTATTTTTTGTTTTTATATAGATTAAAACATCGCGACATAGAAAAATCATGGAATTTGTTAACCCCGTCGTTATGCAGTAATAATAACCCAAGTTTGATCAATAAATTTGTCGAGACGATCGATCTCTAGCGATTAAGACTGTTGGAGGGGAAAAAAAGAGACATTTCAATGGAACTATATTTTATGTGTGGAACTTTCTATATTTATTATTATTCCATCCAGTCCAAGTTGTAACGCCAGAAAATCTTGCAGATTTTAGACGGAAAAGAACAAAGTTTGAGTCGCCCTACCACAACAGGTTCTCGTTGACGAGAAGTCTCATTGAGAGAATACAATTTTCCAACGGTACGATTATCTTTATTTTGAAGTGGAACAATATTTTTTGTTCTTAAAAAAATCTCTTAAATAATAACTCTAACTTAATTAACGTATACTGAATGGTGTTAACTAATCAGGGGTCCGTCCCGAATATTGTCATCACGGTCATCACACATTTTTATTTAATGTTTTTATCGCGATTACGTTGTTCACTTGATTCACCGGTGGTTTTGTTGTCATCGTTTTAATTGTCGTTGGCAAATTTTGGGAGGTCATGCTCAACTTTGATCTTTTCTACGGGATTTCCATGCACGTGCCCGGTTCGACTCGGCACAATCAAAGGCGTCTAATTTATACTCGTTTATTTCAAACACATGGCTTGTCTCGTTCGCGTTCGACAATCTAGCTTCCAAGATTTGTATAATCGAATCCCAGCAATTGTTAATAAATGTTATTTTCGTGGATTATCCAATTATAAAAGATCTGTGTGTGTACTGTTTTTGCTCTGTCAAATTTTTCTAACAAGATTTTATTATTTTTTATTTATTACTATTATTATTAGTATTCAACTGCCTTAGCTTTTTAATAAGAAAACAAAAATAAAAATTTCGTTTATTACAAAACATTGCAATAACTCTGGAAGTTTATTCATCGAAACTAATTAACGATGACGATTTTCAGTCAAACCACCTTAATCGCACTCATAGCACAGCGAACATTTTTATCCGCCTAAATCAATAAATAAACCAACGCACTATCGCTTTTAGCAGTTACAAAGAAAAGGTACGCATTCACACGGTAAGATCACGAGTGTAGAATATTAAAAAAAATCAACTCGTAATCGCTTACGCGACAGCAGGTATATTCGCCAATCGTTATCGCACTCACACGCCGAAATAACAGGCTGGAAGCTTTCTCATTTTTTTAAATCACGTCCGCTAGGTTGACGGGATTAAATATTGTCTGTTTCAGCGTACGCCCAAAAATGGGAGGATTTGCTGGTGCAACAACGCGATACTCTCAATGCGGCGTTGGATCAGGTCAGTCAGTTTCGAAGTCAGCTACTCGAGGAGGAACAAATCAGCCAGAAGATGACACGTCCGCGCAATCCACGATACAACTAATAATTACTTTGTTAGAACAGAACAACAACAACAACAACAACAACAAATATTATCCCGCTAATAAATTTTACATAAAAATGCCGCTATCCAACCCATCGAGTAAGCTTCGGAGAAACGCGCTTTATCAGAGTAACGATCCAGTTTTCCAGAAACGTCGGAAGAAACAATTTGCAGTCCAAACTTAGCCACAGCTGAGAGGAAATTAAAGAAGAAAAAGAAAACGAAGAAAAAAAGCGCAAGAAATCAACAAATTAACAAATTCGAAGTCACTAATGATAATAAACGTCCTAAATGATGCCTGGTTTGAAGCACGTTTCCTTAGGGAATTTAGAGTTAAAACGAATTGCCGAAAAAAATTATATTTCTTTTTTTAACTCACAACTAATCCATGACGAAAGAAGAGACGCTCGGAAGCAGATTATCGTTAAAAGGACTGTGGAAGATTTAGCTCGAAATTTATGTGCGTGTGTATGTGGAATGTAGACGTTCCCGAAAAAAGGCTCACAGGGTATGATTAGAGCGTTGTTGGAAGGCTAACGAAGAGATACCGTGCTCTCGATCGTAAATTGATCGACAAACTATTGACCGAGTAAGATGAGAAGACCTTCCAGGATCGATGTACGAGCGACTCGGAGCTCGAAGTGATAGTATAAACAAAATGGGAGAGACGACAGAGGAACGAACAGCGCCGAGTTTTTAAGACTTCGCAGTATTTAACATTCGCCTATCGATCGTAGAAAGAGAAAAATAAGATCGTCAACTGATACAAGCAGTCATGAAAGAATGAATTAAAGAGAACCTCGTTCTTTCGATTGCATCTGGCTTACGTGAGCTATTGGATCATAAATTGTCAGAGGTGAGGTTTCACCACCATACATTTTAAAACGATATCAAAACCTACGACTTGTGTTTTCTCTCCGCCACGTTAATTAAACAAGCAAAGAAAAAAGACCGAAGCAAAAGAATTAAATAAAACAAAAAACAATCGTGAGATAAACCAATGATTCTATCTAGATTCCGAAAAGAAAGATGCTACCAGAAAACGTGGTCGAATTAAAATGGAAAAAGAAATAATCCGAAAGAAATGTAATAAAAATTGTTCGTCTAACTTAACTGGTACGGTGATTCAATAAAGAACATGAAGATTTTTTTAAGTTAAGAGACGCAGGACGTTTGCCAATTTAAGAGTGGTTCTAGCTGCGTAATCAATAATTACGACGTTATGATTACAGCTTTTTAGGAATTATAAGACAGACAAAAAAATGTGTTACGGGACGCACACGTCGTCTATCGCGTTCGTTGTTGCTGTTAGCATTCTCTATCCACCGTTCCGGGTGTGTATCTTGTAACGAAACGGCGAACGGTGCACCCTTCATTGAGCTTCACAATTTTTTTTTTATTTTTATTTTTATTTTCATTAAAACTGTATAATTTATTTTATCGTGCCCGTTGCGAGCCTTTCGACTATTCGTGCTTCGAAAAGCAATATTCGAAGGGGGTTCCAGCGCTACGAGGCAAAAAAGAACGACGTTACCAGTTTAGTCGCTAATTGTAATATCATTGTGCGTCACAACGACAAGATTTTCTAGTTTGGCCATCTTATACTACTGATAAAAACAAACAAAAAAACGTCATTAAAAAAAAGTTGTATCGTCGAATTTGCGGTACGGGTTATCTCGTCTCATTTCGGTGTTGGCCTTCTGCTGATGAAAGAAAAGCAATATCAACGAGTACATTATTTCATTGATTAATGACACAATTCCCAAACATTCGTTCGTTATTTATGCGCCTGTTTTATTTCGTGTATTTTGTGGAATGTCACGAGAATTGTTTTGTTAAGAAAAGAAACAAGAAATAATGTCGAAGATTTTTTTGGTGTAAAACGAGTTTCTATATATATATAAAAAAAAAATATGTCGATGATTCTCTTGTACGGAGAACCGTGATCGGTTACTTAGAACGGGCTGATAATAACTCGTCATTAAACCAAATAACGACTGATTTCGAAATGATAACGTTTAGTCGATAAAAGTTGAGAGAAACAACTGCAACAACAAAAACCCATTACTCTTAAAAATAGGAGCTCGCTTGAGAGGTCCGAGTACTTTAGTTTAATAATAATAATTATACCGTCAATATTTTTATTGCCTTTTGTTCCTTATATATATATTTTTTTTTACTTAACCGAAGCATGTATCAAAAGAAAAAAATATCACCAAGCTCTTACGAAATTTTAATGTGTATTCTTCGGCCGTTGATCTTTTTTCATTTATCTTTTTTCATCTTCGATGGAACGATGTTGCTTCGAGGTGACTTTTGAGAAGCATACACAAAACAACAGTTGTGTCTTTTTTTATTCACTTATAGATTTGAGCATTTGTCAACGCATATCGCAACGATAGTATATATTTTCAAATAACATTCCGTTATTTGAAAAAAATTACGCATGGAACTTGATCTATCCTTGTCCCAAAAAAAATCTCTTTGATCAAACAATCCATTCGTGTCTTTCGTCTAATAATAATTCGGTATCACGCTGTAACATTTTTTTTCTATCAAGATTGGATTTCAGAATTTGTCGTTGTATAGGCGCATTCAGTGTTTTCGGCTGTGGGACCTTGTGTACAATACTATATATATGCCTTGACCAGCGATGTGACGACTTTTTGATCGTAGCGTCAGTATGAAGCTTACGACGCTACCGGGCTCACGGATGCATGTAGAGTGTTCCCGATAACATAAATATCATTAAATGAAAAGAAAAAGCAAAGCAGAATCCATCAATAGTCGTTAACGATAGACAAAACAAAGCTTGAAATCATCCAGTCGCATTAATGAAACAACATATCGCCGCTGAATAGAACAAGAATATATATATTTTTCATAGAACTCTATTATCTTCAAGTAGACGAAGATGTGTTGAGTATATCCAGTATTCGTTTTTCTCTGGATCGTTAGAGTAGCCATCGTCACGATCGTGCATACATTTTTTTGTTGCTTCTTCAAGAAGATAACATTAAATAAATACTGTACCGCGGCGACGATAAGATGT
Source organism: Stenichneumon culpator (assembly GCA_964017025.1). Lineage (NCBI taxonomy): Eukaryota > Metazoa > Arthropoda > Insecta > Hymenoptera > Ichneumonidae > Stenichneumon > Stenichneumon culpator. The sequence continues at coordinate 23,131,077 of OZ024768.1, read as the reverse complement.
TGATATACTTATTATTTTTTTATATGTAAAATAAAACAAAGAAACAGTAACAGAAAGGCAGAATAATCAATTTCGTTGATGCGAAACATTTGTTAATATATTCAGCGTAATTCCATTCTGGCGAAAGCACGTTTTGTCGTCAGCATATATTGTTGTCCACTGATAAACGCCAGTGATTGTTGTCTTTGATTTTAGATGAAAGGTATTTGCTCCGCCTTATTTGAATCGACGTGCACAACAAGTTTTTGGGTATCAACACATTAAACGGAGGTAACACGTTGTGGCTTCGTGAATAAAATAAAATAAAATTTTCAATGAACACAACCGGAAGTCATCGATTTGAAAGATCCCATCCGTTGAAGAAAAAATGTATGATTTTTTTTTCTTTTTACAAACTTTCCTTTATTCGTACTCGAGTAAATATAATAAGAAGCTTTTTTTTCTCATGTAATAAATAACTCGACCAGCAAGTGACAAATTCGGAGAGTCGCTGCTCCGCTTCGATTAAATCTCGAGAACTGTAATGGATCGAGAGTTGTGCATTGATTGCTCGTTAAATAAATAAGATATCTGCCCCATGTTCCCAGTCGTATCGGAGATTGTCGAAAGATCTAGTATACAAAGATACCGTGGGAAAAAAACCGTAAGTCACGTGTAGATTATCGAGAATCGCCACGAACTCTGACAAGTATTTCTATATTATAAAAATGTGTAATTCATTCATTCATTCCTTTATATATACAATTGTTATCGGATAAATCACTCCATACATTCTCGTCTCAAGTTAAGCCTCACCGTTATCAATTGAATGCACGCGAAAACAATATAAAATAAAGGCGGACGTTGTTTCGGTTAGTGGGCAGCACGTATGCCCTTAAAATTTCAATTGTATCTATCTATAACGACATTTATCAATCGTTATCCAAGTGTCCGCTCCCCTCGTCGTCGAGAACGATGGTCGTACGTTTTTCTTCCAGCAACGAGTCTTGGCTGAGCGCAGGTACTTGCCGCGAATATTCACTGGTCGCCCAGAGGAAGAGATCCAACGTTTGTTCAGTGCACTCGGCTATGAAACGCACGAATGGCCTGACATCACCGGTGTTTGCGATCTGCAGGTATTCGTAATACTTGTGACGATGCTGCTTGTGAATTATCACCGGTGGATAACCCGCCTGCATAAGTATCGTGTTCATCAGCAATCTAGAAGTTCTGCCGTTGCCGTCGGAAAAGGGATGTATGTGAACTAATTTGTAATGAGCCAGAGCAGCGTACCTGTTGAAACAATGATACGATTTTAATATTGAAAAAAACAAATAAATAAATAAATAAACTCTTGCGTATTTCTTTTTACCTCACTGGATGCATTCTTATCGCTCGCTCGCTGTTCAACCAAGTGGCGAATTCTTCCATGAGAAAATGTATGTCACCGGGACCCGGAGGTATGTGACCGCCAACGTAAACTTGGGTTCGACGAAAGTGTCCACCCTCGATGGGATCCACGTGACCCAGAACTCGTCGGTGGATTTCCGTGATGTCTTTAATCGAAATCGAGCCCACACTGTCGTACAAGGATAATATTATTATATAAAATAAATAAAAGTAACATATGAATTTTACAGTAGCCCGAACAGGCAGAGGATACTTTGCTCCGAGGTACGTATCATCAATGTGGCAGAGTGTTAACTGACACAAGCGAGTATACAATGACATTATCGTTTGGCAGCAAAAAAAAAATAAAATCGTGAGACAACACAAAGTGACAGATTTTTTTGATGAGATGCTCACGTTTGAAACGTCTGTTCATTGTCAGTGCCCCGACAAGCTGTATTACAATCGTTCCACTCCGGAGCGTTCAATCTATGCAGAAGCATTACAGTTTTTCAGGCGTTAAGTCACTACCGCCGATAAACTCAATCCATTTATCGAAGCTTTTCATATCAAAGATTTTCAATGATACCAAGGTTGGACAATTTTTCATTATAAAAATACGACATTATTATTAATGTACTATAATTCGCACTATACTCGTACTGACATTTATAAACTCAATTAAAATGATTATTTTTTCATTCTAATAATGCCCAACTCTGGATGATGAAAAGATTTTTTGAAACAATAGCCAAATTTTGATGATGATATAATGAAAAAATATATTTAGATTACCTATTGACGAGCGTAGCGTTAATATATTTCATTGCAGCATCCAAGCCAAGAATCTCGTTATGCTCGTCGATGCTTTTTCCTGCCACTGCCGTTCGTGTCTCGACTATAGCTCTGGTCTGAGCGAGATTCATGGTGTTTCCTTCTATACCGACAGTGTGATAAATATGTTGAAAATATGCTTCTTTCTTGGCTCTTATGAGAGCAGCATTGTTGTCGGGAATGCCGGATAGGGCGTTTCTCTTATCGTCTATCCTGCTCAGCATCCTTCTGTCAAGTTCCTCTACGACCCTCGCCGTTCGCTGTCTGTTCATCAAAGCGCTTTCATGCTTTGGCTCATAAGTCAACGCCCTCACGTAGAACTCATTGGCTTTGATCACGTCGTTCTGCATATGCTCCAAAAACTCACCGTAGTGATTGAGCACGTCCGGATGCTGCGGGGCAAGAGCAACGGCATGCTGAAAAAGTTTTATAGCTTTTTGCTGTTTTCCTGAGAGTTTCATCTCCAGCGCTAGGTGAAGCGAAGAAAGAGCCTCAGAGGTGGAGGCTGCGTCGTTGGTGTATTCCAATCTTTGGAGCTCCGAGCTTTCCAGCACGAGACTGTTGACATTGCCATCCTCGTAAACGTTGAGAAAGCTTTCGGAGGGCAGAGGAGCAAAGACTCGCCGCGCGTCACCATCTAAGAGCGAGATATCAATTAAGTAACAGACCTTGACTGCTCAACAAAAATGTATTGTAATTTTTCTCGTCGACTGGCGAGAATTAAAAAAAAAAAAACAAAAACAAAAACAAAAACACATTACAATTTCCAATACCCGTCACGTCGATCTGCTGTCTAGTATGCAGATAGTGGGACAGAGCAGTGGCGATGACAGCGACCGCGATACCGGAGACGAATACGAGAAAGACTCCGACACGACCCGCTGCGGTAGCCGTCGTTTCTTTTTTCGCTTTGCTCTTCATACGCGTTGCTTTCGCATACAGCGTGTAACACACGTTCGCGCTGTTCGGTGACATCTCTTTGTCAGTGGAAACAAACTTTTTGACAGAACGGAATTTAACGAGTTGATCTGCGACTTCATACTTGCGACGAACCACGATCAGCTGTCCTGTTCCAACTGGTGCCAACTGAGCTCGCATAGAGCACCGAGCCCAACGGATCCCGCCGAGGCCGAGCCGAACTCAGTTTTACCCCTACTTATTACCTGCCTCTTGGCGGAGAGCCACTGTAGATCATGTGGTGATTTTTTATTGGACAGAGATTGATCCACATGTCATGTACGACTCGTAAACAATTCGTAATTCTGCATTAAACTTGTTTTTTATATACTTTTTCTATGTTCTTTTTTTTTTAATATACGCCCTTCCCAGAATATAATCCTGTTGTCCGTTGTATTACAGTTGGAAGCCCGGTGAAATAATAAAATGAATTGTTCGACTCGTCGATGAATAAATCATCGTGTCCCATGCGAGAACATGTAGATCCACTTTTATGTACATATTGAATGTGAGTTTATGACCTGTCGATGTGATAACGATAAGGCGTTACGTAAATCCCATCGCATGTTGTGTACATCCAGTTAGTTGCACGATCGAAGCCACATCTGTCCAAGTATAAAATACCCTCTTAGTAAATGGCTGTTAGACATTTGTTCAGGATTTTTAACAAGTCCTCTGCATCACGGGTGATTATAATTCGACCCGGACAAGGAGCAAGTGTTTTTCTCCGACATTGTGGTGATTCTATTTATTTGTAGGTGAGGAGATTCGGTACCGTTGCTGAAAAGCCGCAGTTTCTTGGAATAGAGACCCGCTTCACCGATGCCTTGGAATTTTTCAACAAGGACTCGTATAAACCAATACCGATTTATCGGTTATTAACAGCCGCCAATAATGCCGAGTTACCTGCTGATATCAATGTTCGTCATGTCAACTTACTGCAAAAAGAAAGGGAAATTGAAACAAAAAAATAACGCATATTGCCACGTTTGTGGCTCATGAAATAATTTAATTTATTTACACTTTAGTGTACTTCCCTTGTTAATATTTGCCCTGAAAAAATTCATGTTTTAATTACAATGTCTGTGGTGCTATGAAACTTTTTTCCAATAATAATGAGAATTTTACATTGCGATAAATCAGGTGGATAAGGGGAGATTGCTCAAGATGTATCAAAGTATGGTGAGCATATGTGTAATGGACAAAATTCTGTATGAGTCTCAGCGACAGGGTCGAATATCATTTTACATGACGAACGCAGGGGAAGAAGCAATTCAAATTGGATCCGCCGAAGCATTGACCCTTCAAGATCTCGTTTACTCTCAGTACAGAGAAGCAGGTGAATCTATAAGGCTGTGCAGATTAACAAAAAAAAGAAAAGATACTACATTTGATTTTGTCAGGTGTTCTACTCCATCGAGGTTATTCATTCGATAAGTTCATGAATCAATGCTACGGCAATTGCGAAGACAAGGGAAAAGGAAGACAAATGCCCGTACACTATGGCTGTAAAGAATTAAATTTTGTCACTATATCTTCGCCTCTAACGACTCAGCTTCCTCAAGGTAACGGCTATAATCATGATTTTTATGTTTTTTTTTGTCATTTCAAAGTCAATGACTTAAATTGGATTGTGGAAACAGCGGTAGGAGCTGCCTATGCATTAAAAAAAGCAGGTCGAAATGCATGTGTCGTATGTTATTTCGGTGACGGTGCAGCCAGCGAGGGTGATGCTTTTGCGGCGCTAAATTTTGCTGCGACGCTCGACTGTCCGATCATTTTCATATGGTAGGCTCCATAGCGATTCGATAAGAAAGCTATTTCAAGTCATTCAATTTTTGTATTTTATCAACTTAAATCGTTTGCAGCCGCAACAATGGATACGCCATTTCAACGCCGACCACCGAACAATACAAGGGTGATGGAATTGCGGCCCGAGGACCAGCATTTGGCATAAATACCATTCGAGTCGATGGAAATGATGTTCTCGCGATGCTTCACGCTGTCCAGAGATCTCGAGAATATTGTATCGCCGAGAAGAAGCCTGTCTTAATAGAAGCTATGAGTTACCGGTACGTTGCAATTTATCCGGATTCAATCGACTATTAATTCATCAAATTCCTCCAGAGTGGGACATCACAGCACCTCCGACGACAGTACAGCCTACAGATCGGCGGATGAAATAGCTCTGTGGAACGATAAAACTCCGATAACAAAGTTCCGCATGTACTTGGAGAATCTTGGCTACTGGAGCAACGATGAGGAGTCCGAACTTCAAAAATCCACCAAGAGCAAAGTTCTATTGGCTTTCGCTGAGGCAGAAAAAAAACTGAAACCCCATTGGAAAGAAATGTTTGCTGATGTCTATCGTGACATGCCAGATCACATTAAGTAAGTCCTTGATAATATTAATGGAGATTATATGAAGGGAGAGAACTTAATTTAACGTTTATGTAACCTCAACTTTTTTTTAATTCAAAATAATTGTAATTTAACAAATTAGCGTTTCCCCCATAACTTTTTCTTTCACCCTAATTTAAACTCTTGGATCACTCTCCACTCTTTCAAGAGTTTCCATTACTATAGAAAGTCAACGGTCATATGAGTTATTATGTTTATTGTATTTTTCAGAAAACAAATGCAATCAATGGAAAATCATCTGAAGGAATACAAAGAGCACTACCCAACGATGGATTACAAAGAGTTATGATTTTATTGAATTCGTTATTAGCACTTATCAATGCACACCTCTTCTTACCAATTTCTATATTTAATGAATTATAAAAGTACTAATGACCGATCGACAGAACATTTCATGTTGAATATATCTGTTTATTGATCATGTACATCCGGTTCTTTGCTATTTAGACTCTCTGCAAGTTGTTTGTACTTTTCCAGTCTAAACTCCTTTCGTGCTTCGTCGAGCAATAAATTGTGAATCAAGTCATCTTGGTGCGGATTGGTCTGATTCAGCTCCGGAAAGATATTACTTCTCAGTTCCAGAACAGCTTTTTTATAATGAATGCCAGGATAGTCACGAGGAATTTTGTGAAGTTTCGTGTATGATGTCGTGTAGTCTTGATATCTCGGTACCAAAACTTTGAAGAGTTTATGAACGTACTGCTTCTCAAGAATCCAGAAGTCTGCCAGTTCCATCATTTCCGGATTGTTTGGGCCATGTCGGATAGCCTCGGATATAAGCTAAAATTGAATTTTACCGTTCAAACTGTTGTCATGCTCATTTGGATTAGTCATTTATTTTTTAACAATTGAAAAGAAATAAAACCATACCCTGTCTGCATAACCTCTAACTTCGTCACCACGGTTGTAAAACAACTCGAGTCTTTCATATTTGAACAATGCCGTCAGAGTTTTTTGGATCTTACGAATTCTTCCTTGGGGTCCATCGATATTTTTTAATCTACGGTGCTTCGGCTGATAATTGTAATTTAATTTCGACACCAACTTCGTTACATTCGCCTGATTCATTTTGGAGGTCTTCTTCCTTTTTATTTTTAGGTTTTATGCCATAGGCCAAGTACCGGTCTCCCATTGGGTGAGCACCGTGCTCGAGTTTGTGTCGTGCGCAACACCATTAGTCGTTCATGTGAATGGTGCATTTATGAGCCGCGGAGTCACTCGTGGAGTTGATGACTGGGTGCGGGATGTTAGAAATAGTTATGGAAAAATAAAGTCAGCGTCACTGTAGACACGGCGTTCAAATTATACAAAGTGCAATATCAACTGTAATGTCTGTAAACTCGAATGAAAAGAGTTACAATTGAAACTCACCTACAGCCTCGAAGCTAGTACCACTTGCAGCTGATATGTAAACGCGCCTTTGTTATTGGTTTATGCGGCGACCGCGCGAACGTAGTTGACGGACATGAAATTCGGTATTTGACAACCTCATCTAATCTCATCCTGGTAGTTTCATTGTACGACTCAATGAATGATCTCCAACAAAATTTTAATTATCGGTTTATCCTGAATCGTTTTCATTTTCTAGTGCGCTGAACCCGTTCGCCATGTGATCAAGATTGTCACTTCGTCTTTCGCCGCGCACAGACCGGCAAGTGTTCATCGAAAGGAAACAAGAATTAAATTCTTATCGCTTGCCAGCGGTATCTGCCCGTAAAACCGAATAAGCAACGATTGTTTTTCGCAAAATGGCACGTTATTTATCGAGAGTCACCGCTGTTCTTGCTCTTGCCGACAGCAAAAAAGTCACCGAACGCAAGGTAAGTTCAAAACTTCCTCTCCACTCACTGAAATTCTGTACTTTAACTTTACAGTTATATTTATTTTTCCCTCAATTCACCTTTTTTTCTACGCAATTTGCCGCTTTTGTTGTTCTCAGACCTTCCTCCAGGACATGCTGGACATTTATGCGGATGAAGAATATGTCGAAGCGATCAACGCTGTATCAGATACGAAATTCGATGGTCCCACTTCTTGGAACGAAATAATGCTCACTGTTCATCGAGTCATTTTATCGGTATGTAAATGTTTTCCGCTCGGATTCAAAGTTTAAAAAAATGTATTTTCAAAATTTTTTGACCCATGGACGCTTAATTGATCTTCAGGAAGCAGAGAAACCTCTGAGCAAGGCTCAGAGAACCAACACAGTAGCCCACTTGCGGAGCAGCTGCGGCACTGTTATGACGAAAACTGTTAGCCTTGCCACCAGTACGAGGACGATGTCTCTCTGCTGTGCCGATCTCATGGCCGTAATCTTTCAGATACTAGAGAAAAAAAATTACGAATGTTTTCATGACATTTACATAAACATTCTTGTCAATCATGTTCTCATGAACAAGCGCTACAGGATGGAAATAAATGGAGAACAGTGGAGCAAAATATTGACGATGAGTATAAAGATTTATCAAAACAGCTCAGATTATTTTAAGAGCGTTGTTCTCAACACCGCCAGAATGGCTATCCAGTATGGATGTTTGCAGTCCCATTTACTGCTTGAGGTCAAGAAAATTCTGCCTTTCCTAGGTAAAACTACAAATTCATCTTTTAACAGCTATGCGATCCAAAATCGTTGTTGATCAAATGATTCTTTGAATCAATGTAACTTTGAAACAAATGCTTTCAGAGCAAATCTTCAAGGACACCAAATCCGACAAGGGAATGATGCTGAAGCCGGTGTACGAACTGACACACACAGTTTGTCAGCAAATTGGCACGGAGAGTCGAATAGCGTTGTGCGAGCTCAGTGAAAAATGCTTACCTCTCATAGTCCCCTTGGAGGGATGCCCCGAGAAATACGAGATGATGTTGCTCTTCATACAGATTCATCATCCGAGTGGTGTGGACGCTAACGACGATGCGGCTTACGCTTGTGACTGGGATTTGTGGAAAAGCATTATTAGAGGAATACACGCGAATATCGTCAGAGATATGAAGTCGGAGAAATTTTCGCCGTGCTTATTAAAACTCGCTTGCGAAGGTAATAACTTTTTAAAGCCAATTTCAATTGATGTTTGCCCTGCGCGGCACATTTTTTAAATGCTGAAATTTATCAGTTTACAGACAAATAATGCTGGATTCGTCGTACGTGAAGGAGGAATCGCCGAGCAGAGCCGACGAGGAGTACACTCAACCGACCAAGCGTCGGCGTCTGTCGATGGCAATTCAAAAGCCGATCGACATGTTGACGGACGTTGATCTCGAAAATACGTGGTCGTCTGTTCAGATACTCACAGTCTTGCTGAGAAAATATCCTGATTGTTTGAAATCCAGCGATTACATTGAATTTTTGAGGAGCGTGACGGAATTCGTCACAGCGTCGCTGAACAACGAAAATATAATGGATAGTTTGTGCGAACTTTGCACCGTGCTCATCAGCGTTGAGAAGGAATACACCCATGAAATTGAAAAAACCGAAAGCATCGGAGTTTGTTGGGAAAAGATATGGGACACTATGCTACGGTAAATTTAGCAAATAACGTGGATTTCAATATTAAAAAGTAATGAAAATTCTATCGTATAAAAATGTATGTTGCAGAGCTCTGAGTATGAATCAGAACGTGGAATTGGGCCACCGCCTGCTGCAGTCGATAATTGAGCATCGCAACGTTTTGAATCCGACTGCGTTCTTGCGTCTCTATCTCACTAAGGCCATAAAATGGTCATCCCCGAGCGTCGAAACGTTGCTGAATTTTTGCCACCACGTGCCAATGCCTTCCGAACTCTCCAACGCCGGTGGTGCATCCGCAAAACCCGAAGCTTCTGTAAGAGAATCGCTCGTTCGTTGGACTCTGGAAATTCCATCTTCAAAATTACCGACTCAGATACCCTCGGTATCTCTGGCAAACTTGCTCACCTGTCTCACGATAAAATCCTGTCACAAGCGAGAATTTCGCGAGACCGAGAATTTTCACGATTCACCGATTCGACGAAAGATCGCGGCAGTGAGAGCTCTCGAACGAGATCTGTTCGACGATCACAAGGCAAAGGCACTCAATGATATCGAGAGATGCCACTTGGCGCTGGAATTCCGCCGGAATCTCTTCGACGAGCCAGATGAACTGAAAACGACCGAGACGAAACTTCGGACCGTCTGTGTTCCGGCAATTTTGGAGATGCTGATTTGCTTACTGACCGACTCCCTGAGTAACGTCTCCCCGGAGGAGGACATAGGTACCTTCATAAAAAAAATTACAGTCGTGGCAAAATTATTGTCGAATTACGCGGAATTTAACGTTCGAGCTGACGATCAAATAGCGAAGCTCGTCAGTCTGTTCACGCAATGTTTCAAAAAAATGACTGCGTCCCTGCCAGCAATGAGTACTGCGAAATGCCCTTATCTGGTGCCCATCGTTGAAGCCCTCGAGGTCCTCTACTGCACGCGATATCACTGGAAAATTGCGGAAATGATCATCGATCTATCGTCAATGGATTTTATCGCATTTATTTACGAACTCATACCCGACGACAGCGAAGATCCCGTCAACGACGAAAATTTCCAGAGCTTCTGCGCTTATCCGCGAAAGTTCATGAACCGAAAAGGCTCGGGATCGTCTGGCGGACGGTCGGACTCCGACCGAGTTAAAAATTCCGCTCACAAAGTTCTCACGTATTACTGCTGCGCGTGGATCGGCGAGGATATTACCATCTCGCAGACTAGAGTCTTGAGGAACATGATGAAGATCGATATCTACGAGGCAACAAGCACCGAGAATCTTCGAAGAGCCCTGACTGTTCTCAAAGCTTTCGGATCTTCGGAAAAACAGCTGTCGACCAGCGACGATTGTCTCGATATTTCTACGACATTCCTGAGACAACTCTATGCCTCGCGAAGAAACGACGAAACCGCTGTACGTGGTGTATTGAACGTTTTCCCCCACTTCGTCAAAGCGGCTCTGCAACTTCGTCGCAGCGTCGACGACCTCTTGACAATTTTATTTAAGATCCACAAACAACTTATCGACGACATTCCAATTTTCGGGCCACTCGTTCAAGCTGACTTTGTCAAGTGCTTGGCGGAAATCATTCGACTCAATCCACACCTGAAATGGCAACTTCGCAGTTCCGCCGAAGCTTCACCGATCACCGATGTCATCCTGGGCTACGTGAGTAATCCTTTCTACCTGGTGCGCTTGGAAGTCGTTCGAGCTCTTTACGTCGTATTTTCATCGAGATACATCGAAGTTCCTTGGAAGCTAAAATTCTTCGAGAAAATCGAATCGTCATTGTCGAATTTATTCGTGACCGACGAATTACCCGAGGGTAGTGAGAAAGTGGACGAAATGCTGACGCGAAAGATAACGGCAGTTCACGTATTCGCAGCGATAATACGCGCCAGCGAGTTTCTCCAGGGTCGAGCCCTGTTCGGTGCAATACAGATGTCTCTGGTGAAGCAGGTCAAGACAACGACGCTCAAGAAAGCTCTGCTCTCGGTAACGCGAAACGAAAACGAGCAACGAAGATTGGTGGAGATCAATCTGCACTACCTTCTCGCCCGCTGGTTCGAGGGTAATTATACTCTTCAATGTTTTCCATGGACACTCGTCGAATGCCAGTCCCAAGAGGATTTCTCGAGAATGTACATCGAGACTCTGCTGATGATAAAATTGAAGAGACGAGAGTTCGATGACGTGTACATCTTGTGCAACAATCTCGACGTCGAATTCGGGAGAACTATAGAAAGTTGTTTTCCCTCGATAACGGCGCTGCTCCTGTCGATGAAAAACGGCGATGTTCTGGACGAGAGCTACGGCTCACAGATGTACGATCGTTTGCGCTCGAACTCCGGCGAATTTCACGGACTCAGAAATTTCGACGATTTGCTGGTTGAAAAGCTCCCCGAAGTCATAGTCGAACTCGTGAAGAGGATTCACGATCAGGAATACTTCTGTATGCTCTTCGAGCTTCGTGTATTTTTACCGAAATTAAGTCCACAGAGTATCGACACCGAGACTGTGAATCGTTGCTTTCGTTGCCTCGTGGACGATCTTCCGGTCAACGGTCCATCGATCGTCGAGTATATGGTCAGGCGACACCCGAGATTCCTGCAGAAGGTATTGATGAGCCTCAACTGCAATGTCCACGAGGTCAATGGCACTGACTATAGACTCACAGCTTTTTGTCAGTACGCGTATTTCTACAAAACCGTTATCGACGAATTATCCAGCCCTTACTTCAGTCCGATGGCCTTCTACGTTGTCAGAGACATAACTCACGCTCTTCTCGCTCTGATGAAGGAAGAAACCAAGCCACTTTCTGAAATGGCTTGCACCTATTTTCAATTGTTCCTGAAAAGTGCTCTGCCGGCTCGATCGGCCGAGATACAGCAAGTTCTGAGCTTCATAGTCTCGTCCCTGGTATCGATTATCAAAGCCGGCAAAGTTTCCGGAGCGATGTCCACACTGCGTTTCTTGATAATCGATCAGAAATTAATACTCGGCGACGCGATAAAAAAACTCGACTCGTTCCCGAACGAGGAGTCCTTCGAGGAGATCAAGCAGGTCCACAACGGTTTGAAGTACAAGGCAAACAGTTTCTACAGTCTGGAGGATGAGATCGAGCATTTCTTGAACGCCGTGCATGAGAAGACATTGAGCTGCAGTCTCGCGGGACTTTCGCACGTGAGGAGTCAATTGTCGACAAGAAAAACCGAGTTGCGAGCTATGTACAGTAAGCTCGAGAGACTGCGAGGTTTCGCCGAAGATTGCGCCGTGAGCACGCTGCACAGGCTGGTCTACAAACTCGTTCAACTAACGAAATCAAGCGACGCCGATGTGTCGCTGGAAGCTGTGAAGTGTCTCGGCGAAATTGGTCCAGCCGACCTCACAACGATGATTCTTCGTCCGGAAAGCGGATACCGCCGAGAGGATATCAACGACGAAATTCCGATGCTGACCTTGCAAGTCATAAGTCGATTGGCCGATCATCTTATCGAGAACAACGTGGAATTGAAAAGAGCTAGCGCCGACGCTCTGTACGAGGTTCTCGCCACGACCTGGGGACAAAAACTGTTCACGAAACAGTCGCTCGGCGAGGAATTCAGTCGGATTTACGATCACGTTTATCCCTTCGGGACAGCGAGATCCTCGAGGTCCCAGAAGATCTGTATCGATCGAGGAAACTGGGAGCGATGCATAGATCCTACCGTTGATCTATGGATGCCGGCGAGTTACGACTCTTATCCGACATGGATAATCGATGTAACGTGCAAACTGCTCGATTGCTGCGTAAATTTTTACACGAAGAGCCTGAAGCCTGTTTGCCGATTGAGCGTCGAGTTTTGTGAGACTCTGCTACCGAGACTCGTGAATTTGATAATTCGAACGGAGGAAAGTCTCATCGATGATGTTTCCATCGTTATCAATAGATTCTTCGGATTTATTTTCGAATCCAACAACGAGACGGATCAATCTATGACGACTCCGGATAGTTCGATGAAACGGGACGTCGCGCGGAGCTACGAATGTGTGCGCTGCATGTTGAACGTCGTTAATTTCATGAGGATACAGTCGATCGACAACGCTCCGCTGGCACTCGATTATCTGCTCATCGCCAAGGCGGCCCAGTACTGCTCAGCCTACTTCACATCAGTTCTATACGCGGAACTGTGGTGCGAGAGTATTCTCCGGGACTCGGGACTGCTTATGAACAAAGTACCTGGTACTTGGATGTCGGCTATCGATTGTATATGCGAATCGAAACCGGATTCGGGTAAATTGCTGCAGGATATCGTCAGAGAAGCTTATCTGCACATAGGCGATCCGGACTCGATCTACGGATGCGGATTGTCGCATCTGACTGACTCATCGTTCAGGACACAGCACTATATTCATCTCAGGCAGTGGGACAAAGTAATGCTCGCTCAGGACGTTGATATGAGCTGCGGAAGCACAGCGACGCGCGGTAAGCGTGTTATTATTAATTATTAGTGAAGTCATTATTAACCCTTTACAAGTCCCATCGCCCGAAACCGTACCGAATCGAGACTAACGGACGCGTAGTGGGGGTCACGCGTAGCTATGGTAGCGCCTAAAGGGGATACAGATGTGACTTAAAAAGGGTTAATGAAATCATTTTTGTTTTACAGGTATGCTGAACGCTCTGCAACAGTCGGGACTCCAATATCTTCTCGGACGAACGATAAACACGGTGAACAAAGAGGCGGAGAACGTGGACGATTTCATGTACGAAGCTGCATGGCGTCTCGGCGATTGGAACATCGTAGAGTCCCATCGAGTTACCGAATCCATGGCGGATGCTTCGGCGAGTCCGCAGAGTATCAAGAGCGAGGATTACCATGCTTCTCACTATCGGGCACTGAAATGTCTATGCGACGGCGATACAGTGAGCCTGAAGAGCGCTTTGGACAATGGTCGCGCCAGCATCGTGAAGTCACTGCGTAACATGAGTTTGGGTGAATTATTTTTTGAATATGAAGTTAAACGTGAGCTTAAGAAAATTAAGAGATACTGATACGTAACACTTTTTCCAGAATGCAATCAAACGGTTTATCCGATATTATCGAAATTGCAATTGCTCCGCGAGATCGAGGAATTTGCGACTACCACGCCCGATAACTATGAAGCGTTGTTCGACGCGTGGTATCGGGAAGATTTCAGCAACACCCACGACTTCCAGTACGTGGAGCCGATTCTGTCGCAGAGACTGGTGATGTATGGTATGAGAAAATCCGGTAGCACACTAGTAACGATGAACCGTGCCTTGATCCACACACACTTGGAAATCGCCGAAATCGCCGAGAAGCAAGGATATTTTCCGATAGCCGCGCGTTCTCTGGGAACACTGACGAAGATGAACGGTCTACCCGACAGAGCACGTGATCAATTGACCTACCAAGAGGCCCTTTTAGCCTGGAAACGCAACGATCAAGATATCGGCCGTTATCTTCTCAGAAATCTGGTTAAAAAACCTTCTCTGAATCCGAGCTTGCGCGCCAACACTCTGCGAGTTTACGGTAACTGGATGGCCGAAACGAAGTCGGAAAATCCTCAGGCGATTATCAAAAAATACTACGACGAATCAATAAGGACGAGCTACAGTATGAACAAGCGATCGTCGAACGACATCAAGAACCAGACCGATGCCCAGGCAGATCTCGCTCAGTTCGCCGATGCCCAGTACCAGCAGATAATAGAATTCATGAAATCGCCACAATACGAGAGTCTCATGGAATGTTCGAAGTTGCAGAACGAAATGCGGAGCGGTAGAGCTGCGCCGGGCAAGGGTACCGATGAGATGAAAGCGATGTTAAACTATCAGAAGCAGATGACCAACGACGCTGCCGAACTCGAGGATATAAAACGGGAGAAGGAAATGTATCTTGTCCTGGCGACGCGATCCTATGTGTCAACGCTGAAAAACGCCAACGGGCACGATCTCCTGATATTTCGTCTGGTATCGCTGTGGTTCGACAACATGTTTTGCAGAGAACTGAACGAGGTTCTAGAAGGAAATCTCCAGAAAGTCGCATCTCACAAGTTCATAACGCTGTTGCCCCAACTCGCGCCGCACATGAGCCACGAGATCAACACTTTTACATCGAAAATCAACGACCTCATGGAGCGATGCGCCAGGCAACATCCGCATCACACACTGCCGGTATTGCTGGCGTTGAAAAATACGTACAAGGATCATGAATATCAGTCGGTTGAAAAAGGATCGCAGAAGAGAGTCGAGAAAAAAAAACCGGAAGGGCGTATCGTCATGGCGGAATCGTTGATACAGAAACTCACTGAGTCAACGATCCGTCCGATAATACAAGAGATGTGCCAATTGTCGAACGCTCTTATTATGCTCGCTTATTATAGCGTATCTGACGCACAGGCCAAAAAAGCCGGCGTACCCCACAGCATTCCAAGAACTCAAGCAATAACGAGAGTTCGAAACTTCGAACACCTATGCGTGCCGACGATAACGCTGGACGTGAGGCCAAATGGAAATTACGATGATGTAATCGGCATAAGGGAGTACGACACAACCTTCGAGATTCCGGGCGGAATTTGCGCGCCGAAAAAATTAATATGCGTCGGTACCGATGGAATACCGAGGAAGCAATTGGTCAAAGGTCGCGACGATCTCAGACAGGACGCGGTTATGCAACAAGTCTGTACGGTCATGAACTCGATGCTGAGAGCGAGCAAGGAAACAAAACGCAGAAAGTTGCACATAAGGACGTACAAGATCGTGCCTCTGTCGCAGAGATCGGGTGTGTTGGAATGGTGCGAGAACACATTACCGATATCGAACGTTCTCTGCGATACCCCTGGGAAACTCGGTCTGCACTCCAAGTATTACCCGGCCGACTGGAGCGTACAAAAGTGCAGAATAAAATTACGCGATGTCGATAAATCATCGACGGACGTCAAATTGAAGGCGTTTCTGGAGTGTTGCAAAAATTTGCATCCAGCGTTTCACCACTTCTTCATGGAGAAGTATCCGTCGGCGGAGACGTGGTTCGAGCGAAGGTTGGCTTACACGCGGAGCGTGGCTACGACCTCGATGGTCGGATACATGCTTGGCCTCGGGGACCGGCACTTCAGCAACATTCTCATCGATCAGACCACGGCCGAAGTTATACACATAGATTTCGGAATAGCCTTCGCCCAAGGCAAGGTTTTGCCGATACCAGAAACAGTGCCGTTCCGTCTGACCCGCGATATGGAAGCGGCTATGGGTATATGCGGGGTCGAGGGTGTGATGCGACGCAGCTGCGAGGAGACCGTGGCTGTGCTGCGTGATAGGCGGAAAACTCTGATAACGCTACTCCAAGTACTTCTCTACGATCCACTCTTCTGCTGGGCCATAACGCCGGTGAAGTCCGAGGAAAGCTGCGTCGGCTCTCGATACGGTGAGCGAATCAGTAACCAGACTGCCGGCGAAACGAGCGCGAAGAAGACGAACAAGATCGCCGAAAGGGCTTTACTGAGAATCGAACAGAAGCTTCAGGGAACGGAGGACGGCCTGGTATCGAGTATCTCCGGTCAGGTCGAACGACTCATACAGCAAGCACGGGATCCTGCCAATCTCTGTCGCTTGTACAGTGGCTGGCAAGCCTATCTGTAGAATTTATTTTTTTGTATCCTTTCTGTGATAAACCTCGCGTACCTTAGACCGTCGAACGTTTTCCCGCTGGCCCGGTCTGACCAATAGAGTCGATTTATCCGGTGAATTATTGATAAGAGTAAATTAGATAATACGCCGCATCTGCCTCAGGCTATTTATCGCGAAGCTATATACCGCAGCCGTTGCAGTCGATAAAACTGTTAGTATGACACGATTTTATACTCCGAGTAAACAAACTAATTTTCGTCGTGGACGTTTAAAAATTATATGTAAGCTTAATAATGTTGATCTTTCGTTTGTCGGTAAAAAATTAATCGTTTGACATTCCTTTTAACTTTACAATCATCAGGACGAAATCGAAAATAGTACGAATAGTACAAATAGTATTAGTAGTCGTGCACGTCAATGAACAAGTACCCACATAGTAAAGTCCACCCACGTTCCGGGTGAGTTTACTCGCGACGTTTTATTTTCATTATTTAGTATTAGAAAACCATCCCGTAACTTCGCGCAACGCGCGTTGGTATTTACCAGTGAAGAGCGTCAAGACGGAAAGGCAGATGTCTGTCTGTGAAGTCTAATGAAAAACCTCGCACACTAGATCGGAGATTACACGACGAAACCTGACTTTAATACTAATGAGCTTTGCTCGCATCCGGTAGGCAAACCGCAACACTTTGTAAAGGACTTTGAACCAAGCGTTAAATGTTGAAGTCCGAAGAGACGGGAAACCAATGTTTGTTTTGTTTGTTAATATAATTCACCGTTCACATATACAATGTATAAAACGATACGTTGTTTTTTCCAAAGATTTTTCGTTCATTCATAGTCGTTGATACGTTCTAACTTATACCAAACGAAAGATAAGATAAAGTTACGTTCTGTGACTTAGTCACTTTTTTTTTTAATTTTCCCAAGTTTTCCGTTATTACCCAGTTAGAAAAATGACGGCACGGCGACGGAACGGTGGCGGTACCAATGGCATACGATACCCGTTTGACGACACGCTTTTCTATCTGGGTAGTATTAATAAATATGCAAAGCCGAAACACTGTACTTAAGAACTATATCTGTAAAGAAAATATATACGAAAGAGAAAGCCGTAATATAAATAGCAATTGGCCATGGCAATGTACGCTCGTGGAATAAAAATTATAATTTCATACAAGCCCTGTCGTTGATCCTCTATTTTCATCCTCTTCCCGACTTCGACGAGGCACTCATTTCTCAATTGTCTGATTCTCGAAGGAGATCTTTATATGCTCGATACGATTTCAGCTTTTCGTTTATGTCATCGAGTTTTTTTTTCTTTTGTTGCACACTTATCTCTGTCTTCACAATAATCGCAACGATTTTCCGAAAAAATAGTCAATGTCAGTGCGAAATGAGAACGCCTGACCTGATGCTGGTCCGATGCGTCGATGACGGTTGGTTTACTGTTCGTAAATTGATAGTAAAGTGCAACCGAAGTGATAATCATTCGACAACGCCGACTGCTAAGTAATCAGGGCGTAAGCCACATAAGATCCGTCTGTAAAGTACCCCCGGAACTGTTGTGCCAACGTCTCTCCGATGATAATTTTGACATCATCAACTATCCAAAATTTGACGATCTCTAGTGCAATTTCATACCGCAGAAATGATTCCATATCTGGCAAGCGCTCCCGATGATTGCGATGATATTTTGTGGTATCTGTAATCTCTCGAGTCGAAGTAATCAACGCTATGCAAACTTTTATCGAACATAATCGGCGTCTCGAAGACGTTGCACTATCGGCAGTTAACATTCAGGAATAGGATGGCACCGATGTCGGGGTTACAACAGTTGACCTTGACAATGTACGCTCCACGAATAAAGATCAGAAGTTTCCGCGTTATAACATTATCTATCAGGCCTGTTTATCGAATGCACGCCTCCGGGCATAGCAATTATTTCGTGATTGCCTTTTGCCTGTTGTGTTCGAGATAAAGATCTTAATGCATTCGCGTCTATTTCCGATTATCTTATATATATATATATAGGTATTGGAAAGTTCTTCGTCTGTTTGTCCCAATTTTCATGAATTCCCTGGTTATTCTAAGTCCTCCTTGGGGGTCTTTGAAAAATGAAGTCTTTAACCCGGTAGTAACATATTTCCGGTATGACGTCACTTCCGGTTGGAAAATAAAATTTATTTCACCCGGTGTGAAGCTCGTGCGAAAAACTTTTTCTTAACTCGAGTGATTGCAAAAGTTGCCTTCGGCTCGTACTTCAAATGCCCCGTCGTTAGAAAAAGCTTTATCGCACTAGTATCGTAATGCACTATTTCAAACCGAAAGCCACATATTTCGGTTAAACCTCCGTAAATCTGAATTTCCGATGTCTAAAGTCCATAGTCCATAGCGATGAGGTCAAACGGCCGAGCCCCAACAACCTACCAAAAGGCTATAAACGATTCTTTATTCCCAAATAAAGCGTAGACACATAAACAGATTTTTTTTTGTAATATGTTAGTTACGTATTTCTGTTACTAGAGTCGATATAGTAGCCTCATGATGTTTTACGATAGTCCGGTACGCAGCGCGAACGCATGTCTCGATGCCACACCGATATGTCGATGACGCTTGGTTTCATTATCCCTAATGTGAAAATCCTGCGGAAACAGATATGTATCTTGACTTTTTGTAATGCAAAATGACACACGTTTGTGAGAAAACCGGTGTTTCTATTCTTGAAATAAAAAAATAAAATAAATATTATAATGCCCTCGAATGCTGCACCGTGACGGAAAACACTATGGAACGTCCGGTAGTTAGAAAAAAAAAATCACAGCCTATTAATAATTTTAGCGATATTTTTCATCAGTAATTTTCCGTAAAAGCAAACATTAGTCGATTCACCACATTTGTAAAACGTGTTTTCTGTAATTAAAATAATTGCCCAACAATAAAAATAGAAAATTCTTAATCGAGGCTTGACATTTGAGAGTCCTCTATAGCTTCTCACAAAAAATATTTCATGCATTTGCGAAGATAAAACATTTGTTTTCACAAGTTTTCTTAGCGATATTCGTGATGAGTATTATTCCAGTCTGACAATAAATCCCGCTCCAGACAGTCTTTCCATTCTTCGACGTCCCTCACCGTGTAGGATCCTTTAACCCCCTCTTACTTCCAAACGAATATCGCCGATCGTATAAGAGGAGCTCGCGTTGTTCAGCGAGAACACATCGCGAGTCTGACTTCGATGACCATGACTGTCCGCAACTTGTATAATACTCTCGCTCTCACCGGGCTTTGCCTGTGTTTTGCTCTTCTCATCAACGCCGAAGTCGGTGAGTGGTTAAATTCTTTGTCGAATTTTCACTGTCATTAGGCGCACAATTCGTAATTTGGAGTTCCGCTATTCAGCTTTGTATTAAATCTCGTTCCAACAGTTATTAACATAATCAAAACCTCAGCAAAATATAAAAAAATTTACCCATTTCAATAAATCAATTTTTTGTAAATTATTTACTTCCTCTTGAAATATCAACTCGATTCGTTATTCGAATAAACATAAACTTTTTGAGTTAAAAAAAGAACCTGTACTTCTTTAAAAAATGTGTGTATATCGCTATTTTTAGAAGGACATATATTTAGGTCAGGATCAAACGAGTTATGCAAATTTTTGTTGTACAAAGTCAATTCATTCACATATCCATCAGCCGATTGGGAATTATTATTGTTATTATGGCGCGCTGAAGTTTGTTTGAGATCCAAGATGTTGCGTGTATGGATGATTGCGATATGTTTTTCTGCGCCTTAAAACACATTCGGGCGAACTCGAAGCAGTGGCAATATTGTGAAATTTTATATACATCCAGTTTTTCAAGAACTCTGGGAATTCCCAGATTTTCAAATAATTGATGTCCATTTCTCTAGTAAACTGTTACATTCATTTCCGCAAAAAAAAAAATTCATTAAGTTTATCACTAAAGGCTTATAATAATAATCATTTAATTATTTAAATTAAGATGTCTCCTGTCCGGGTCCGAAGCAGTACTATGAGGAAATCGGATGCACGCCAGTTTTCAAGACGCCCGGGGACAAGTGTCCGCAGAGATACAATTGCGATCATCTGAAGGATCTACCGGCGGACAAGTGTTTCTTAAACGGCCACTCTTATAACATCGGCGAGATGCTCAAAGACGAGCACAGGAATCCTTGCGACGTGGGCTGTGTCTGCTCGGAAAGTCCTAGAGGGTAAGTTCGTATGCTCGTTAACAATACCCAATGATCTCTTGCGATAACTTTTTGTTTCCCTAAAAAAAAGAGCGACTTTCAACTGCGCAATAGTCGATTGCTTCGGTCGGCCGGAACCCGGTTGCTATTTGAAGCGCAATGCAACCAACTGTTGTCCAGGTCCCCAAGTTTGTCGTAAGTACCTACTTGAAACTTGTATATTTTTTTCAAAAAAATCATTCGGAAGATGTTGGATATCGGAGATTAATCGAATGTAATTTTTCAGTCGAAAAAGGAAAGGAACCTCCGACGTGTCTCGTCGATGGCAAGACTTACAAAGATGGTGAATACTTCGAGCCAGCAGGAGAACCGGGAAAGCGGTGTTACTGCGGCGAAGGATACACCGGTAAATATATATAAATATGCTTCATATAATCAAGGCTAATGTATATATGTGTACCTTCGAATAATTTTTTTAGGCGAGAACATCGAACCTTTCTGCGTAAGTCCCAAGACAACCATGTGCGGAACGATGCTCCGTCATGCCATCGATGTTCGTGAAAATTGCGTTCCGACTTACTACTACACGCAGTCACCGAAAACGGACTGCAGCGTATCGTGGAGATGTCGTAAGTGGACAGAATAATTGATCAATTTTCACGCGCACGTCCATCAAACATTATTGTCGGGAAGAGCGTTGGGAGCGTTTGTCTCGGGAATAATGTTTACCGAGTGCGCAGATATTTTATCGTTTGGAGTGATAAATTGGTTAATAATTTTTCGATAATTATCCCAGAGAACGTTAAGGACACCGTAATTACGCCCGATACGATCGGCGAGGCGAAGTCCGCGACTGACGAGCCAGCGAATCCGGGTAAATACCATGCGATCTATCTAAAGTTGTCTTTGTAACACGTGCACAAAAAGTTCCACCTTCCATGCCTGTAACGCGTGGCGAAGGGGCACTTTTGAGTAAGACGTGCGAGAAGAATACTGCGCATGCGCAGATCACACTAGCTACTTTTTCAACACTTTAGTTCTTTTTTCGCACGCTTTCGCCAGGCTACAGGCATAAAAAGTGGGAGTTTTTATGCACTGAGCACAAAATAGTACAGTACGATACTAGTGCGAAAAAGTTTTTCACACGAGTATCGTACAAAATTGTACTTCACAATGTGCAAAAATGGAGCTTTTACGCACGCGCACCGTGCGTAAAACTGTCATTTTCCCACCGAGTGATACAAAGTAGTATGCGATACTTGTACAGAAAAAGCGGTTTCCCGACGGCGGTTGGGAAGTAGGCAACTATTCTAAGTATTAGTACTATTTTTTCTGCAACAAGATAACGGTCATTAGATTAAAAAAGTAATTTGCATAATCGATTTCTCACGATTACAGACATGATGTGCAAATTTGGAAATCTTACGATGCGCATCGGTGAGGAGCTCAGTCAAGCGACCGATTACAGTTCCGTCTGCGTTAAATGCCTCTGCGAGGTACCACCTGTGCCAACATGTCAACGTCTCTCTGACGAAGAATGCGATGTCACCAAGCACCCGAAATTCGACGACTTCTAGAGCTAACTCAATTTACAAACAATGCTGTATCCTAGTAACTCAATATAGACACATCGATAGATAATAAAATCTTGAAGATCTTATAAAAGACGATAAATGTGATAAAAAAAATAATGTCATGTGATGATTTTAACATTCGAATCCGAACACCTTGAAACACCGAGACTCGATAACGGTTCGATGTTGGAGCGAAATTTTAAACGCATTGACCGTTCGGCGTCCGAGACATTCGAAGTGATAATTTAATCTGCGTCAGTCCAGTACTACAAACTTCTAATGGTTCCAGCAATATTTTTATTAGTACTAAATTTATTTATCGTTCGGGGATTCACCACTGTGCGGGCCGAAACTTTCCCTTAAGGTTCAGAGGAAAGATACCTTATTATCGACTCGATAACAATCTTTCGGTATTACATACCAATATTTTGGTAAAAATATTGCGTTGTCGGTTTATTGAATTATAAATAATAAAAAAATCGTAGACTTGATTTATTATACGCAAACAAAAAATAGAAATTGGGGGTCTTTTCCGTGGCCCCCCGCCGATAAAGGCTTCTTGATCAGCTGCGAACCGACTGTTGATCATCGGTGGATGATCGACGATATCGCTGCTCATTCCTTCCCCTCCTATGACGCAATTTGAACCGAGGCTCGTATAAAAGCGCACTGCTATAGCCCGATGTAACTTGTCGCGATCCCGATCTCAATGACAATGGCTGTCCGGCACTCAAACATTAGCCTTGCTGTTATCGCGTTCTGCCTCTACCTTGTTCCCCTCATCAGTGCTGAAACAAGTGAGTCATAAACGCTTTAAAAAATATTAACTATCGCCAGTTTCATCGGACAAAACAGAATTCGGCGAACGACGATTTTTCACAAAGATCTTCCGTTCAAAGATTCCTCCTGTCCGGGTCCAACGGCCTACTACGAGGCTCTTGGTTGCACACCTGTTTCAACGAATACCAGCTCTCCTTGCCCGGAGAGATACGACTGCGATTTCTTGAAGAGCTTACCTGCCGACAAGTGTTTCGTTAATGGCCACTTGTACAATATCAGCGAGAATCTCAGAGATGAGGATGCAAATCCTTGTGACATTGGCTGTTCCTGTGAGAGCGGGAACTCGGGGTCAGTTCAGCAAGAACTACTTATCGTAGCGAGAGAATTGCCATGGGAATGACATTGAAACGTACGATTTTTCATTTTCATTTGCAGAGTGGCGAGTTTCAATTGTGCAGCGGTGGATTGCTTCTTCGGTCCCGAAAACCCCGGCTGCTATCGTAAGAGTTCCCCATTGAACTGTTGTCCGGGTGAAGAAGTTTGTCGTGAGTATTACCAAAATATAAGGAATTCTTTGTGGCAACTAAATTTCCATGGTTATTTTGTTAACCGATAACAGCCGAAAAACCGGAGGATCGTCCAACCTGTGTAGTCGACGGTAAGACGTACAAGGACGGCGAATACTTCCAGGTGCCCGGAGAGCCGGACAAGTCATGTGTGTGCCAGCCAGGATATACCGGTAAATATTCCTGTCGGCTCTAGTATACTTTTTTTTTAATTATAATTTGGACATAGCAGATCAAGGTTCGATCAATTCCTCCTTCGGTATTGAATTTCTTAAATTACTTTTAGGCGAAAATATCGAGCCCTTCTGCGCTACTCCCAAGCACCCGTACTGCTCACCGATGTTTCGTGACGCCGCCGACGTGCGTGAGAATTGCGCTCCCGTTTACTACAGCAGTCAGTCACCCGCGACGAGCTGCAGCGTATTTTCACGATGTCGTAAGTACACGATTTTATCGAGACTATGGTTCTTTAATCGGTGATAATTTTCGGTAATTGGGTTTCCCTTGGCTCCGGCTACTATTGCAGAGCGCCTGCGAATGCACTTCGCTATATTTAGTGGGTGACGTCACTGAGACGTTATATAGAGGAACAATTTGAGGAAAAGTGCGTTTAGCGCAATGTTGATTCCGTTTAACGTTATCGAATAATAACATAGATAAGCGACGACCGAGGTTGTGCTTAAAGCGGCTTCAGCGAGTTGCCAAGGCAAACAAGTACGAAAGTTTTAAATGGCAGCTGCTCTATAATGTATTGTAAATGGCAAACACGAAAATGACTCTTATTGACTCTTCAAATCAAAGCTCCAACAATAGCATAATTGAGAGTTTCTTTTTTATAAACGGTAAATTAACTGGTATTAATTTGTTATGAAATGTCACAGAAAACAGGGATGACGTTGTGATTGCATCGGCTGGTGATTCCTCGCAATCAACAGACCCCAGTAAGTTTATTGCTAGAGGCTGCAAGTTTTTTATTTTACCGATATAATGAAGCAGTTCAAGGACAATCGATTTTTCATTTTTTTTTTTTACAGATATGATGTGCAAATTCGGCAATATGACAATGCGCGTGGGTGATGAGCTTAATCAGGGAACGGATTACAGTTCCGTGTGCGTGAAATGCGTTTGCGAAGTACCACCGGTACCAACATGCCAACGGCTTCCCGACAACGAGTGCGACGTCACGAAACACAAGTCATTTCAAGGGATGTAATGCGTATACCACGGAATGTACGTAAGATGTATAGAAAGATAAAAAAAGGATAATAAAATCTCAGTGAGGTACTCTCGTAGTGAGAATGAATCTGATGAAAATAACTAACGCCTATTTAACGTGGAACAACCTACCGCCCAGCCTTGGCTTCCTTATTTTTTCTTCGCGTTAAATATTTGTTTGGTTCAAATAATGTTTGGTTCAAGCATTTTCGGATTTCAGTATATTCGCTCGTTCTAAGAATCCTTTACTTGTAAAATTGTTTTTTCGACAACGACGAGGAACACGTTGCTTCCATTATCATAGCGAGAAAAATCAGAAATTTAATGATACCGAGGTCTTAGTTCACGGTTCCCGTGTAAACACGTGGCAGTTTAGCGATAAGCATTGAATTCGGTTTTTGGTTCCCCCTCGAAAAGCTCTGTGCGATTATTCCTCGCCATTCAGTCATAGTTCACCATGGGCAGCCGCAGCTTCGATATTAGTCTCGCTCTTGTCGGGCTCTACGTATTTTTAACTCTTTTCACTAACCCTTCGGACGGCGAGTCATACGGTGAGTATCAAACGAACTTGTAGTTTTGTAAAAAAAAAAAATCAATAATAATAATGGCAATGCAGTGACGCTCACAACACTGATTTTTTCGTTAGATGAATGTAACTGTCACGGTCCGACAAAGTACTACGAGGAGCTCGGATGTATACCGATGTTCAGAAACTCCGGTTCCTGTTGCCCGGTTAGATACGAATGCGGTCATTGGAAAACTTTGCCTGTCGACCACTGTTATATAGACGGTCGCGAGTACAGAAGCCATGAACCTGTAGGAGAATCCTCGAGCGATCCATGTGTAGATTATACTTGTCGAGGGTCAGTTTAGGAAAAAAATTTTAAATATGATCTTGTTCGTGAAAGGTAAAGGAAGTGATATTTTATAACGAGTTGTTTATAACATTCTTTTTTTAAACAGTGCATCGGGTGTCTTCAATCAAACTACTCTGTGCAGACGTCCGGAACGCCGAGGCAATTCCGAACATTGCTACGAGAAGAAAACACCGTTCGAATGCTGCGCGACGCTCGAAATATGCTGTAAGTTTTTTATTTCAATGCCTCAATTTCTGCGAGATTGACCCGTCAATCTATATAGTGTTTCGTAAATTCGAATGACAAATATTTACGGGATTTCTAAACAGCTGATAACGACGACGAGCGTCCGACTTGTGTGGTCGACGGAAAAATTTACAAAGACGGTGAATCCTTCCGGCCTAAGGGAGGACCACCAATGCACTGTATTTGCGGGGAAGGATACACCGGTAAAAAATATATATATACGTGTATATACATTTTTTAAATATTTATTTAAATATTGTTATCGCATTATCTTTTCAGGACAAAATATCGAACCATTCTGCAGGAAGCTCAAGTCCAGTCACTGCGAGAACGTGTTATTCCGCGCTAAAAAGATTCGCGCGAATTGCATTCCCGTTTACGATCACGACAAATCACCGCAAGATTCTTGCAATTCTGGCTATCGCTGTCGTAAGTGGGGTGGACTCTCTCAACAATTTCTCTTATCACAATATAGGTTTTATATCCATTATTATACTAGCAGGTTGTTGTGGCTCAGGGATCTTGCGCCCTCGCTATGCGTTATGGAATTTAATCAGTAATGCACTGACCGATTTAACTTACCGAGACGCATAGAATAGAACCAGAATAGTACAATAGGGGAATAATTATCGGGATGGGAGGGAGGCCCCTAGGGGAACTTTGAATAATCAGGGTTTGGGGTAGGGCTGTACAAATAGGCCGGCCTAGCCGGCTAATCCGTTTTAGTCGGCCAAGCTATATCAGCCTTAGTCGGCTCATACAGTCTTGGAATTTTTTGACGAATTGTTATTTTTTTCTAATTTTACCTTTAACGTATTCCGACGTATTTTTGTGCGCTGAAGACAAAACCGCTGGCCTTTCTGGACGAAAGTACAATGCGACATTAAGCGGCTCGATTTTATGCACGTCGCCGGCTAAAATAGATAGGCCGGCTAGGCCGGCCGATGTGTACAGCCCTAGTTTGGGGTCCGTTAGGGACTGAGAATAATTAGAACCTGAGGGATCCTTAAGGGATCCCCTGGATTCTTGAAAATTGGGACAAATAACTTTCTAAAATATATATAACATTATTTTTTTAGAGACCGACGATGACGTCGTTATACCCGGTACACCGCTGACGGAATCGATCGAACCCGAAGATCCCGGTGAGCTTGATACGATTATAACTGCAGCGATTACCAAGGCAAATCAGAATCTAGCGATGACGAATTTTTTTCGAAACCTGTTTTTAGATATGATGTGCAAATTTGGAAATCTCACAATGAGAATCGGCGACGTGCTTGGTAGCCGTGTGAGCAACATACCATGCATGGGATGTATCTGCGAAGTTCCGCCCGTGGCAACGTGCCGCACTTGTACCCCCCATGATTGAGCGATGTGTTCGGAAGGATCGGAGATGTTTTTTGTTCGAAGATATAATTGTATAAGTCGTTACTTTATCTTACCATTAAAAATATATAATACACGTTTTTAATCATTACTGATGATGACTGATGATAGTTCCCTGCAACAGAAGCGAGTCGGTAATTCGATGTAGCTTCTGCTGCAACAGAAGTGCAAGATTAAATTTTTTTGTGAACTGGATTTGACGTAAGGACAATAAAATATGTTTTATTACTGTTTTAACAAACAATTGGACCGAATTCATGGAACTGAGACACAACTTGTGTTTTTCAAAATTTGAGACATGTTGCTTGCAATCTATGCGTTGCGTTTGTTCGGTTCTTGGGTTGCTTCGTCAGCGTTGACGATTACGAAATCGCCGAGAAATTTGTTCATTATCGATAACAATTTATTTTGAACAATAAGACGACTAACCTTTGGGTTATCTTCCTATCGATGATGAAAACAATGAGGCGATGATGATCGTAGACAAGACAGATCAACTGAAGAAGTAAACCGACTTCAGTACTCCTTCCAAGTCGAACGTACCCTTCTTCGGCACTTTGGAAACTATGAGCTTGAGTTTCCACCGGCGCAGGGCTGCCGCCTCGTCTTCACAAGGTGTACTAAATAATTTTATTTTAAATCAGAATTGTTATAAGGCGACACGATTTGCGGTAGCACAGAGCAATTCGTCAATTTAATACTTACGCATAGTCGGCGCAGTACTTTTCCACAAAAAATTTCGATAGATCTTCGAGAATCGGCTCCGAATGCAATGCAACGAACTGTTCCCTGCAAATCTGCAAGTGCAATATTTTCGTTAGAAAAACAGGACTCATAGAGTCTGGCTGAATTTTCTATAGGATGAGAATGTAGGGAACAACGAAGTTCAAGCAAATGAAAATGCCGACGTGAACTTACTTTATTCATTAGCTCGACTGTGCACGGATGGGTCCAGTAACAATCATGAACCGACATGAAAGTCAGACCAGCGTTTTCGCAGTGCAAGCTTGTAAGCATCATGTGACTAGAGTCCAAAGAGTGTACGAAGTTTGGTGCAAATGCATTTTTCTGCTTCATCGTATTCGGTCGGCTGTGAGAGAATTCAGAAAAAGAAACAATCGATTAGTGATCTCTCAGTATAGGCCGACGATGATATAATTTTTGTAAAATTTTTATTTCGCAAAATTGGGTATAACGACTTCAACGAAAAAATCATAATAGCATCGGTACTCACTCGCCCAAATCGACGAAATCTTTAGGCTTCGGCAATTTATCTAATTTCGTGTAAGGCTGCACGACGGGAAGTCCCAGGGGCGTGACCCATTCGACGTTTTTGGAGCAAGTTATCGAAATTAGTCTCGCACACTCGGTGAGCCAGTCCTGAATCTCTCGCGCGCTGCCAAACATCGTTCGCAAGCTGTCGAAAGTTTGCTGCACCAAATACATGCTCGCCGCCCATACGTGCTCTTGAGGAAAATTGTCTAGGTCTGAAAACATGAAAAACGTACACATTGGTCGATGTGAATTTGAATTTATAAATGCGGTAAATTATAAAGTTAAATTTACCTTTCAATTGCCTGGCAATTTGTAACCTCGCCCCAAACCTCGTTACGCCATAGACGGTAGTCATCACAGTCTGTTTTATCACCTTTCGTGCCACGAAACCGTTTAAAACTTCCGCAATCTCCATACCGGCCTTCGCGTCTCTCTCGCGTCGTTCGTCGACCTGCAAAGCATTTATTAAATCATATTCACAAGAGATTCTCAACATAATTTTGAGGCTGACAATGAGTGTTTAATGATATTTTGGACTGCACGTACCATCGCGGCGACACAGCTGTAAACATCCTGCGGTGTGTCGGACGGATGCAAATTAACATTTTCCGCGCCTATCTGATCGCGACCGAGCGCCGCGTAATGCTGAAGACCATTGCAACTGCCATCTTGATGAATCGGAAAGTGGCACACATATTTCTCAGGATCGGGTGCTTTCAGAGCTTTTGCGACTTCCATGCAACCTGCCAAAGTCTGCCAAGGATGGTCCGAAGTAGACCACCACAGTTGACCCTTCAATTGCACGAAAAAAAATCGATAAAGGAACATTCTCTTTTCATTGTTTTTCCTTCATAACAAATTTACCGTAAGAGGATTTTCCGCACTATCTAGAATCTTGTCCATAATTTCATCGGCGTATTTCAGTCTTTCGCTGACAGGCTCACGCTTCTTAAAACCGGTTAAGTTTATAACGTGAATTTTAAGCCAATCGAGTCCCCGAGGTCCCAGAGGCTTTCCTTGAGCAAAAACGAGCAGGGAACGCGCGAGATCAGATCCGAGATGACTCAAGTGCGGAGGTATGGGATATACTCGACCTCTAAAGTCCATGTTGTGCGGGAGCCAGAACGTTTTGTCTCGAAACTGTGCGAAAACAAAAGAGACCAACTTTTCAATTAGCGTCTTTTGTATAATACAATAGTACTGTAGTGATAAAGAATGCGTGCTCACATGATTAGCGAGGGAGAGTCTGTAGAGTAAATCGCACCAGAGCGAATACATCTCGGCCTTTCGTCGTCTGAATTCTAATCTAGCTTTCGCGATATTTATTCGCTCGGTCTGGTCAGAATTCTGCTGAACAAGAGGCACCTGCGGAAGGACGGAGGGAGGTTGCGGGACGTTCAATTCTGTGGATCCTCCATCTTGGAAGACCTGTGAAGTGAAAATAAAATTGAATCGTAAGACACCCCAATCGTAAAAGTTGACGATTGACTGACGGATTCTTTGGGTAAGTTTACCTTGATAATTACATCGAGGATAGGTTTGTTTACCGACCAGGGGATCGAGGCAAGCTGATTCAACGCATCCAGAGCTGGCCACAGCTGCTGCGGAGGAACACTCTCCATCCTCTGCCATTGATGGTGCTAAGAAAGACCACACACTTCACTGTCCTCTGGAGTTCTCCCAAATTTGAATATATATTGCATTTTTTGTAGGCTTACTGAATCAGCCGGTACTCTGATGATGTCGGATTTGGCTACGATGTAACCACCGCTGCGAATAGCATGCCAAGGTTTCGGTGGACAAATCGATGGCACGAGATTTGTCGGAAAGGTAAGCGTTTCCGGCTGAGACTCACGATAGAGTCGCGAAAGTATAGGATGCGGCTTTATCTGCATATCGAGAAAGAAATTGAAGTTGATTAATCATCGATTAATTTGCAGAATAGGAAGTTTCTTTTCGATTGATCAGCAACTTGGATACGTACTTCTTCCTTCAAATGTTTGCCTTTAGTTCTGAACAGCGTGTAAAACGCCGGGAGATAGTGTTTCTCTGTGCAGTTGCGTCTTACGCAATTAATATCGATCTTGATGTCCTTCAGGATAATATCGTAGAGAAACTTCCCGACTCCGAGGAGCACGTGATAAGGCCACTGTAAATTATCGGTCTCTATTGTGACGCCGTTTTTCCGCGCTTCGGTCGCGAGTTTTTGCCAAGCTATACGAGTATTTGTAGCGCCTTTAGGATTCAAGTACCAGTCGCAATAATCGAAGTACACTTGTTGTGTCGTTTCCATTACACCAGTACGCCGTGTCTCCTCGATCTAGATCAATAAATAATGAGTTCAATTATTTATATGCATTGTATTGTTTATTAATTCATTATTCTCGTTCGGCTTTATTCACCTCATACTTATCGTTGATTTCCACGCCGATACATCTGTAGAGATACGGAAGACTTGGACTAAAAGTTTCCGAACCATCCGCCAATTTTCGAACGGTACGGATTATAGCTTTGATGTATTCTTCTTTTTCTAATACACAAAGATACGGATACAAACTCATTGAATGAGCGACCGGCATGCGTTCCCGATTTTTCAGAAATTGCAGATTTCGATCGAACGCTTGCAGTGCTATTTTTGTCCACGAAGCTTCGAGATTTTTAATGATGTTTCTCTGTAAAAATTAAATGCAAAAATCGATTTTAAACTCTCGGGTGTTCATTCGGTTTGTTTCATTTCGCTATTGCTTTTTTTGTTTGTTTATAATCGGTGTTTGCTACTCACGCAAAAGGTCACCCATGCCGTTAGTTCGTCTACCTTCTCGATGCTCTTTATTTCTATAGTGCCGTCAGCCTCGTTACTCAATTGATCGTGCAATCTCTTTTGCATATCGTTAACGGTAAATAAACCCTGAGCCGGGCTGGGATTATCGCGAGGCTTCGTCGCATCAATTTTATTCACGAGGTGACAAGTATAAGAGTAGTCCGCAACGCTTTCGATTGGCTGAAAATCCGGTCGCAAGGATCTTATCGTCTTCATCACGCATTGTTGTTGATCCAGGATGTACTTTGGTATCTTGATGACGTCATCAAACGTTATGCCGTTCTCTTCCATGTCGGAATGAACGGCATTTAAAAATTCTGTAAGTAAAATAACAAAAAGTGGATCAATAACAATTTCCAATAACTAGAATAAATTCGAAGCTAACCGTACGAAATTGAAGGACATTCAAGGACAATTTCCAGAACATTTCCAGGTCGTGTTGGGACATTCATAAAACATGAAAATACCCATATCGCGCGTGTCATACAGAATAACATTTACTTTGATAACAGTTTTCGATTATATTAGATTCGGTTCAGAAAAAGACGACGCACTATGTACGAATCTATATATGTATCTCAGCGACTCTAAGATACATTTTTTAGGACGGTCGCTAGTAATATAAATTCTAAAACAAGCTCAGATTTGCGGGGAAATAAAAAATTCAAGGATAGTTCCAGGCCTTCAAGGACTTCAAGTACCGCTGTACAGCAAGTACACCATGTGGATGCAATTCGATCGTACCAATATAAAATTGGCTTTCCGTTACCTTTATGCTGCGAATATTCGTGTCGTCTTCCGAATGCCTCGAAAACGGAGGCGTAAGTTTCCGGCGAAGGTTTTATCGAATCTTCCTTTATGATGTCCCACAATTCTTTGATTCTCCGCATATTGGCCGTCAATCCGTAAACGCGCAGTAGCGCATTGTAAAGCGCTACATCGGTAATCTTATTTCTGTTTGCAGATCTTGTACTGCCCTTCCGGTAGTACAAGAGAGTGTAATGTGCCCTCGAGGTCATTCCGCAGCTCAGACAAGCTCGCAGATAAATGAGGAGCTCTCGCGCGAACCTCTCCTCTTTGGCCTTCCTGCTGGCTTCGAAAGCTTTCTCCAAAACTTTCTGGTCCACGTTGTTCTGCTTTCGCTTTTGTCTGCCGGGCTTCTTCACCGTGTCTCTGGAAAAATCACGAATTCTGAAATGTGCTTTCATCGTACAACTCAGTGGAATCAACAAATCGGTATCAATGTTCTCTATAATTACGTCAATGGCATATTTTCTTTTGCCTCCTCCTCCATTTCGTCCTTATTCACATCCTCTTTGAGGGTCTGCAGAAACAATGAATTTTTTATCATCCCAGCCTGATCCGCTACACCCGATGCCTTTAAATCCTCCATTATAGAACTGTGGTCATCCTCGTCAGCCTTTGTGCTCTTTAAGTTTGTCTCTTCTATAACCCCAACTTTCTGCAATAAGATTTACCAAACATCAATAATAATAATAATTTATTTATTTTTATTTTTATTTATTATCAAAATTTGCTGTGCTCACTTGAAGCAAAGTAAGGTCATTCGAGACCTCGTTACCCTCGTATTCCCTGATCCGCTGACAGTTAACTTCATTGAGCTGCAGCTTTATAGTATATAATTTATCCAACGTTATATCCGGCTGATCAACGAGCATCGAAAGTTGTTCTGCGTTCAGTTTCCTTATTGAAGCCTTCCGATTGCTGGATGTGTTATTGGCCACTGCAAAAAAAAAATCGTTAAGTTCAATAATTGTCACAAAGTTCCTTCTCCAATTATCAGACGGTTTTTATTTGCAAATTCTTACCTTCCAACAATTCAGCATAGCGCTTCTGCTTCTTCCTAACTTTCTTGGGTCCAGGTGAAGGTAACAGAGCTGTATTCATTGTAGTAGTCTGACGTCTTTGCTGCAGATAGCTTACGGTCGCTTTAAAACAAAGAAAGTGGAGAAAAAACGTCAATGCTAGCGGTAAAAAAAATACGGGCCAACTTGCTCGGAAAGATACCGGTCGAAAAAAAGTCGCCGGAATGTTTTGAAAGTATCGAACGTTAACCTAGGTCGAACATGCGTGTCCGGTAGCAAAATTCGTGTGCGCCAAGCTTACATAACAGTTTCGTAACCATGTTAAAGAAAATTATCTAATGGCACCAGTGCAAGCAACAGACGCTGTCATACAAGTATAAACGTACGCTTTCGTATTTTCTGATGATGAAAGCTGCAGAAAGAGCAAACTTTCGTCGACTGCTGCAAGTTGTTCTGCAGCGTAACGGTGTACTTGTTGTTTATCGAGACGCACCGGGCTTTTAGTAATCTGTACATTTTGACGATATCGCGTGTCAATTGTTACGGTAAAATGTTGACACAGCTATCGAACAGAGTAAAAAAGCGAAAAGCCGCGTGTATTCGGCGCCATGACGTGATACACATTTTGGCTTGAAAATCTTCTCGTTGTGTTCTCTACTGAGAATCCGGAAGTCGTCACCGATGTGGCCACCGCTTCTCCCCTCCCATGTCGAGATTCCTTGAACCTCCGCGTGGAGGAGCTGCGGGAGCCCGCATGAAAAGCGCTTTTTTAAAAAAGCCCCAACTGGGGGTTACCTAATGATGCCCAGCATCCAGTTCTCCGTGCAACGGGTAGGATAACAGAACGTCTAGAATTCGCCGGACACGCGGAGAGCCGAGAAAACAGTATTTTGTTCGGTGGCGAGGTGAGTACACGCATTGAACATTTTCAATCCAACGTTGATATCATACAGTAACAATTATGACTTCGTTTCATTGTTGTCGGAGAGCGGGAATTTTTTAAATTATAGATAGAATAGATATGTGTTTTATCATTTTTTTTTAGCAACGAGCAAGTAATGTTCAAGTTAATCTATAAATCACGTTTTGTTTTCCTCGTGGATTTCTAATCTATGTTTTTTTTTTTTATCGGGATAGAAAAATTCTGTACTCGAGAAGCGTATTTAGCTTCTTATGAATCGGGAATTGTTAATCCTGAGTATAGGCGAACCACTGCATCAGAAATGTATGGCTTATCCAGATGTAAAGTGTGCCCGAACCGACAGAAGCATCTTTATTGAAGTTTCTATTTATAGTCTCAGCTTGCACTGTGCAATGAGTAGCAATCAATTCCATCAGCCTGGAATTGGATTGCTTGCGTGTTCTTGCATCGAGTTTACCGCCAACCCCACAGACGGGAATTAATCGAGTGTGTATACTTAATTGAAGAATACCCCGGTATAATATTGATTCCGATCGGCGCACTCTTCGTTCATTCAACAACGGATAAGAATATTCAATTTAATTGCAACGTTAATTCTTCACTTCCGCCGGATAAATTTATCACTTTGATACGTTTAGTGAAACGAAAACTTCGAACATAATGTTTTGTCTTAATACGAACCGATAAACTCGCTAAATGTATCTCGAAAATAAATAATCGATGCGAATGCTTTTCAATTATAATTATGCTAAGGATATCTTCGAAGATTTTTCAAAACAAGAAACTATCTAAATTGATTTTTTAAATACAAATATTATTAATCATAATAAAAAGATATACAATTTTTTTCAATAATGTATCGCGCCGAATGTTTCTAATAATATTCGAATAGTATGTCGTACGTAGAATACCGAGAAGGCTATCGATGTTTCTCCACTCTAGTTCGTCGATTCCTGGTACCGAGAGACTTGACTTTACCATCAGCGTTGCCTGATTTAGAGCTTAGCGAAAGGAGGCACGGTGCCCAAATATACGGCTCGGGGTCATCCACGGCTTACTCGTTCCTCGCAGTGTGTGCATCTCTTTTTCGTCCCTCCCGAGGTACAATGCACTTGGATTTAATTGGTGACGAAGATGCACACGAGTCTACACCAGTCGAGAATCAGTGCTCGTTTACAAAACGACATAAATCCTAATATACACCGAGCTGCTGCACTTCTCCTCCTGCAACATAAACATGTCACTCTCGATTTACGTATCTTAACCTTATGACCCACAACCGTTTACGCGTTAAGAGATACGTTACAGTGTCTATTCCTCGATGAGAAATGATCCGGGGTGTATAGTTGAAGGAAATCTCCAATCACCGTCGAAATTACGCAATTTTCGGCAATTAAGGGGATTCCCCAAGCACAGTAACGACACGATCACTATCATGTATTTAAAATTGTGTTAATAAATTTTCATTTTTTTTTCTCTGCGGGAAATGAATTTTATGATCTTACGAATTTTAAAGAGTTAGATATACCAATTTTATACGAATAGTCAATACTTGACAAAATGTCCTCAAGAGAAAAGAATTATCTATATCTGGGTGTAAAAGAAAATGAAAAGGGAATTTGAAGAGTTAAAAATTGAAATTTGATAAAGTACATTTTTTTCGCGACAAAAAAGGCCACTGTTTTTTGTGTTTCCTTCCCAACGCAATGTGTCAAGGTCTTTGCCCTGGAGATCCAAGTTCAACGGTAGAGGCGAGGAGGAACACGCTGGTGCGGCATCTAAATGCGTCCCGGCGGTTGGAACATAGTTAAAATGTGATCCTTGGTGGAGGCTGAGCTGGCCGGTTGTGGTGGTGTATTCGTCAAATGCACACAGTACTACATGCACGCTATACACTATGTGGAGCCGATTATGTGCCTGCAGATGCCTGCTCTAAGGGCTTCTTGGTAGAAGCCATGTGGTCCATCTACAAAGCCATCTGTTTTTGTGCAGTGCGCTAGGCTCGGGAAGGCCTGCAAGAAGACGGAGAGCATTAAAGAGGGAAACGAGCGCTCATCTCGGTCATTATCATACCTGAGATAAACTCTATTCTCGCGGAATCTCCAAGTGCATCATCATCTCCCCTACGTTCCGGAACAAAGATAGGTTCTCGGAGTCGTGAGATGCGCCAGATCGATTGCCTCGGATGTTGCGAGTGAGGATCTATAGGGATGCTGCGGTGAAATAGTCTTTAAGGGGGTCTTCCTGGCACCTAAATGAAAGAAACAAAAATCATACAAGTTAAAAAACATCTATACTTTCAATCCTACGATAAGTTTTGAGTTATATTACCATCTGAATGATAAAAAGTTGTATTTTCATTTTTGGACCGGAAGAAATTGATACAAAGATCTCCCGGATATAACATTTTTGAAAATATTTTTATACTTTATAGTAATAATAATTGTTTTAATATTTTCATAAAAAATAAGATGTTTTGACGAAAGGTCAAAAATTGTATTTTGGAGATTGACCAGAAACAGCTGTTCTCCACGGTGGCAACATATTCTCCGCGAAACATTCAATGAAGAGAGCGTACTTAAACGAGCTCTAATAGTAACGAAAAATTTGAGAGATAACGGGTTTTATTGGCAACACGCGGTAGAAGAGAGCTTTATTATTTCGCTCGGGAAGACGGAGGGTCATCTTCCTCGACCCTCGTACTTCTTATCTTCAACACTGTGGGTTATTGAATATATTATGTCGGAGTGAGAGTTATACATACGTGTGGAAGAAATACGGGATGAGGCGCATTCGGCTCTCGGAGTTCCTCGACGGTCGTTCGGAGCTCTTTGCTAAAAACCGTTGTTCACGTAATCGATCGCCCGGTTATAGTAATGACATTAATTGTAGTATCAAATTATTATTTTTTTATCTAAAAGTTGCAACATTTTTAAATCTTTTTTTCTCGGCGCAGATAAAAACTCTTTGTGGAAAATAGTCATCGATACACAAGGAAGATGAGGCTGTGCATCGTAACGCTTCTGGTACTCGTACTATTTTACAGCCCAAGCTATTCGAGAGAAATCACGTAAGTTTTTTGTTTTGTTTGTTTTTTTACATTGCATATGAGTTTGATTTTATTTTTCGCAGACACGAGGACATAAAGGACGCTATGTTGAGTCTGGTTCACATGATGAGAGAAAACACGGAAAAACTGGAAAGACACGAGGTTCGGGAACGTCAGTTGGGCGAGCAGATGAAGAAGGCAATCGGTCTCTTGTCGAAGAGGATATCAACCGTCGATGGACTGAAGCTACATCTCACCAAGATCGATGAGAGAATCGTCGGCATTGAACAATTTATGGAGAAGGTTGAATTCGAAATTCTTTGCAAAAAAAAAAAAAAAAAATTATTACACATTAAGACATGACATGGCCACTTTCAGATTGACGAGCGCGGCAGAATACAATTACAAAAAACTACCGATATATCGGAGAATTTGGACATTTTGCATTCGGTGGTCGACAGTATGGAGTCCAAATTATCGGAACTGATGAGTCGTCCGGTTACCGCTCCACAGCCGCCAGTCAAAGACAGATCGGCCGAGATCATAGACAAACTAAGCAAAACCGAATCCGTGCTCACGGGGCAAGTAGCCCGATTGGAATTCGAACTGGATTCCATGGCCGTTAAGTTGAAGGACGATTCGACGACTCAGAGCGAAAAGATCCAAGTCGTTTCCGGCGAGGTAAGCATATCGGTCGTTTGCACAGAACGGTAGATAAATCGGCGATTTATTTATCATTTCCTTATACCAGAAAATATTCCGTATTCACTATTTATTAAACATTTTCTTAGCTCAACGATATCACAGGACGAATCGGGAATATAGAGAGTTCTGTCAGGACTCTTGGAGAAGCCAGCCAACGGATACAAGATTCTCCTCAGAAACCGATTCCCGACCCGAGACCGGCTATCGAGGAGCAAACGAGGACCCTGAAAAACCTCAAGGAGCTTCTGGAAGATACCTCGGATCGTATTCAAAAAATACCCATGTACTTTATTAATCGCTTCAGCGAATAGTTGTATCAGCTGGTTGTGAGTGGTTATAACATTTTTATCGTTTTTTTTTCAGTGCCTCGGAAGTGACGACCTTGCACAACGTGACCCTGGCGGCTCTTCAGGAGAGCACGGACGCCATAAAAAATTTGATGACTCGGGAAGTCGTCGTTGTCGAAGAGAAAATCGTTCAGTACAAGGACGAGACCAAGGATAGTGTTAGCCAACTACGGTAATCATTTCGTTAATCAAATGGACTGATCAAGGGTGTTGTTTCATTTTTATTTTTTATTGTTAATTTAGATTGGATTTGGCTAACAACGCTGAGCGCGTAAACCAAGAACTGCACGATCTTGGCAAGGGGCAATCAGTGATGGTGTCGATGGCCGATCACGTTCTCGACACTAAAAAACGGGTCGAGTACGGCGTTCACCAGATTTTACTGGAGGTCGGTGACCTCGTCAAGTCCCAAGGGAATAATATAAACGATACGCTCAATCTAAGATTTGATGGCATATCGAACGATATAATGGACAATCAGAACGGCGCCGTGGCGAATTTGACGACTAAGATGGAACAAGAAATGAACCAAGTAAAAAAAACGAGACGTTAGAATCAGGTAGAAATAAATCAAATTAGTACGAAACCATTTTTTTTTCTCGATAGGTATGGCGACAGATAAACGTTATGTACCAGCAGATGACGGAAAGTGCTAAAGCGCTCGACAAGCTTCACAAGCAAAATGAAGCTTACGTTAACGGCACGACATCGACAATGGGAGGCATGGAAAGCAAGGTATAACTAAAGATATACATGTATGTATTTCCAGGAATATTTTATAGTTCACTGATTTGATCATTTTGTATTTAAAGGTCGGTGAGATAACGAAACGGATGTCCGAGGTGGATGAGAATTTGAATTATCTTCTGGGAAGACTATCGCTCGTTACCCAAGAATTCAATCAGATAAAGAGTGGATTGGGTGCGGCACTGGACAACATAAAAGCTTCGTTCAAAGAGGTGCAGGAAAAAGCTAACGGCCTGAGCAATCCGGGTCCTCATCCCGTGCCGGAAAACTACAAGGAGCTCGAGGCCTCGAAGTCGAAATCAAATGACGCGGATAAGAAACCCGAGTTGATTAGTGACATAAAGTCGTATTAAAGAAGTTTTCCGATTAATTAATTAATAATGAAATAATAGAAGTTGACAATGCAGCTTGACCCTTTCATCACTATAATTCTACTCTATCGCATATTACGAGAGCAATGATTATAGACTAGTTCTTGCCGATTTTCTGTAAAACTACGAGACACGCGTATCAAGACTGCTACTACTATTAATAATAAATTACTGTTAACGGAAACTTCTTCTAACAGTTTGTTTCTAATTTAAGAAACGCGATCGTACTAACATTACAAACCGCCTGAGGTTCGTCGATGCTCCTGGTAGGAAGGCAAAATCAACAACTAGACAGTATAGTAGAAATAACGGAATCAATAGAGGCTTACGGGAATCGTGGAGACATTTTTATATGGCAGATTTTCTTTTTTCAAAATGAAATAATCGAGGGACTCCGCAGACTACTCTACGAATAACTCAAAAGAAAAGAAACATTGTAGTTTACTCTTATAGTATAATCTCGTAATGAATCTCTCTTAATTTGTTTTTAGCATCAAAGGATATTCACAAACATTGATTCATGCGTTTGTCTCAGATACACTTGCATTATTACATATACTATAGTGTATGTACGGAGCATATGTTACCTTACATTTATAAAATGCAAATAGTGTTTTCTTTGAATTGTCATAGCTTGAAAATTCTCACTTCCGTGTATTGAAATAAATTTTTTTTGTTCTTTCCTTGTTTTTATTATATTTACATCTATAATTTCGCAGCCCTTTGTGTGTCAACAAACTATACTATTCTCTAAGAGGATAGTCTAGAATTTCGTGAATCGCTGTGGGTCAACGTGGCGATTCACGAAATATTAGAAATCGCGCTCGTTTTTTGGTGTCTCGGAGGGTTTTTATTTTTGTAAGTGAGGTATCAAGAAATGGAGGTGGCCACCGATGATATTCCAGCTCCTTACGTAAGTCAAATATTTGGTGAAAAACAGAAGGGCGTAGACGATAACACGTTATCGTTAATGATTTCTTCTTTTTTCACTCGTATCAGGCATGTTACTA
The DNA here is from genome assembly GCA_964017025.1 of Stenichneumon culpator. NCBI lineage: Eukaryota > Metazoa > Arthropoda > Insecta > Hymenoptera > Ichneumonidae > Stenichneumon > Stenichneumon culpator. The sequence continues at coordinate 23,090,455 of OZ024768.1, read as the reverse complement.
TTAATCAGTGTTGTTGTATTCTTTTTTTATATAATAGTGTTATTACTTACACCTGGCGTTTTTCATTTACGTCGATTGCAAATTAATATTATTTATTTATTAAATAACAACGTACTTTTTTCCGTCAACTATTCACAGGCATAACGACGGAGTTCGGATATTCGGCTCTTGTCTTCTTTTTTTTACGCACTTATTTATTGATATAATATAATGTGTATCGAGAGAATGAGAAACGTCCGAACTCAGCCTTATCGCATAATCAAAACTTCATCTAAATCCTCTATATTGTCATGTTTCAACAATTTTTTTTTATCCACCTGACTCGTCAGACTGTTTCCAATGTCTGTTTCACACTCGTGTGTCGGATATTATAAATTACCTACAACTTACGCGCATTCTTTTCTTTTTATTTTTATTTCGCATACCACAGCATACGCAAGCATGCATCGTCATGTGATAAACACAATCGGAATTTTTTTTTATTTGTTTTTTTTCTATAATTACATAGATTATTACCTACTATCGACTGACTATTTAACTGATCCGCACTGTTGTATCTTTTCTTCTTTTCTCGATCAATTTTGGTATGGGTAAAAGGTTTTCTTTATATCCCTAATATTGTTTTGTAATATTAACGAACTAGCTATTCTCATTTAAATTTATATTTATAATATTTTTTTTTATGCGGAACATTGTACAAAAAGTTTTTTTTTTATTACTCTGTCGCCAGAAAAATTTATGTAGCAGCAAGCGAATATCAAATATCTATGGTCATGGTTAGAAAAGAACACCTTTCAGCACGTTTTTTGTTTTGTTTATTAAATGTTCGATGGATTTTTTTTTCGATCCAATGATTTCATTTATAATGGTAAATGTGACGCATGGTCTCGTTTTTTGTGAACATTTTTTATATATTTTTTTGCCAATACCAAATATTCTCAATTTTATGTGTTACCTTGTTTTTTTTTAATTCCTTTCCCTAGTATGAAGAAGAGTTGATGTACGGTGTGAGAGAACGTTAACAAATTTTTTTTTTCTTTTATTAATTGTATACTTGAAGACGGCACGTAGTTCTAAGTGGAAGGCAGCTTTCCGTATATACCGCGCAGGACTTTGATTCAGCCGACCGTTTTGAAACAGCGATCTGAAAAGATGCTTCCTTGGAAGGCTTTTTTTTAAACCGCGATCAAAGTCAAAAACGGATATCAGTAGAGACTATAAATTGGTTGTATTATTTTCCTTCATTTTTACGTGTGGTCGTTAGTTGATTCTTTGTAGTTTTTTTTTGTTTTAATGATCTTGCATCGTGTTGAGATAATCGTGCGATTTTATAAGTGCGAAGGAAAACTGATTTTTCGGCGATGCGAATTTTTTAATGGAAAAAAGTTAGTATAATTATCGATCGTATAGATTTTCAATAGCTCGATCTATTCTATTTTTTTTTTTTGCCTTTCTATCGAAAGCACTTTGCGAACATAATCGTCAACGTGAGTGTTCCACACGGACTTAACTAACGATCCTAGCATTTGTAATTTTTAAATTTATTTTATTATCGTCCGCGTGATGAAAATTGTGCACGATATTTTTCAATCTCAGGCTACGAACTGTAGCCAATTTTCAATGAGCTTGATCGTTAAACCGTTTTTAGTCGAATTATGTGACGAGATAACGCGATATGAACCGTTTTTCTTAATTGAAACAAAACTCTTCCAGGGAGGCACACGACTGAAGCCAAGATACAAAACTTCCTTCGTATATAGTTTTCCATATTTCTTTATTTAATAAAAATCATGATCTCACATCATTTGTACGCAGTGTTGTGGCTTGGTAATGTTGTAACTGTTTAAAGGAGAACGAGAAAGTTAACTGTTTCTTTTTCTTTCTTTAATTATTTTTCTAGTTATTTTATCTGTTTCGTTTTTCATTTTTTCCCTCTTGTTTGTATCGCGAATTATGTTATAAATTATTATGTTTGCGTTCGACCTGCAAAATATTGAATTTGCAGCGAATTGAAAAATAAACATATTGAAACCTGTTTCGAATCGGCAAGACACACACGTGTCCCCGGTACGACGACCTAACAGATATTTTATGAATTAATGCGAAGGAAAAAAACGTTAATTAACTCTCGTCTAGCGACGTATGGGAACCCAAAAGCGATACTGGACTGTTCGTCACCTACAATACTATTATCTCAGAGATGGAGCACAGATAGATATTTTTTGTTGTGTTTTCATTACTTTTTTTTCTTTTTTGTTCGTGTGTGAGTAACGAGAAGAATTACAACGTGTGTAATAATGATTAATATTTCGACGAATCAAATATCGTATCACCATAAAACAACAGTGGTTTATGTGACAAACCTACGAGAGAGATGTGTAGGCACTGTTGTTTCGAGGCTTGCGATATAATGTATTGCGATAAAATTATTATTTGTGGAATTCTCCTCTAACAAGATAAGTACTCTTAGTTTGTTCTTATTTTTTTTCTTTTTTTTTTTTGGTTTCGATCACCCTGTATATACAGACTATACGCTACTTAATGCCGAAAGAAATAATAGCAAATATATTAAACACTATGAAATATGACGAACCTAACGTGTAAGATCGATTAACCCATCTCGAATGGGGAGAAGGGACGAAAATTAGCGTTTTTTTGTTTGTCTGTGTTCTCAATTACGAAAATTCAGATCGGTTACACTAGCCTGCGGAATCTTTGTTATAATTATACATATCTTCGAGTTCATAAGTTTGATTCGCGTCGGTATTTTTTTCGATTCGTTTTTTATAATGTTGATTAAGTGGACTAATCAGAAAGGCGCGAGATTTCAGCGCAGCTTTAATAATTACGATGTCAAAGAAAAAAGAAATTGCAAACTCGATCACGGAACGATAAAATGGGGTATTAGAGTGTTATTCGATTGGCGATTATTTACATACATACAATGCCGCGACCCAAAATTTTGTTTTCGACTAAATTTCGATACGAGTGTAAATGTGTCTTTTGTGTGTTGTGTTTTTATTTTTATTTATCTATTTTTTCGTATTTATAGTAATTTATGTATCGTCGAATCTGGATGCCATCGTTGCTTATCTATCAATTTTTTTATCGGGCGTTGTTGGTAATTTACGCGATTGCCTTTGTGCATGAATTATCCGAGTTCTCACTATGTTTTTTTCGTCTCTTTCATATATTTTTTGTCGTTTTTTCCGCAAGTTTTTTCGCTCTCTCGCATTCCACAAGCTTTTTGGACCAAAGACCGTATCGCGCTATCCTTAATATTTTGTTGTTCCATTTAATATTGTAGCCGTATTCATAGTTTGAGCTCCTTTAATATGTAAGTTATAGTGAAGTTGTATTTTTTTTTCTTTTTAGCGTACTTAACGTTGAAGCTTACTTTTTCGTTTTTTTTTCTTTGCTCTGTTTTAATCCAGTATTTGTAGCGGACGACAATTTATACTATTATACACGAGAGGGATATACGTAGCTAACATCGACTGCTCGCTTAACATTACATACGGTTTTTTTTTTCATTTTCATAATTTTTTTTTTGTTTTTTGTTTTTTTTTTTTCATTTGAAAGCTCGTGACAAGCTTTGAGATTAATCGAGTTACACCTCGGCTTGTGTAGTTATCGTTAACATTGTTTTATTTTTATTTTTATTTAAACTTACTTTGCTTTAATTTTCATTGAATCCTTTGCAATGCTAGTTCTCTCTTATTCACAGAACATTATTTTTCAAGCATTTCCGCTGCCCGCATTTTATTTTATTCGTATGTAATAAATATTTATTTATATGTTTATGTATAAATCAATCGGACTCCTTGGTCACGCGCCCCTTTGAGCATACTCAACTGCGCGACTGTCTTTTTTTCATTTCCGTGTCTCATGTGTTTACGTGTGCTCGTAGCAACAAATCATTAAAATCTATTTACCAAACACACGTATCGCATCACTAATGCCAGGAATTAAATTTCAATACCCAAAGCGATTGCTGTTTATTGCTTCGAACAAAAAAAAATCTACGCGTACAATTCGATCCTCGATCTTTCGCACTAGATCGTCTTGATTTTAGCATCATCAGTGACGCGATACGATTGCGCGCGTCGAGCGGAAATGTTTCGTTCTTAGCACAGCAAAGAAGTGTATTTTCACGTTTTTTTTGTTCTCTTTTCTGTTTCAAATAGTACGTATGTATAATCTATATACACCCCCGATGCAATGGAAACGTCATTGAAAACGACTAGCCTACAACAAGCAGTGATTCAGGATGCGCCGTGCCATTATTAATGTGTACCCAGGTTCAACGGATAACGTTGACCTTCGTCGTATAATGTACAAAAGTAGGATACACGATTTTTAGCCGAGCACGCCCATTCAATGCCTCTCTCTTACCTCCTCTGTGTGAGTTTATTTTTTATTTTTCCATTCTCTCTACTTCCTCCCGCCTCTTCCTCGTTAACTGCATTGCTATTATCCATATCTTTTTTCATTAGATTATTTTTTTAAAGGATTCCTCGGACAAAGCTATGATAATTAAATTCGGTGTATTGGACGCGTTTATACCATAATGCGGTAGTTGTTTTTTTTTCTTTTTTTTGTTCATTAATTCATTTTTCTTGTTTCTTCCCTCTAAGAGTGTAGAGAAAGAGTGCTGGATAATACCGTTATTTTTTCTGCTTCTTCCATATTCCTCTTTAATTTTAATTCAACGCTTGGATCGGAAAATCCTACGGTAATGCATGAGCATTGGCAGCTTGTTTTTATTTTTAATAATTCTTTTTTTTCCTCAGTTTTAAATTTTATACACGATCTCCTATATTCCCTTCCATTCGCCTCCGACCGTTCTCATATTTTCGCGTTCCCTTATCCTCGAGCAACGTTCAATTGATTCGTTTAACTACGAAAAATTGTATTAAAAATGATGAAATAGCCTAGTGTTGCCTCTCGACGCGCTCATTCTCATTTTTTGTTTTGTTTCTATTTTATCGGACTTCGAATTCATCTGTGTATAACACGACGTGCACGGCAACGAATGCTTCACTTCGGTCGTTATACTTCCTCTACCAGCTTTTTCACTTCATTATTTTCTCAATGATTCAAGGCAAGCAGAAAAAGTAAAAAATGGATATGTATATCAAAGAATCGCATGCCATCCTTGCTCTCCCTCGTTTTCTTTTCCTTTTTCCATCTCCAATAATTGCCCTGTATCTTTGCTTCAATATTTTTTCTTTTTCTTTTCTTCATACCCATCGTTAAGATTATTTTCAAGAACTTTTGGTGATAACGCCAAAAGGGGCTTTAAAAAGAACTTAAATACCTGTTATTTATCATTTACGTTTTAGTTTTTTCCATGGTTCATAGATCGCACCCTCTCAAGTAGACTGTGTGTCCCCGGCCGAGCGCGGTCACTGCTGCGTTCGTCGTTTTTTGTTTCCTGTGTTTTGTTTTGTATTGTGTCTGTTAAATTCCACAGTTAAGTCGGAAGTATCCGGTCACTCTTTCCGGTATAATCGGTAACTCTTAGGTTTCAGCTAATGTTTAGGCGGCTGCTAGCTCGAATCGCTAGACGTCGATATGCGCAGCTGACGTTTGCCACGCCTTCGGGGATGAGAGTGGTCCTAGCTGCTTGTCGATGCTATAGGGCTTACAGGACTTAGGGGACTTCGCGCCGAATCTCTTAGACATCCCGTCAGCGTTATAACTAACTTTCTACTACCGGCGTTGTTTCGGTGTTCGCAAAACCATACACCTTGCCACGTGCCCAACGCCAGCTTCCCGTCGGTTATTGGAATGCTCAGGGAAGAACCGAGAAAGCACGCTTTCACGTGAGCCGGCTGAAACACAAGAAGCAGAGATTATTTAATATGCATCTTCAAAAATTGCATCTCCTATCGTAGTAACCTCAAGTAAAAAATTACATTTGATTAAATTGAACATTGGTGTTAAAGAAACGTTATCAGACTCACAATAATGTTATATTTTGGAAAAGCAAAACACATGACTTTCTATGCAAGTCCATAATTAAAAATTGTGTTTAATCCATGCTGATACTTTGAACATAATTTAATCCCTCATTAGGTAAAGATTAATTAACTTTATTGGAAATTTGAACAGCCAAGTGTAAATAATTTTGTAATAAGACTGTAATTTGCACAAAAACTGACTATATAAATATAATTCAAAACGCATTGAAGGAAACACTTTTGGATAATCAAAATTATAATATTCGAAGAGTATTATTCTCACCATGTCGTCAGGACCTTCGCAACTGTGCCTGTACGGCATGTCCTCTGGAATGATTTTATTGAGCATCATTTCCATGTCGTCCCTGACATCGGGATCCCAACTCTCGTTGAGCGCCAGACTGGCCGACGTGTGAAGAACTGTAACGTCAGGGGTAGAATTAATTAGAACGGTTCGCAAAATGCAAAACTGTACAGTCCGCATGAATAAATATGATTGTACCAAGGCTACATGGGATAAAGCGCTTACTCACTTTGTACGTGACACAGGCCGACCGAGAATTGACAGAGTTCTGGAACCTGTCGTAGTATTTCCTCCGTAACAAGGTGCACTCCTCTGTGTTGAGGTCTTAGATTGATTTTTCTCTGTAACCAGGCCGAGCCGATTTGAATACCCATGTTCGAGGATGCCATGATATTATTGTTGTTTATCGTCGACGATAAACTCTCTCGACGCCAGCCGACCGCCGTACGAGGCCAACGTTAAATGTTTATGGATAAACGGAGGGAGAAAAAAAAAATAAACAACTGTAACGTGCGAGGGGAAAACGTGTGTCCGATCAACGCGTGAGAGAGAACGGCGTTTGGACGATGACGATGACGATAACGATAACGATAACGACGACGACGACGACGACGACGACGATGAGGAGGAAAGATCCGTGCGGAGAATCACGAGTGCACGAGTACCAGCAGCTCCATTATTATTGGGCGGCACCGTGCAAACTCTCGACACTCTTGATCTCTCCTTTGCTAAACCTGGGCTACGATAGTAGTCTATCGAGCCACATCATGTTTCCTCGACGTAACACCCGCTTATTATCCTCAACGCCGGCACACTTTGTGACAAAAAAAAACTTTAGTCGAGGGGTATCGCGCGAAAAGGTTAGGAGAGATAACGATTGACTTGACGTGCGGCAGCAGCAGCACCACCACCACCACCATAACCACTTCTCTATTATACCCACCGAAAACTTCAAGTTCAGATCGTGTGAGAGTCTAGTCAAATCAGTCACTTTATGAATGTTATGAAATTAGTACGTTTCGAACATGGCTCGTGTGAAGATTTCGGTTATTGTGTTCTTTCAGAGTGTTTTTAAACGATTTACTTTTTGTCAAACGGCTCGATCGTCGTGGTGAAGCCACAATATTGGCGATCGTAAACATCGATCTTGGCGCGATGAGGCGACGCATGTAGTATTTTTCTTTGACTATCTATCGTTCTTCCAGACGAGATGGAACGCGCTCACGCCGAACATTGCAGTTCGATCCTAGGCGTATTGTCGTGGAGAAAATAACCATTTATGCACGAGTATCGGTAGAAGTATGTTATTTCTATGGTGAACGGAAATCTCAATTCTGCACGCGGCAGATATTAGTTGTAAATTCACGCGTACATTTTTCGTTGATAATGTTGTCCTTTTTTCATCTATAAAAAACCGGCCATTGTTTAACGATATTGTTCACCATATTTTAGTCGTTTATAATTGTATACTTGTCCGGTTTTGCGAAGTAAAGAAGTTAATGAGTCAATTGGTGGTAACAGATGAGATACAACGCAAAGAAGAGCGATTCTAGACTAACATATCCTTGAGGAATTAAAAAAAGATAATTGGTAGCTGAAATAAATAATCTGCATTCATTCATTGGCAAATTGTTCATCTTTATATTAACGCGATGAGTGCAAAAAGTGTTACATCGCGTTCTTTGACAGTTCCGGAGTTATTTACATGTATGAAGTGTATTCAAAATGCATGAAAAGCGGAAGCGATACGGGACTCGAAGGACAGCTATATGGATAAATGCCGAAACGGATACATCGGATATGGAACAAAATACAGTCGCGGGTGTTTTGGATGCACCTATGCAACAGGGTAAATCCTTCAAAACAGATCACCTAAAAATTTCTATCAAGTTAATGACCGAGACATTATTTATAATTACAATTTTACCCGAAATTATCGAGTTACCGAGGTCCCAATTTTATTACGATTTGTCATCACGTTCGATAGAATTTGTGGCATGAGCATTTAATTCGTGGAGTCAACGTGTTATACCACTTTTCCCCAAATGCGGCTAATTTCATTAGCGGTCGGGTAGACGCAATAGTGTAATCTCCAAGCGAGATTCGATCAATTAAAAATTCACTATTTTCCTCTTATTTTTACTATTCTTTGTCGCAACAAAGAGGGTAATGTAGGAATAGCAGGTATTGCCTCAAAATTTGATTAATGAGCAAAGAAATTGTTACCATACTTGACAAAATGTCTAATCTACATTGGCCGACACGTAAAATCTTTATTGCATTAACGATCGATCGTGAAACAATTCGATAGTTTATAATATAATCGATATACAAAAACATACAAACCTAAAGCGCGTATTTTATTTAAATATTTTTTATATACTTCCGTCTCCTTTACGTACTGCTATTTACAGTAAAGTCCTTCTAACACGTTTTCTCAGCTATAACACTAAACAGTCATAAGAATAAGTTACTACAGCCATCATCATCAAACGTACAGATTTCATTTATTTTATTCTTCGTTTTTGCTTCGATTTTAAACCAACAGAGGAGACAGGACGATCGATCATTTTTGTTTTTTTTTTTGCTTTTTTTCGTAATAACTTTTGTTGTCGCAAGACAATAATTACATTAAGCCTATTACAAGTTTATGAGCGACGAATTATCAATAGCGGTGATGCGAGAAAAAAAAACTTAACGTCAAGCCACAAATAACATAAATATTCACCTTCCGATTGCCATTTCGACGATTTCTCTTGCACCGGTAACCCCGCTATCGACAATTCGTCTCCCTAATACCAGATTTTCGTCTTTTTAAAATCTTTTTTTTTGTTTATTTTTTTTTTTTGCTTTTTTTTTCTGTCCAAACACGAAACAACTAAAAACAATTCGATCTCATTAGTTCTTTTTTTTTTCAAAGATTTTTCTTTAATTTTTCTGTTATTCTCTTCGTTTTAGAGATCGTAACCGCAGATCTCGCGTCCGCAGTTCAGGACAACATTGAAGGCGAGGGTCTTTATCCGGTTGTAGGGTCTCGAGTCCTTGAGTAGATTGGTCAGTTTGTCGAGGCCGTCCTCGGATTCTAGCAGCCGACAGTACTTCGACGCTGCCGGATACGAATTAAGAGTTAACATAGTTGCTGTTTTATAGACACGATTTTTGGCATTCGATCGAGTTTGTTTAGACTTTACTCACGATAGACTTTAGTGAGATTGGCCAGTGCCCAGACCGCCCAGTGCTGGCACTGAGGCGTGTGGTAAACGTCCAAAAGTCGTAGAAGCGGCAAAAAGGATCGATAGTTTATGTTACGCTGAGCCGAAATGTCCCATCTCTCGATAGCCGCGACCATGCGTTCGAGTACGTCGTCTCTCGATGGTTCCTCCACCGTCCAGGCTTCCACGCCGTCCGAGGCCATGTGAGCCAATATACCGGTCGCGTTGTAGGATACCTGTTGGAACGATTTATTCATAGCCACGGCAATCTTCGATCGGTTGAAATGTTTATCTTTATAAATTTACCTCTATCAAGTCACTATCGTATGCCAGCAAATTAGCGAAAACTGTTACGTATTGATGCTGCATTAGGTGAACGCGAAGATAGTCGACTTCGGCGACGTTGCCGAGCAAGCCCATCATGTTTCGAAGCAGTTCCTCTTTGTATGGATATTGCTGATCATAAAACATAACGATTATTTTTTTCTTTTCTTTTTGATAAATTTGATTGATTATCGATTTTCGGAAAACCGCGCTCACCTTCACGCACCGTAAGAACAAGCTCATACCCTGCTCGTCTAAGAATCTCTGACAATTTATGGGTGTCTCATCGGTCATGTTCCACATCGTCGACCAAGCGACCTCGAGAACGTCGTCGAATATACTGCACTCGACTCGGTACTTGACGAGATCGAGCATAGTTCCGACGCAACCCAATTTTCCCAAGAGTCGTTTCTTCTTTCCCTCGACTTGGCACGCCAGGGAGTTCAACAGGTATATCCCGATGCGCTGAACGAAACCCTCGGACTCGGCGTGTCTCGCCGAATGCAAAAGAACTTTGACCAACGCTTCATAATTCCACATCTGCATAGGGGCAAAAATAATTAATTCGAATTTTTTACAGTACGCAGATCGGGTCGCGTACGAAAACACGGTGAGTTTTTAGTGAAAGCTTACCACATCCTGAGGTATGTGGAATTGGCACAGCGCCAAACAACCGTTTCGCATCATCGTCTCCTCGTCTTTGTGAGCATTCATTCCCGCTAGAAGCGTACCTATTATTCGTCGCTTCAGCTGTACTGCGAAACCGCTCTTTTCCTTCATTTTTACGATATAGAAGAGCGTTGCGCTGCACAAAAAAAATTCGATGTTACGCGACACATTAATCGGATAGTAATTTTTTTTTAACTGCATATATGCAACTTTTTTTTATAGACGTAACGAAAATAACAATGTATCGTAATCCTAAGCAGATATTACCTTCCGGATATCTGGATGTGCCTCTCGGAAAGATGTTTCTCCATGGCTTCGAGTACAGTGTATAAAGCCTGATCCATCCGTTTGCAATTCTCGTACCTAAAGACGTGATAGAGGTCATTCAGAACTTTCTGAAGTAGTTCCTGCTTATTGTCCATGCATACTCTCAGAGCTATGAGTATCTGGTCTTCGTTGGCGTCGCCCGCAATCTGTAAAAACAAAAAATCCAAAGATTAATAATATTTAATGAATCTTGGCAGTTTTTTCCTGCATCCTTCCAGAGACGACACTCGCCACTTTCGCCGGTATGTCATGTCTTCTGCAAGCTTCATGACGAGTTCCGTACAGGCCAAGGAACTGCAGTGGATTCTGCACTCTGGCTGCGAGTCCCTGTATGTCACTTTGCTCGGTGTACTCGCTGTACGGTTCTTTGAGTGGATGTTCAGCTACGCCTCTGCCTGCCAGGTTCGTACCACCAATATCCAGCGATACTAGCTCCGGCAAACCGGCAATCAACTCGGACAGAATTTGATTGGCATTTTCGTAGTGTCCATACTTGTGATTCGCATGTGATATATCGAGATGCCTCAATTTCTTCAATTGACAAATTTCTTTGACGAAATCTTTGCAATTGGTATTTATCCGGACATTGTAGAGACACAGAGAGACAAGATGCGGCACCGAGTCCAGAAAACCAAAGGACGTTATGTCCTTTGCATTCGAAAGATCCAGGTGCGTTAATTTGGTCAATGTGCGGAGAAGCAGACGGTAGTCTGGTGTAGGGATGTTTACACGATCAAGTGCCAAACGCCGCAGCTTCGGAGCTTTGAAAACATAGCCTCGATCGCTATAATCTTCCAGGCATTTAGGAGCTGTGGAGAAATTGAGTTTATTAATAATTAGGATTCCAATTTTTTTGGTCTGATTTATCGAAATAATCTTTGCGGTCTTCTCATTGCATCAATTGATTAATTCTTGATTAATAATTTTTATTTTTTTCATTTTCAATAATTTATTTAATTTACCCTTCTGTAGTAATTTTAATAATTTCAGGTAAATCATTTTTTTTATCACCAATAATTTCCAATAATGAATTAATTGAATTCAATTTTTTAAGCAATGAGACTCCGAAAGTCTTTATAAGCTGCACATAAAAAAAACATATATCAGTGTTTTGTCTCACACTCCAGAGGATTTTGAATGACTTTCTGACAGCCTCTGAAAGCCAGACTGTGAAGATTGTGACACATGGCGTTGATGTACTCGATGGACAGGGCGGTAAGTTCACAGCAATCGTCAAATTCCAGATGCGTAATTTCGGGTCTGACGATTACCATGACAGACCAGTCGGTGATGGAGCTTGACGATATTTTGACTCTTTTTAGCTTGGCTGCCTTGGTACTTCTGAATATAGCGAAGAAGGAGTCGTCCGCTTCGGCGTTGTTGCTCCTCTGTACAAATTCTATGAGCTTGTCGCATATCTCGCTGGGAAATTTTAGACCCTCGCGCAACATTCTATAGCCGCTCTCGTCCTTGACCGATATTATGTCGAGATTGTCACATATAGTTCTGAAGCACATATCGGCCAGCGACTCTGGTCCCAGTTGTTGTTGGGAGTCGAAGAGTGCATCCAGATGCGCCATAATGCACGCTCGGTCTATATATATATTTTTCTTTTTGACGCGTAAATATACAAGTCCCGTCGACGGATATGCGAATGGGAAATTTTTTTCTTCGACTTCAGGTGACGCTGTAATTCATGCGATCGTTCTCTCCTTTAGGGTTTTGTATATTCGTTTAAAATGATGTAATTAACGGTACACAACTGTCAAATGCGTCAGACGTATCAGCTGTGACGGTTGTGCATCGGGCATTGTAATGCTACTCGCAGGCAATAGCCGTGTCACCAGAACGATTCCCGAAATATCTTGAAACCTTTCGCTTTACTCTGATAACGCTTGTCAATAAACCACCAGTCCATCTTCGATCGAGAGTTCAACGAGTATCAACGGACCGTCTCGCCAATACACGGGTCTTCGTTAATTTACTTGACAGATTTTATTCTTTTCTCCGTCGAATAGGCCTAAGCGCGTACTGCGCGAACGCGCTCACGATTACGCACTGGCTCACTCAAGTATTTCCCCCACTCCTCGTCCTCTTACTCGATGAACTTGTGTATCGCACGAGAGAGTTATTCGAGTTATTAGAGTCATTACTTAACTGGTTTGATCGGATTGTAAATTAGCAAGTTATCAGCTGACTATCGTATTGTATTGCTGCAAAGAACTGCTTAATCCGTTGGGAGGAAAAAAATACTGCATTTTAGACACCCGGGAGCTTGCCGACCGGGCGCGTTTATGATGATTCGGCAAGCGCGAGCTCTACTTTGGCGATCGTCGACTCGTCAGCTCTTCTTGCGATTCTGAGAGTACGTTGCAGAGAAAATTCGAAATTATTTGAGAGAGATTTCTAAAGTATTGCACAGGGCTGTGAGTACGTTTTACGTCATGAAACCCTCGAACACAGTATATGTAGGGATAATAGCAACAGGTCATTTAAAGATATTAATCTTCCATAGTTATTGCTGACAATTCCATTTCTCAATTTATTCGTCGAATTCTCGATTGTGCGAGTTTTTTTATCGTACAATATTAATAAAATCTTTCTTCATTTAGGAACCCATCTATCTTACAGTTGATATAAAATGAATATTAGTGGAAGATGAACTACAGCTATGTATTCAAAGCGTTCGTCGACACCCAGCTTATCAGCTTTGCGTCTGAGACTTATGATTAAAACGAAAGTACAATTGCTTCCCGAGGGTTGAGATATCGTCAACGTTTCACAATTAAGATGCTGCGCTCGAGCGTCGTACGAATTAAAAACTGTAACAAAAATACAAGTCCATACAATTGACGCCAACATAAATTTCTAACTAATTAACAGGAATAATTGGATGAACACATTAGTGACTAATCCTTTGAGCATAACTATCCCCTCCCCGAAACTCGACACCCGCCCATCGGAAATGCACGAGCAGTGAAAGCAGATCGAGTAAAAACCTGTTTGACTCTTAGGATATACGTTGTTTATCCGACTCCATTAGAAATTACTGTATCGGCTATAGGTGGCTGATCGTGCACTCCCCTCGGTCAGGTTATGTGCGAAACTATGCGTCGGGCGTTCGGAGAGAGAATTGAATCGCCCGACAGGATATCGAAACCCGGAGCATATGGGAGTGATAAGACCGCCGGGATGTCTGAACTGTCAAGATAAATCCCATCATTGTTATTCGATGGGAGATAAGACTCATCTCGTCGAGAATAAAAATGGCGCCCGATGTGCTTGTCAATTCGACGTCGCTTCAACAATAAACTGTTGCTAGAACGTTTGTGCGTGTGTGTGCGTGATAGATGTCACACCGCCTACCACATATCGATAACGTGTACAATTTTTTGTGCAATAATTCGTGACGGTTTTTGTTTTTGTTTTTTTTTTTTTGTGTAATTACTCGTACCAGTTAACTAACCGGCTGCAATTGCGAAATGAGCATTCACAGAAAAAGGTAAGTTTTAAGTTTCAGAACCAATATTTTGGGATCTTAATTTTTTTTTTTTTGCAAACGACTAAATATTTTAGAGCGGCTTGAGATTTTGTTTTAGGCCGCATGTATGTTACGTGTTTGCTTTTACAGATTGATCGACTTCGAGGAAGTCCTCAATGAGGAGGACATCGATGTGGCCAGCTTAAAGAGAATATGCTTCCATGGTAATTCTTATTTACAATAGGAATTCATAGTATTTTGATTCAAGCAAGATTGCAAGCTCTTTATCTAGTCACATGACTATTCAACCAGCTGACATCTGGTTAAAAAAATAATCCTTTGCATCCCGTTTACATTGTTAAAATTTCTATTGATGTCAAGAAATAAATTTTTTTTTTTTGTCGAAAAAATAATCTTTGCAGTTAAAATGTTTCACAGGTGTGATATAGGATATATATGAGTTTTTGGGAATTTTTTTTCAGGCATACCAGATGAGGGTGGCTTACGGTCCCTGTGCTGGAAGTTACTCTTGAATTATCTGCCGCTGACAAGGGCCAGCTGGTCGGAAACCCTATCCCGCAAGCGAGAATTATACAAGCAATTTATCGGTAAGCTATCCGCATATTCGGGCTGAGGAGTACAGATAATTAGTACACCAAATTGACAACAAATTTTTTTTTTTATCGCAGAAGACTTAATAGTAATGCCGGGTGAAGCTGCACTCGACGGCGAAAGGGTTGATGTCACACTGGACGATCATCCCTTAAACTCCAATCCAGGCAGCAAGTGGCAGACTTTCTTCAAAGACAATGAGGTCCTGTTGCAGATAGACAAGGACGTTAGGTATGCCCAAATTTAATTAGCATTCCTCATAGTTTTTATAATTTGTACATATAAATAAATAAATCATTAAATCGTGGAATTAATGATTCATTATATGAAGGGATTAATGAACGCGTAATTTGTTAAAATAAAATATTAAATTTCCAGGAGGCTCTGTCCAGACATATCATTCTTCCAGCAAGGCACAGACTACCCCTGCCAGGCTGTGGTAGGTGCGAACGGCCCGAAGCGTTTGCACTGCAGAGTGCAGCACACTGTTCTCAGAAGCGCGAATGTCGAAAGAAAAGGTCTCGGTGTGACAAAGGTAAATCCCAAACGTCCGTTTTATTTCTCAACGATTTTTCTCGAATGTAAAGGTAATATTTTCCTTCCACTGTCCCCAACTAAACGGAGCAGCAGGTACGCTATTAAATTCGGATGAAAATCTTTCTTTGGTTTGATTTAAAATTGCACATGCGTCTTAGTGCCATATCAGTTGTTTCGAACGCTTGCAGATAGCGGTATCGGTCAGAAAAGCACCGGAGGATTACGCCCCGTTGACTGAGGGAGGTGAGGCGCACTGGGAGGTGCTAGAAAGAATTCTGTTCCTCTACGCGAAACTAAATCCCGGCCAGGGTTACGTGCAGGGGATGAACGAGATTGTCGGTCCGATTTATCACGCGTTCGCTTGCGACCCGGATCACTCGTGGAGAGGTAAGTTGGAAAAAAATTAATTCAGTAGGAATAAAAAACATGTATTCCTTTTTTTGGTAGAATACGCCGAGGCAGATACTTTTTTCTGCTTCACGAATCTCATGGCCGAGATCCGGGACTTCTTTATAAAATCGTTGGACGAGGCTGAGTTCGGTATAAACTCGATGATGTCCAAATTGACTCAACAAGTTAAAAGCAACGATCACGAGGTCTGGATGCGTCTGCAGCATCAAGATCTTTGCCCTCAGTACTACAGTTTCAGGTACTGTAGTGATTAAATTGTTTTCCGGTTGAGACAATAGTGACCGGAGAGAAAACGCTTTTGCCAACCATCGCTAAACTCGACACCGTCCCTTGGGCATCGAGAGGGCTCGCATTGAAATTCGATCGTCTTAACTTCTCCGTAGATGGTTGACTCTTTTACTCTCGCAAGAATTCCCGTTACCCGACGTGATGAGAATCTGGGACTCGCTGTTCGCCGACGAAAAGAGATTCAGCTTTCTGATTCACATCTGCTGTGCCATGATCCTGTGAGTATCGTTGATGATTGTTTATTATTTATAATAAATTATTTACTGACCGTCGAATTAATTTCAGATTGTTGAGAGATCAGTTGCTCGATAACGATTTCGCGACGAACGTAAAACTCTTGCAGAACTTTCCTTCCATGGACATACAGATCGTACTCTCTAAAGCCGCAAATTTGGCAGGAAAAACACTGAATACTCCTTAACGTCAATGAGAAATGAATTTTTACGGTTTTACAACAAATACAATTAATAATACATAATCGTGATAAAAAGCAAACAAATAATAATCATACGAGGAGGATAGGAAACTAACGGAACGAAGCTTCGTATCCGAGTAATCGCGGGAGCTCGTATAAACGTTCCTCTTGTTTGTCGTCGTTTTGTTTTCATTTCCTTTTTTACAATTAAAAAACGTCCAGAGCTAACAACTTGAAGAAGCTCGCAATAAAAACGCAATAAAATTATCAAGATCCAAGATCTTCTCGTGGAGTCACGTATAAGCGCGGCAATTGCGATCGTCAGTTAGACTGAGATTATAATCACTCGTACGCATATTCAGTAGCGTTAAGCGATGAAGATTATGAAGAAAAATTTAAAAAACAAACGAACGATACGTCGATAAATATTACAATGATCTTATTTTTCTAACGATCTTCGTTACGCCACTTACGTTTATAAATAAACTGTTATATTAATAATTGTCGATTTTTCACTGGTATACTGGCATGTTCCCAACATTGCATCTCTCATTTTTTTACGTACAAAAAATGTTTTATCCCCGCTTTCACATATTTTTATTTACATCAAGATTTTATGCAGTTTTAAAAAATCCAGGATGTGAGTCTTACAACTGACGTTCTTTCTTCGGACAAGAGAAAAACCCACCCACCGAGATTTCTCGTAAATATGAGGGTACGATCGTTGATTTACCTCACATTGTGATTCCGAACTCTCGGTTAAATATGAAGTATATACAATATGCAGTAATAGCTCACGAGCCGAATATCCGCTGAGCCGACGATAATGCATCGGATGTTTTCGTTTCTTTCGTTTATTCTAGTCTTTTTTCTTCTTTTTTCATCGTAGTCAACTCGGGAAGATTTTGTTGGGGCAACAATATCGGAGCGTCCGAGCGTTGCGAATCGAATCACGCCGTGGGCAAGCCACGGGTCAAGCACGAGTTTGCAGTTATACGTATAGGCGACGAGAGTACAGCCGAAACGAGGATAAGCGACGGCGAGAAAGAAAGGAAACGTGAAAAAAAGAAAAAGTGTTGACCGAGGACTAAGAAGCGTCGGAAGATCGAGACGCGAAAAAGAATAAAGGGTCGCCGAATCCACGAAGCCCTTCGCGAATCCCGAACGTCTCGTATATACGCGTATAAAAAATGGTTTCGCAGCGGTGTGCCTGTGTGCAGTTGATGCTGCCGTTGGTGCACCGAAAAGTGTAATCCCGTGGGCGGACATTTATGACGGTTGATTGCTTGATTTACGGTCTCTCGGGGGTCCCCAGATGTCCGCGGGGCCCGCCCTTAAACGACCGCGGGTTCGGGCCTCGCGAATATAGTATTTTTTATTTTATATTTTTTTTATTCTTCGATAGTTGTAGAAGTCGCTCTGGATGCGACTGATAGATACAAGATTCGCGATTATCGAAGATTGATTTAGTGCAGACTTTTGAAAATAAAAGTAAAACAATTCTTTCGAACTAGAAAATATATATATTTCTTAATAATAAGAATCCTACAATTAAAAAAAAAATGTTTTGAGATATTTTTCGATATTTTAAATCGGAGTAAAATTTTTTATACTAATCAGCGAACTGGCGAAAGATTTAATGACGCCGCCCTTTTATAGTCTAGCAGAGGCAACTCGTTTGTTTTTCAACGCGAGATCGAGTTCATTAAGAAATTCTCCGAACGTGCCTCAGAAACTTTTGTTGTCTCGATTACAATCTTCGAAGACAATAGTATTAGTAATAGTATTCAAAGTGGTGCTGATGCACTGGTACCCCGGAGGAAAACCCTCGAAATTGGGAAAAGCGTGGAGCGGCGGTGAAGTAGAGTAACAGAGTAACGCTCGATGGTACCGTCATCGGGGCTCTTTGTGGAAAGCACAGAGAATTACGAATGCATATCCCATTGCGCTTCGAACCGCCGGGAATGAAATTCCCCGGTGGCCCGCGAGTTAATGCCGAAAGGGATTAAATTGAATTTTCAACTCGGTCCTCGGTCGGAGTTTCAATTTTACGGCGGAGGGAAAATAATGCCGAGCGGACTGACATGCACTCTCGTGCAAACCAAAAAGCTCCCCTTATAATTCTCCACAGTCAGTATTCACAACAGTATCGGCTTTAATAGCACAAATATCCTTCGTTTTTTATTTCTTAAGTTTTTTTTTCAATACTTCAACTTCTGACCAGCAAAACAAATTTCTTCGATTCAATTGATTTTAATTGAATCAATAATAAATTTATTTCCAATACTGGCCCACAGGTGGGCCATTCGGTGGATTGGTATTAAAATAAATTTAATAAATTCGAGTCAAATAACTTTTCGGACTTCACAGTTATTTACGATTATATATATTTTTTTATTAATATCGACTAGATATCGGTATCGTCGTTTCACAAATTCTGGATCGACGAGCCAGAATTTCGGGTCCGGGGTCGCCAGATACTCCATGATACTCCATTCGATACTCGCATCACCTCGAAGTCTGCCGACGAGTGAGGCCGACGTACGTGGGGTGGGTTTGCAGCGTCCCTCCCAACCCCCTCTCGAACTGGAGTTTTGACGATAACGAGCGGATTTGCAATCACGTCCGCATTGTGCCAACATCCCTCCCTGACTGTTACCTAACTCGAGGAGGGATGAAATTCAACTCAGACGCCGCTGTATGAGCAACGAGGAGATCACAGAGCAGGAAGCTCCGCGCGCTGTGATCCTCTGTTCCGTTGCTCCGATGCCGCCGGCTGGAACGTCGAGGGCTCCCGCAAAGGGGCTGCTCACGGCGCCGGGCCGTGTTTTGCGTCCTCTCGCCACTCCGAGATTGCGACAAAGTGGAAATCTCGAAATTACAGGACTATCACTGTATACACTATATGCACAACATCCGCAAAGGCGACGCGCAAATATTTCACCAGACGAGAGTACAACCAGAGCATACGCCCCAACAGATTTCCTCCAGCATTAATTCGACATACCTCCGATTTAGTCAAAAAAAATAAATAAAATATAGAATAGTAAAAAAAAATAGAACAGTAAAAAACGACTGCGCTGCTTGCGTGCTTTTTTGTATTCTCATTGTTACTATCTTCTTATGATCATTCTTCTTCTCAGTTTTTGATAGTTTGTTACTTCTGTTTATACTCCAACTTTTTTATTTTCAATGGATAATTGTTATTTGTTATTTTTTCATTGTATAATTTTCTGTCGCGCGTTTTCTTTTCCACTATATAGATAGATGTAAGTTCAAGTATATTAATAGATAGATGTAAGTTCAAGTAATAAGTTCAAGTTCTTCCATTCTCTCAGTACATACGCATCCAATCACATCGATTGAAAATATAGATGGTGAAGAATGATGAAAAAAAAAAATACAAGTCCTGCGATGTGAAAAAAAGAAAGTAAACAGGTGTCCGGTGATAGTGAAAACTGACAAGTTTTGATAGCGCATGCCAGCGGTTTCTTTTATTACACAAGTACATACATACAGACCACCACATTATAAATACAGTATAGTATATCATACAGCATCATACCTCAGCGTGCCTTGAAAAAAAATACATATATAAATATATATATATATATATATATATATATATATATATATATATATATATATACTATATACACGAAAGGATGGGGCCAGGCGTAAACCACATGCCGTCATCGAACGGGAATTCACCGATGGGCTTTTCTCCACCATACTCACTACACGTGCATATACATACATATATGTATGTATGTAAGTAGGTACGCATACGTGTATCATCGATATTAAACGCACGACAGAGAAAGCGCGTCGGAGATCGGGACGGCGGGGAACAATCGACGACGTTGTGGGTGCCCATAACTCACCGTGCGAGGAAGACGGTGTAGAAAGGTCGTGCCGAAGCGGAGTGTCTGGCAACTGTTTTCATAGGGCCGCAAACGCTCGTCCAGGCCGACGAGAATAATACAGAAAAGAGGCTTCGTTTTCACACCATCTTCACACGCGTCAAGCCCAGCTTCCACCGTGCCTCTCCGGACGGGTGCTTCTCTGCATCGACGTCCTACGAGCCTTAGACTCCGCGGTTAATGCGTGCTGCAACCTCGTCCGGGACTCCGAACGGAGAATTTCAAAGGAATGTACAATCGGTCGATTTATCATCGATGAAGCTCCGAAGAACACACTCGAAACTGCGGTCTGACAATCCACTTCAAAGTCAAAATTGATTCTTTTTTTTTGCTCAATAGAACTGATAAAAATGTTTACTTCTACTTTTAACGATCATTGAGATACGTTTTTGTTATAAGGGAACGGTAACAATTGAAAAGTCACGGAAACTTAGAATGTCGAATGTCCTACCTCGGTTCGTAGAGTCGATTCAATGAAATTTCATTGGATCATGATTCTTAACGACCTAAAATTTATTTGCTTGAAATGTGCGAAAACCATGAACTGTGGATGTTGAGAATCTGGAAGTCTTGAAAGAAAAGATCACCGACTTTGTTAATTTTATCTGTAAAAAAAAGAAAAGTACCCTTTGGGTCGAGTCATAGTAAATCACCCGCTATGATAGTACACTGTGATTGAAGCGGCGTTGATTAAAATTACACCCTCAGCCACGTTATTGATGATTACCGCGAACACAATCAGCCTCTCGAATAATCAGCCCGTGTACGATGTTATACGGGGGACGCAGAGTTTGTGCGGGACGAGAGAAGGGCGCCGGATCGTTAAGTCGTGGATTGCCGTGAGTCGGATTTGTTAGGTTCCCCGTGTGCGCTCGCACGGTTTTAGTTCCCTGCACCTGTGAGTCTCGAGGAAACGACCTGTTCCCACAGACTGCGCTCCTGCGGACACCGTCCGGACAGGATTGACGAACCGAGATGACAACGTCACCGGGAAACTTGTGGGGGAACGGAGTATAAATTGTAGTGTGCAAAAAAAAAAAACTCGAACCAGAGATTAGGCACCGACTCGTCCAGTCCTACCGAAGTACCGGAGAATAAAGAGGGGCTCGATCGCTGATCGACCGAAATGTATGCCCACGTGCGAAACAACCCTAATTCGGCCGCAGGTGTACTCACGCTCGGATAACTGGACGGGAGACCGATATTCAAATGCGGGATGTCCAGCATCCCGATAATCTCTATCGTCGATCTTCACTATGATACAGTAGCTGAAGCAATCCGGAGGGTAATCCAGTCACTTTTTTATCCAGAATAGGTAGGGAGAATTTTTTTTCTTTTTGATGGGAAGGAAAAGCCTGAGAACTTTTTTTAAGGAGGGAAAAAATTGGGAGATTAAGCTACTCTTGAATCCTGCAGCTAATTCTTTATTCCCGTCGTTTGATCAGTTTTTTTATTAGTTAACGAATTATGAGATGGACGAGAAAAAAGTTTGCGGATCCTTGGGGCCAATTTTTTTAATATATTTTTTTATCACGTTTTTCCGGACGCTATAATCGTGTCCCAGGATAAATTAATTCGAGGTCACTGCGCATCCACCGTGATTTGGTTCTTTTACGAACTCGTGGTATTATTTTCTCATTCCCGGAAGCAAATAATGATCACGCTCGAGAAACCAGCGTGGGAGATTGAAGTCAGTCCATCGTCGAGTCGCGAATCGTCAGTGATCCGAGCTGCGAGATCTTTGTGTACGTGTGTTGGTCCAGACAGGACAGTCCGCGGGAGTTCGATGCTTCGATGCACCCCAACATACATACATACACATGGGAGGCAGGGGCTGGATTTACGAACGGAGGGAATGTACTACTGGCTCTAATGTCGTGTAATAGCCGGCACGTGGCTTCACCAAGAATCCCGTCCGAGCTTCCCTTACACCTCCCTTGCGGCACAACGGGTGCAATGCAGGCGCTAATACGCCGTGCACTGCCTCCAGGCTTTCTTCGCATTGTTCTCCAACCGAAACGCGAAGTAATAGCAACGGATGTTGCGTCGTCACGATCAATTGGATATAATGAAAATTTATTTTCGGACGGTTTATACTTTATTTTATTATTATTATCATATATATTTTTTATTAGTTATGTATTCCATTTTTTTCTTCTTGTTATCCTCTCTTTTCATATTATTTTAGCAATTTTTTCTTTTCTTCTCATATTCTTTTCGCACTTTTATTTATTGTTCTTCTCGTTTGCATCCAGTTTTCGCGCAGTTTGTATCGGCTGTGCTTTTGTTCTGATTATGTATCCTGTGGCACGGTGTTCTTTGGACGCTCAGGCGGCAGAACACGCATTAACGAATATATCAATCTATCTCTATACATGGATATCTCAATCTATCTGTCCATTAAAAAAAAATTGTTATTAGTATATTTTTTATTAACTGTGAAATTTTATTTTACATTTCATTATAGCGAAAAATCGAAATCTTTTCTGCGGATATTCTGCAACGGAGAGTAAAATTTTTCATTGACGATAGCTGTGCATCATCCCTTGAAAGTCAGGCCAAGCCGACAATGAACTCCGGGACCCCACGTACGACGGCGGTGCGACGGCGGTAGAGCGAGTGCCCGAGCGAGCACCGAGGCACCGAGTATTAAACTCTAATCCGATTATTCCTTTCGAATCAACGCACTCGAACCAACTTCGTGCGACCGTACAGAATTTTTTCGTCCCGTTCTACCCTCCGCACTAAAAAAAGTACGCAGAAAAGAGTGGCGCGGTTTTACCAGCAGCGTCCCTCAAAGATCCAAGATTGAGTCATCCGACCTTTTTTTCACACGTATCGGACTTCCAAAATAATATTTTAAAAATTCGTGAAAAATACTCAAATTTATTTATCATCATTCGATAATTATTTTTTTGACGTTTAATTACATTGAAATAACGCAAGGTAGAATAGAGACTATTCGATGTGGTCGATTATGAATAAATTAGATACCCGATGCTCTCTTATCTCTCTTATCTAAAGCAAAATTTAAACCAAATAAATATGGAGTGAATAATTGCGAGCCGGAGCGCACACGCTTATCGGAGCTGTGTGAATCTGACGGCATGGCGCGGAGAGGGCGAAAGAGGAAGACCGGGCCCGGCAAGAAGTCCAGGATTTCTCCACTACCGCACAGTCGATACCGATGGCGGATACCGAGGAATCAGAGAAAGGCGAAAGATCCTCGCGAGAAAGAGGGCGAGAGGACAGGGGGAGGCGGCGAGGCGAATTGGTATTTAAAAATATGCGCGCCGACAGATGCGGTTTCCATGTCGTGCGCTTTCAGTGCATCCCATAAATATGATAAGAGCCTATTGAGAGATATACGAGTCTATAAGCAACCGAACCCGCTCCTTCCACCTACTGCACTGAATATCTTTCTCTCCCTCGCTTATTTTTTTTTCTTCACTATATATACGATTGGTGAGCTTCTGGCTACTGCACTGGATGAACTGGATGCACGAGGATGGAGAACGAGGACCGCCCGCCCGTCTTCTGCATCCTCGGCGCCCCCACACAAAAGTGAAAAAAAAAATAACCCGCGAGGCTTCATTAATTACACCGTTAATCGACGAGTCCGGTGCATATCGATGGTATTTGTCCCACTCCCTTCTTCACTGGACGCTCTTCCTTGTGGACAGAGCATCGGCATGATGCAATGGCTTTGATGGGAATTTATTTGTTTCTTCGGTGTTGCATTTCGTGAAAGAATTTTGGTAGACATACCTTATATAATACAAGCAATACTCTATTAAAAAAATGAATCACCAGAATTAACCGGTGGCTCGGACGTTTTTTTTTTGTAAGAAGTCGAAGACCCTCCCTCTAAGTGTACCAAAGGGTCAATTTATTTGGGGCACGGTAATTGAAATAAAAATTATAATATGAAGCTGCAAAAAACATCGAACAGCCACGGTCCCTCTTACGCCATCAGAGTTTCCTATCTTCCAAACCGCTCGATAAAAAATTTGCGAATTTGCATGACACACTGAATGGGTTGATATCTCTGTTCGAGAATTTTTTTGAATTTTTCCCTCTCAGTTTTGGTCCAGAATTGAATGTTATTTTTTTTTCCTTGGGTCTCAAAGGCTTGAAAGCAGCAAACTGCAGAAATTCGAGTCCCGTTCGTGTGCTCTGGAGTACATATAGCCATGGCAAAAGTAAAATGGTCTCCGTGGGAGAGGGGGGTTGGAAGCTGGTGGTGCTTTTGATCGATAAAAGCGTCGCGACGCCGCGGTACTGCTGGGCGTGTCCGCGGCGTCATTCCGCCCCCGCAACTATAAACGCTCCCCACGGGAACCGCGACCCCCGCGACCGTCAACATATATATATACATCCGAAAGTCGATGGTTTATCCTCTGTCCGGCAATGTTTGTTCTTGCCCAAAAATTTCGTCAGTTTACGCCAATGCTTTTTTCCCCGGAAATTTAAACAAACTATAAATCCGGCAAATTTGCAATTTGCCATTCTTGCAATATTTGCCACTTTAAGGATTTTCGCGATTTTCGCTACATTTTCGTCTCCGCAGTGAGAAAAATTTATTTTGCGGCAAAAATTGGCACGACGGAGTCCAAGGAGGCAAGAAAGTTGAAGCGAGACGGCAGTGACACACGCGAGGCGGGATACGAAGGAGAGTAAACGGATTAGGAGGGTCCTGTCGGATGACTAAGTTTCGGAGAGGCCAGCAGCGGCAGAATCGTCTGCAGGACTTGCCGTTGAAACCGGCAGGAGTCCCGAGGCCAAATCCAATTTGATCTTAACGTTAACTCGATCCTGTGCGTACGGTTACACGCCGAATTAACCGAGCCGGCACGAGGAGGACGTCGAGGAGAGTCACGAAGACGGTTAGAGTGTCCCAGCCTTGAGCCGGATCCTTGCGAACCGTCGGCCCGGGTTCGACGCTTCCCGCACGGCGAAGAAGTATATGCGAAAAAGATGTTTAAAATATCCAATTGATATATTTCTATGGGTTAAGATTTCTAATGATTGACTTTTAGCTCTTAAAGTGAAATGTATTAATGGTTTTGAACTTTATTGTTGAGTCGATATAAAGAATACATTTTTGCATATAATTTCTTACTATGGGGTTTGTGACCATAAATTCGTTTTTTACGTTTCGTTTCATGTTTGAAACAAAAACGAACGAATTCGCTCAAACGATAATCTTGTCCACACAATCGACCGGCATAAACGCTGCAAATAGTACACGGGGACGTTTTTTTGTCGTCTTCGAGAGTCATGGCTATTCATACTGCGGCGAATCTTGTACGGTACCGATATAACGCTACGCGCACCTGTCCTCGCTAATTGCACGGTTTATTTTTCGATAAAAAAGACGAGATTAAAAAAAAAAAATTGAAATCCAACGAAGTGTTACGAAGAAGTTTGTAAGAGAGACAGGGAGAGAGAAGATGTGCGTCTCTGTGGAGTCTGAATAAAAAATGTTGTGTCAGCGTGGATGATTGGCCCGACAGTCGGACTCTAGGTCTCTCGCGGATCCGCTCGGTATCTTCCTCTGACTCTTTGTACCCCGCGTCGCTCATTCTCCGGATTCTCCCTCCACAATCCCGTCGCCCTGAATTATCGTTGAATATTACATTAACCGCGATCGGTTTGCCAAAGGGTCGCGAAATATTTATCAATCGGGCGGTAAATTAATGATAGAGAGAGCGAAGATAAGGAAGAATCATAAAAAAGGTAAAAAAGTACCGAAAAAGTAGCCGCAATGTTTTTTCGAAAGCAGGAAACTCCAAAAATTCGTTGTCCCTTTTTTCATCCAAATTGCGGATGACTTTGAAAAAAATGCCTGCAATTATTATTATTATTAGTTTTTTAACAATCGACAAAACGTTCGTATGTCATTAAAGTTACAAGTTGTCCGGTATTCTATTTCGTTTTTAATAAAAATTAAAATATACAAATATATTATAAAATAAAAATGATAATTTAGCACGAGGATCTTTTGCTTGTCCCGAGAGGCAGCGATGCGGGCGTGACGTCGTACGATTCATACGCAATTAATTACTTCCGGGAAGAGGATTAGGATCGTCGTCGAGGATCGAAGATCGAACGGAGATTATCGCCAATAGCTTTGTATAGGCAGCCTCGGTAGGTGCTGGCCTCTGCTCCGAGAACCTCCGACAGAGCCGTACAATTTCTACAATTATTAATTATAATTATTAACAACAGTTTATCCCTCCAGCCTAGCTGATAAGAACGATCTGAAGAATGATCCACGATATAAGATTTCCGTTTTTTTTTTGTCGGAGGAAAAAAAAAAGAGGAAACTGCGTAAAACAGAGGGAAAGCCGAGGGATACAGAGATTCGAGACCTTCCCGACTTGGCAGTATATTCGTAAAATTGGGGAGAGCACGGGATAAAATTCCCGTTGGTTTCTCCGGTGTTGGCGATGCCAGTGTTAGGCGAAAGATGAGCGCAGCGGAGAGCCGAGTCCGGTTTATCGAGCTGGAACAACAAGCGGCAATCAGGCATAACTCGATCATTTCATTCTTCTGCCTGCCTGGATCCTCCCTCGAGCCCCGCGAGCGTCGCCCAGACATTTCCCCTCGTCGCCCCGATGTCTTTCTCTCGCGGGAGATCCGGAGAAAAGCCCAGGAGCTGAGAGACAGAAACGAGTAGAACTGAGAAAATCCATGGACGAAAACACAACTAGAGAAACTCCGCGAAAAGACGGAAGGCGGAAAAGCTGAGGACAGGGAAAAGTATCGGAGATGGTGAACACCGGACAGGGGTGAGCGCGCAAAATGGAAGAACGGGGCAAAACGGACCATCATCAATTTTTTGGGGGACTTGAAAAAAGAAGTCTCATCGCAAACGGTGGTTTCGTCTTGGCCCGGTCCATTTTCCCCCTTGCCACCATGATCTCCTCGAGGGAAAACCGAAGGCAAGACCAGGAGAAAGTTCATGGAGGAATACACAAGTAGAGAAATTCCGCGGGAAGACGAAAGGCAGAAAAGCTGAGCGCAGGGAAATGCAGTGGGGGTGATGAACACTGGGCAGGGGAGTAGGGGCAAAATGGAACAACGGGGCAAAACGGAGCATCGCCAATTTTTCGGGATACTTGAGAAAAGAAGTCTCAGCCCGGTCCATTTTGCCCCGGTCCATCTTGCCCCTTGCCGAGGAAAAGCGAATTTTGGAAAGCTCCGGGACAATTCCAGCGACCGCCATGTCGAGCAACGCGGATATAGTCTAGACCAGCCCTGTTCCCAGCAAGACCCAACCCCCGACACTCTCATCCTCTTTCCCTCTCCGGGAGAGGGGTTGGGGCTGTCTCGCCTCGCTTTGCCCCTCTTCCAGGCTCTCTTCGCTTTTGTCAACCCTCCGCGCGTCGGAGATTCCAACCTCTCTTTCGCGCCACGCCGCTGGAATTGTGAATCCCAAATCGCAAACACGCTACCACTCATACCAGGCACATTTCTCCGCGCGAATCGTTCTCTGCCCTGCGCCGTACCTATCATCCCTCCGAGCCATCCAGCTAGCCAGAGAGGGTTGCTTCGCAGTTTTCGAAATATACGGTGGGTAAGCATCTTCTATACGATATATAGAATAAAAGAATATACATATATGCATATATAATGTTATAGTGTAAACATGTATGTGATTTAGGTGAGGAGAATTGTGAGGGGTACAGTACGCGAATAGAATATCTTGAGGTTCTGCCGTCTGGTGTTGGGGGTGAAGGGAAATTTCTGACGATAACCGCATGTGTCGAAAGATCTGTATATCGTTAAAAATGATAACGAGTCTTTTGATCGGGAGATAATCCAAGACGGTCGTAGTCTTTTTTGGGGAATAAGACTTGTTTATACTCGGTTCGTTTCCTGGTAGATTTTTGAGAGCGCTGCTTCTGGATCTTGCCAATGTCTCATCTGACACTCTACGATTTTTGCTAGGGTTCGTATTTGAGGTATTGACATTTTTTTTCTTCATGGTTACTTATATTCTTTCCAACTTCGTATTATTTCATTTTTTTCAAATTAAGTATATGAATAATATTGCACGAATGCAGAATCGTATTCGACAATTCGTCGCACTCACGCCTGGCAAAAGAATATGCACCCCAGGACGAGGAACCAGCCATGAAAGCGCCGCTCCAGCCCCGACCTTTGTGGAGCGATAATTCCAGTCATTACAGTCAACCACCGCACACGTCGATAGATTTTTATGAATCGAGTTACAAGAAATATAGTCAAAGGGCCAGCAGTTTCAGCCGGGAGTCCTCGAACATTTTCCTCGGCATATGAGATCGGTAAGAATAAAAAGGGCGTTCTGTTTTCGTTGTAAAAAAAGTAAATATTAACTCCCTCGCCCTTTCCATTGGGGAAGGGGTTACCGGGCTCAAATTCACAGCTGACTCTGAAAGCTACTCTCAGCCACACAAAAATGTTCATTATTCCCTAACCACCAAATAAAAATGAACAGACCCCCCCGATTTTACATCAACCACTTCCGGTCGACTGAAACAACGAAAAAGCTTTAAAAAAAACTCCAACAAGGTTTAAAAAAAGTATTAATAAAAAATAACGAATCGGGAATTCCGGTGCGTTTTATCAAGCGATCCGTTAACGATCGAATTATCCACAGCCCGCCAACGGTTTCCTACATGACACCGAGCATATCCAGAACATTCACGATGCGCTTACCATCGTCGTTCCGGTGTAACAATTTCACCCCGTCGTGTACTGCAGATCAGCCGTAGCAGGGTAACATCTATGTGTAGCTGCGGAGGAATATCAGAAGCAATCGTTAGTATACGCCAGTGGAAACAGTTAACCCCGCAGCAGCGGGAGAAGCAGCGGAATCGGCACCGAGCAACATTATTCGGTCCACTTGTCCTCGGGGGTTCCCCTCGACGAATCGACCCCCATGCCGGGGAAGCGGATCGTCGGCGGCCCCCTCGGATAATCCCGTTATCCGGTCGGCGCACACCTACGCCTAACTCCGGGGTCCTTCGAACGAGTTACAACTACATTGTACATGTGTAAACGCACTTGTGCGTCTACGTGTGCTCCATGTATGTACGGACGGTCCACGCACTCGCTCTCGTTCCCTCGACCCGGCGGGGATCGCGCCCTTTTGTAGCCGACGATGGCCTCTGTGTCCCTTGGTTGTTGCCTGCGGACAATGGAGAACGAGAAAACCAGAGAGGATGGTTCGGTGGATAATCCGCAAATTGGGAACTCGCCGACGGCTTTTCCGGTGGCGTTGGCAGAGACAAAAAAGGAATTGAGTGAAATAAAAAGTATCGATGGGAATGCAGGATGGATACTGAGTTGCGGGGCAATTGTACTGTTTCAGAACGCGACACTATGGATGGTGCTAGAGAGCACAATGTATTGGAGGGTTTATCGTTCGAGGGCCGGAAAGAGTTGGAACTGTATTTTTTTTTAGTGAAGTATAAGGGCTGAGTTGACAGGTTTTTTTTTATTCTTGTAAACTCTGTACGGATGAATATTGCGAAACATTTTTATCTTTGATGTAAAAAAATATTGTCTAAACATTGCTGAAAAATATTGTATTTTTTATTATGACCAAAAACTTTCAGCCAAAATTGATCTCAATGCCGTACTAAAATAAGACCCATCAAATCCACCGATGTTGCAAACTGTATCTTAAATTTTATCTTATTAAAACATCAACAAAAAAAGTCAAAATAAAAAAAGATGTCGAAGCTTTAGAACTGCGACCAATCGGTCGTGAATTCGTGATGAGTCTCTCCCGAGGGAAGCCAGTGAGAAGGGGTTGGTGTCGGGTATAAAGGGCCGGCAGCCGCTCGCTCCTCACCGCCCCCCGGACTCTTTAACTTTCTTTCAAATCGTGCGGCTCATTTGGGAATGAAACGTCGCGGTTTGGCAGGAAGGAAGAAAATTATTGTGGCGCAAAGAGGAAGCGGCCGGGGGGTGCTTGGAGTGCTAAAGAATGAGAAGAAGAGAAAGCGGAAAAATTCTTCTTTTTTACATCCCCCCCATCAATTTGCATGAAATTCACGAGTCGATCTCGCTGGCCCGAGCGCTCTTTGATCTCGGATCCATCTTGTTGATTAACGAAATTTCATTTACTCCGCGGCTGCGGATCAATAAATGCTGTACAGTTGGGGATAAAAAAGGTCGATCGAAAATCGCCCCCTGCCTTTCCCGCATCGGTGTAATTTGTCCATCCAGCCGGCATCCATGCTGGGCGTATCAATTATCGCGTGCGAGGCGTTAAGTACGAAGAAACGATCCTCGTATGGCGCGACATGTGTGCTCTGCGATCGCTGCAGCTCGCAGCCTCCGGAATCCTTGGGCTACGACCGGCCAGAAGGGGATGAAGGTTTAGGGTGGATTACTCGATCTGGCGAACTGGCTAATGCTCCCCACGATCCCCCAGAGGCTTTTCTTGTAAACAGATACATACAGAGAATGTACTCCCTTGCACCCGAAAATTCATTGCATAGATGTTAAATGAAATTACACGATCAATTGATACGTCAAATAATATCATCCCAATAACATTCCTATCATCATTTTATTCAAGTTTCATGACGCCTCATCATCACCATTCGTGATCCACTTCGACCTACGTAATACCTTTTTTAAGAACAAACAAAAATAACGATAACGACGATGATAACGATAATAATGTTAATAATGATAATGATAATACTATTTTATTCTAAAATTATTATCAATTGGCAGGAACGAGTAATGGAGTGTCTATGAGATTAGAGGGTTGTTAAAAAAGATAAAAAAAAAGAATCGAGGCAAAAAAAAAGTGAACCCCCTTTCTTCTCCCCGAGGTCATTGCGCCCCCGTCTATTATTACAGTT
The DNA here is from genome assembly GCA_964017025.1 of Stenichneumon culpator. Lineage (NCBI taxonomy): Eukaryota > Metazoa > Arthropoda > Insecta > Hymenoptera > Ichneumonidae > Stenichneumon > Stenichneumon culpator. The sequence goes on along the minus strand of OZ024768.1, from coordinate 23,059,115 downwards.
GTAAATGCACGGCGTTAATCCTCGGGTGCAGATCCGGCGCGTACAATGACTGCTGCGTTTTGCCGAAGCTGCGCAGCCCTCGGTCTCCTCGTGCGCCGCGTACCCGTGTAATCCCGTAAAAATGTAAATTCGCGCTCGCGAGTCTTCCCCCGTCCGCGCCAGATCGAGAAACGTAACGATAGTTGATATTCACCGGGCATGATTCTTCGTCCCATGTGTGTGTGTGTGTGTACCGTTCGATTTGCAGGGAGGAGGACTTCGCCACGCCGGTGGAAAAACCCGACGAGATGTAATAGCCAGAACGAGCAAATACTCGCAGATGGCCGACGAGAGGTAGAGTCGTGCGCGAACGAGCCCGAAACTACGTGTCTCTGTGTCGGTGTGGTAGTGCGGTTGACACAGCGGATCAAAGTTGTAACGCGAGAAATTCCTACCCGCAATGTGCGGAAGGGTGGCAAGGACGAGGGAGGGGGGGGGGCGAGCGCGAACCGACCTAACGGGATTTGTTTGTATCCTTTGGTCGCCTCGGCGAGACTCCAAAGCGATATCGCAGTGTATCCAAAATTCGACATGCGGGACTTGTGTGCTTGCTCTCCGTGTCTCACCCTTTTCGGTTGAAAAAAATACCAACATTAGCATTATTATTCCTATTCGTTTATTTTTGTTATTATTAATTTTTTTTTTTAATTTATATTTTTCTATTAATGTTATCCGCCATCGTTTCACCCGATTTAATTACTCCTCGAGATCACGCATCTGCGTCGAATAGGCGAGAGGGGGGCACACCGAACGGTACCAATTTTTTACCGGACCTAAAAACATGATTAAAGACAGGACCATTTTTCCCCACTCTTTACGCATTAGCCGCAAATCCAATGTTGTGCTGGATGGTGAAAGTGCGTGAAGGATTAATATCGCTCAGGCCTCACGAGAGCATAATGCACCCAGCGGATGATAACACGGAGGGTACGGCAGTCCCGGTGAGTTTCCGACGCGAGGAGTACGCGATTACGTTGCTCGGATGCTGGGCGATAGCTTCGCGGTTTTTCGCTCGCTATCATTCTATCTCGAGGGAGAAGGAGCCCGGCAGGGAGTACTTGTTACGATGACCGATTGAGTGTGTGCGCGCTGCATAATACCCGACACGATACGATCTAACGCGATGAGCCGATAAGAAAGGAGCCGATACGGCGCATGCGCACCTTCTAATGGACGTGTCTGCCCGACAATATCCGCGCGTTCATCTCTCTTCCCGGTCTCTCGGACCTCCTTGCCTCCACAATCCCGCGGATACATTACAGTTTATTACGCGTGCTCGCGCATGATCTATACGCACCTTGTATCCTCATACGAACATTATAATATATAACTGCAAAATAGCCCGCACTGTGGTACTGCATAATTCTCCGTTCAGCAAATACAGAGTCGTTCAGAACAAGTGCCGAATCTGCGGATCGTACCTGAGATATCTTCATTAAAGTATCAATATTTATATGCTTACTTAAAAAAACAAATCTTAATCTGTATTTTTTTACCGATGCAGCTAATTTTTTAGATATAAATTGAAATTAAGTAGCGAGGCGTCGCGGGAATTAATTTAGAATAATTTTTGGATTAATTGTTTCTTACCGGGTTCTTCATCATCATACTTAGGGACTTTAATGAATTGGGACTTCTCACTCAACTGCAACATTTTTTATCCTTTTTTTTAGGATGATCTGAGCAATTGATGAACGTTTCTGGAAGTATTTTTGACGTTTGTTCTGAATCAGCCTGTACGGAAGGTAATAGCCGCGAGGTTTGCTGGCTTAGCGGATTCGTTCCGCGTAGATCCAAAGATGAATCACCCGTGCCCGGTGCATGCGGTCCTAGGGCATGCCGTGCAGCGTCCATTGCACCAAGCGTTTTCTCCGGTACCATCGGGTATGCCGCTTAGGCATGTAACGCATGCTTTGGGGTTCCCCGGGTTCCCAGGACAAGAAACCAAAAAAGCACTGTCGATCATCGCGATTCGTTACGATCGTCAAGTAGGATCGAACGACAAAATAGCCGCGAAAATAATTGATTTTTTTTTTTTAACAGCGGTGCCGTTTTGCCCCATCCTCGACTGTACCGGAGCGCCGGACGCTGGCCGGATGGACCGGGGCTCGGAAGATACAAAACGCTCGATCATACAACGCACGATGACGCTGGCTCGAAAGGCCGAACCATCGACAGATACGAATAAATGATTGTGATCTTTGACGCGACACCGCGGAGACACCGGCCGAATGGACCACCAGGAAACGCGAGTCTTTCACTCGTCTTTTTTTTCAAGATCGTCAATTGTTTCGTTGCGACGAAGTACCCCTACAAATAGGGTTGGGAGGGGGCAAAACGGAACCATTTTTCGCGGGCCATTAACTTTCAGGAGACAAAAAAATAAATAGCTCTCTAACAATATTTCTTATTAGGTAATCTATATATATGTATATATATAAATGTATATATTTTGTTCGCGCAAGTCCCGCAGCATCGATCAATCGAATAGAGGCGTCCAGCAGCCGGCACTTGGTGCAGGCGAGAGCGTGCCGGACCACCGCTGAGACCGCGAGACTCCGGTCTCTCCTCGCGAGCAATGTGCCAGTCACTTCGCCTTCCCTCATCGTGATCGTAGCACATTCGTCAACCTCGTGTACCAGCACCGCCGAGTATTCGTACTCGTACCATAACCATCTATAACCACACGGTAGAAGAAAAATGACTAACGGGTGTCGCCTTCCTCGTCCACGAAAGGTTCATAGGTCATCGAGTTAGTGGAACTTGAATAACGCAACATCAGCCCCGAGCATACTCGACGTCGCCGTCGATTGCGTAACGTTAAAATTATCGACAGAATATTCTTTAAAAAAAAACCTTAAATAAAGAAATGTGCGATTCAATCAAGCGGCATGTAAGATGATAAAAAAAGTTGTTTTTAGTGTATATTCCGTACCATGGGGAAACGTTTATGATCTATTTCTTCACCGGATTTCCCGTTTATATTTGCGCAGCAGGTTGCCTTTGAAGAGAGTAACATGTAACGCCACTTTATCGAACTTTTCTATTTTTAAACTTTTTTTTTTTTTAAGTGATGCATGTATATATATTTTTTTCCGCTCGTTCTCCTTTCCCGACACAATGAGAGTGTGGGCTCTTTTCTCGATGGACGGGAAAAAAATAAAGAGCGACGCATGGACGTAGCGAGGATTGGCGAGAGAAAAAGAAACTCCTCGAGCGTCCCCAATCCGTTTGTGCCATGATACCGTTGCTCCATAGACCACAGGTATAAACTCCTACTTTTATCATGTTAATAACCGGGCCTGCGACTCTCGATAGTCGGTCCTGAATATGCAACAGTTTTTTTTTCTTCTTTATTTTTATTATTTTTCTATTCTCGACGAAACTCGATAGCTGGAATCCTCCTGTTGGAATAGACTCTGCGCATAATGCTCGAGTGGATCTAGAAAAGTGCTGCGAGATAAAAAGGAGTCAAGGGTATGAAAAAGAAAAAAATCGAATGAAAGAAGTCCTCCGAAGTGTGAAATGTGTCATATATAATAACTGCAGTTTATATGAAAAAGAAAAAGGTTTGTCCTTTTGTAAAATTCTTCTCAATCCTGCTCGCCTTAAGGTAAACGTGAGCGGTGACTCTGCAAGGTGGATAGTCGAAGAAATTCTTGATTTCCCACGAGCGAAGAATCCTCCCTCCCATAAGAACGTAGTTTTTTTTTTAATCTTCTACTTGTCATCCACGATTACATTTGATACTTTTGCTCTCGAGTGCAAGAACGATTAATCCAACGCGACGTTTCTGGCAGCCAAAAGTGTCCGTCGAAAGAACCAAAGAGTTAACAGTTGGAGCTGTGGAAAATAATTATCGAATGACTGATGAATTAATAAATACTTTTATTAATCAAAAAATATATACCTTTTTCGTAGATTAAATCGAGTTATCGATCGAGGATCGATTAATTTTTATGTCCACCGGATTGGAAGCACAGATGACCGGTGTTCGTGGCTTGGCAAAGCGGCGCGAAGCCCGGGGAACCCCGGGGTTCGCGCGAGCCCCCTGTCTCCTCTCGGGACGGTACAGCGCGAAACATATAGACGGTCTCGTATACCTTTGTCCACCCTCTTTGTGGAGCGTGTGTCTCTCCACCACCGGAATAATTCGACCGCAATTTTTCTCGCATTATCCCGGGTAAGCGTTACTAATGGCCGGCAGCAGCAGCAGCAACACAGCGCATGGTCCTATACCCTGTACAGGGATACTTGGACTTCGCTCCTGTGGTCAGCGCTCCCGAAGAAACGGCGCCGACTGCACTCCGTCTTTTATTCACACGAGTTGCGAGAAACACTCGCACGCATCCCTCCCTCTGGGCGCGTGCATAACGTGAGATCTTCGCGAGGCCCGACTGCACACTTTTTACTCCTTTCCTTTCGAGCTTTTCTTAGGCTCTTGTGTACAAATAATACGATTCAACGTGCTGAAAAGAACGAATGATGTAATAAGAAACTTGTTACCAGTCGTTCGCTTCCTTGATGTCTTCATGGTCCGAAATTCCACACCCAAAGTGCTTTTCTTTACCTCTTTTTTCGGCACGATTTTGTTCAAAAAAATGTAATAATGTATATTAATAAATTGACTATTTTTCATCAATATTTATTATTTATTATTCGTTCGCTTCGCTTTTCCTACTTCCGGTGCGATATACTGACGATCATTTTCTTTCCTCTCATTACTCCAACTCGTTTCCTCATCTCTTCTGCGGAAACTTGATGCTCCCGCTTCGGCAGAAGTTATAAAAAAAAAGAAAAAAATCAATACCTCCAATCAGGATGATTGTCACGAGGAGTGGCATCGTTGAATGAAGGGACACGTAATCGACAGTCCGTAACTGAAGAGACGTTACACTTTTTGCCGGAGAAAATAAATTCGAGGATAAAAGTGATTGAAGAACGAAAAAAAGAGAATAAAAAAATCTTCTTCTCTATAAATCTCCGAATAACCAGATATTCCTGAGAAGAATCATTCCGTATAAACGCGGAGATCAGAGACGAAAGTGTAAAAGAGCGAAACGGTGCGAGGAAGCGAGGGTTTTGCATCAGGCGGCTTTTTTTTTGTCCGTCGTGAAAGTTTTGCCGGGTGCGGGTCCTGTTCGTTGGGGAAGTCCGAAGAGCCTGCATCATGGCCAACCCCCTGTGGAGCAGCCACGAGAGAGATGCAGATGCGGTGAGAGAGTTTGAGTATTTTTCAGTTGGCCCGCCTTGACGAAATGTGGAAGAGAGCTCCAGGGTCGAGAAAATGCCAAGTTTGTACTCTGATCCAATCAAGCTCGAATGTAGAATTCGCATTAGTTATTCGTATGACCCGGAAACTACTTAATGAAGAAAAAGACAAACCCATATATTTTTGTTACAGCAAAGTCAAGCTATACCGAAAAAATTTAATTACGCTTATAATTAATAATAATAATTATTATTATCAATAATGAATATAAGTATATTTATTATTATTCAGTTGAATTCATCGTTTTGAATAATAATTGTTGTATTCAATTTTTTTTTAACTTTCGGTACTGATTTTTACGTGTCCACTTGGCGTTTATTTAATTCTTTTTGTATGTCTTTATTTTATTCGTCATCAATGCAATAGCGGATATGACACGCAACTCTTAGCGAGTAATGCAATATTCATGGGTACTGGTGATACAACTTGGTACCGACATCTCTATCTTGGTGTTGTACGGGCGGTTTATGTGTGCACACTTGTTACTTGCAGTACGATGGATAGATGCGTCGTCACAGGATGACTCGACGGAGCGGCGCGATCAGCCGGCAAGCTTCGCACTTTTATTTACCCGGACCGTTTCATTGTTCTTGTAATTGGCATCGTCGAAGAACTCGGTTGTTCTCACGCGGCGACTTTTTTTAAATTATTTTTTATGGCAAACTTTACACTCTCTCGCAGCGAGAAAATTAGGGCTGTACAGATAGGCCGGCCTAGCCGGCTAAAATATCTTATCCGGTTAATGGATTTTATAGTTTCGCCGGCTAAACTATTTTATAGTTTAGCCGGTGACGCAAATAACAATATTCGCTGTCGATGATCAATAAACATACGCCCGTCTGATTCTAGTCACCCGAATCATCGAGAATTCCGATGAAAACAAACGATTGCAGAGTTACCCTCCAGAGAGATGAAAAATTCACATTCATCGATTCGGGATGTCGAATTTATGCGCACGGAGAAATGAGTACACCCGAGAAACACACACTGTTCTACGGGAGTTCAAAAAATGCAAATATATATATTTTTTTTGTATAAAAGAAAATTCATATTCATGAACCTATTAGAGGTACTTTGGTTTTTGTACTTCGCACGAGTACACGCATCGAGCATTTTACCTGCGACCATTTTTAATTGACATCCTAGCTGACAGATTTTATAATTCCATCGATTTTTCTTAAGACCATTAATTTAATTTACAATTTTGTCTACCTTTGGCTACGCAAAGTCGACTCTCCAACTCGCGTACTCACAAGTTAATTCCCAGAGTTTACCAACACAAAAATTCATCGAGTAGAAGAAAGGGAGGAGCAGAGGGGAACACAGCAGTGATAAAAGGCGTTAGTCCATTCCCGAATGATTTATGTGTCGGCGAGCGGCAGAAATACAAACAGGTGCTTGGCTCGTCCCCGATCGAGCGGGAGGGATGCATCTAGCCGGACCCGAAAATCATCCAAATAGAAAAGGAGAATAATATATAACGTATCTTACCCAGGTAAATATAGTATAAGGTGGCGTATAAAAAAATATAAAAAAGGGGTGGGTGTGGATCTCCGTCGGGGCAGCGTGGTCACGCTCCATTCGTTTAGTTTTCCTCTGCGCAGGCGCGCAGCATCCATTCTCTTCACCTTTTCTTTTCTTTCGTCTTTTTATATTTTTTTGTTCTCTCGCTATTTTGTCATAAAAATTCTTGGCGCATTGTGCCCGACCTCTCGTTCGGTTTCCACCACAATGGGCTTACACGCTCATCGACACGTTTATCCGACCCTCGTGCCTGTGTCTGTAGAGTGCCACTCGAAAAGTCTGCGTCTAGTCGCAAGCGACGCAAGAAGAGAGCCGACCGCGGCCACTCGTGTGTGACCACTTCGGATGGACCGGTCACACAAATTTAAAAGCATGTTTATATCGCCCCCTTATTATTTACTCAATATTTATGTCCACGTATGCACCGGTAAGTTTGTCTCCACGGAAATGGGAAAGATCGAGCATGGGACAGGTTCAAGGAGGTTCCTGTGTTGTCTCGAGCCCTGAGAGCCTTGGACCTTAACTGTGCGCTGCCGGGTCGATTATATAATTTTTTATAAAATTATATAAGTATTGTTCTTAAAATTATGTAACTTTTTTTTGTTATTTTTGCATTTCATTAAGACTGTTTTATTGTTCTTTTTCACTTTTTATGGGATAGATATATTTACTTATTTCTGCGACGGCCTCTCGCAATCTGCTATTTTCCGTTTGGTCGATACGTTTACGCATCACGCTTGGAATTGGGCATAGCTTGTGAACATAACAATAAATAAATAAATTAATAAATATATAAAATTAACAATTTCGACAACAATTTGCAAAGTTATTAATTTTACATTGATTGACTCCCTCGCTCGTCCGAGCGCATAAAATCACTGACATTTGTATTCCCCGTCCGAAACGCAGTCCCGGTTCATCTGGGAGAGATATACTGCGAGATATAAATAATCGATAACATATTTAACAAAGTGCACGCATGTTTTATCATCGCTCGCCATTCACCGAGTTTTATTCTTTTTCTTCTTTTTGATTTGTTTTTTTCACGTGTGCCGAATTTTTAGCTATAAATACATTGGATAGATGTATATGTGTGTAGTGTATCGGCGCGATATTCGAGGATCGCGAAAGAGTCGTGCACGAGAACGATAATCAATCATCTCTTTCAACGGAACGCGTTAAGCCGTTCTATTGTGAACCCTCGTTCGATCCCTCACACGCACACACACACACATACACATACTCTTTCTTTTTCTCACTCGCGTTTCTACAGTTTTTCTTCTCTTTTTCTCGCTCATCTATCCGCGCGTTAAACGCAATCTAATCGAAATTAATTTCGTCGAAAATTTATACCACCAAGATCATCGGCCCGCTCATAGCATTCCGAAATAAGTTTTTATCGTTTCGCTCGCCGTACAAACTATCGACCCAGGAGAAAAACAAGCTCAATTGCCGACGGACATTTTGAGATAACGCCTTGCGTTATCCTGCAATTTTTTTCAGTAAAAATTTCTTACCACGAATACATATTATTTAAATAACTATACTTCCCAATTATTTTCGAAAGTTTTACAACGCCGTGAAATGAATTAAAACTAGCGATTGAAACTAAAGAAAAAAAATATATTTTTATTTATCTTTTATCTTGTACACATAGAGAAGTACATGGTTTAGCAAAGTTACGCGCACGTGCGTTCTACTAAAAAAAAAACGATAAAAAAATGTGTGTTATCGCCCCGTGTTACGAGTTTCTTATCAGCGCGCGATTGACGATTTCGTCCCGCGTACGCCACACATCCCACGCACCTGTGCGCGCACGAGCGAGCGCACACCGGTGCGATTGCCGAAGGTGGGAATTCCGAAGGGGGCGTGAACCGGAGGCGGAGCTTCCACCGGTTCTCGTGTCTCCCTTTGAGTGAGCGAGATGAATCGTCCGTGAGCGGGGTCCGGCAGGGATGCTGCGCCCGTTGCTGCGAAGCTCTCGCATCGTTCCATCCCCCCTTTAAGCCAGCCCGAGGGAAGTCCCTCGGCCTTTCCCTTCCCGGCGTTTTCCAACCCGGCCAGACTTTCGTAGTTCGTACCCCCGTCCGGACGAGCGAACCGTGTGTACCAACACCAGCGTTCCCTCGTCGAACTAATCGACTCCGTTCGAGGCGAACGAACGAACGTTACCGGCAACGATCCGCGCTCCGCGCGCTCAACCGGGGAAAGAGCGAGATCGGTGCGAGATTCTCGCTTCGAGCACTGACGCACGACTCGCCGGTTCGCCGAACGTATCGGTTAATAGTGCGTCCCGAATGCGGGTGTAAAATACGCGGAGAGCGCGCCGGGGGAAGAGAGATCGTCCGAAGAGACCTGAGAGACTCCGCAGGATTTCTTGTAGTAGGGGGACTGAATCGCTGGATGACCAGTCTCATCCGGGCCACGATCCGGACGGCATTGCTCCAAGTTGTGTTACTCTAGGAAAAAAAGAAGAAAAGAATTCTGACTTCTTTTTTGTTTTTTTGCGATTTGACATAATTTTTGTTCGGTGAAGGCGCAAGGTGTACTCGGTGGGAACTTAGTGATCGGAGAGGATATTCCGAAGTTTGACAGGAATTTGTGGAAACTTTGCTTTGGACCACGTGCGACTTTGTTTTATTGTGAGCACCGCGGATGACGATGGATAAGAGAAGATTTTTCTGAAGTGACTCGGTGCCCGATATCGGTTGGATTTTATAATGAAGGTGAGTTTTTATATACTTAATTATTGTTAATTAAATTTTTGTTATATAAATATATATCCATATTATTAAATACGATCTGAAAAAAAAAAAATGGAATCCATGTTTTTACTTCCTCATAGAGGGAGCTTTCTTTTGGTGAGGAAGAAAAACAGATTTTAATGAAAACGTGTTCACAATGTTCCAAAACATCGAAAAATCACATCCTTTTATTATTAATTATTATTGTTCGATACGTCGGGGGATGAAATGAAGGTTACGTTTTTTTTGTTGCTACAAAAGTCGGTCGATGTGCCGTCGGATCGATCGGAAAAACGTAAAGTAATTATTTTGGTATAGTTTAAATTATGTTGAAATTAACAGAGTACACATGTATCACGAACTGAGAAGATATATCAATAATTATATTCCTCGACGATTCGTGATAATCAGTTTGAGAATCGAGAAACCGTCGGACGAACCGGCAGTGAAGACCCGGAGAGCGATAGACGGTTACTTATCCGAGTCGGCGCTGAGGCGATGAGCCGGAGACCCCACGATGACCGGTAGTCCCGGCGCGCACGATCGTTTGACCCTTGGAGAGCCGCGTGTATTTTTCACCCTGTCAGCTCGTCTCTTTCTCATTCTCGATTTCCTCATCCCGGCTCGGCCAACGCTCGCGTGAATAAAGGATTGCCATCATTATTCGTCCTTATTGCATGTTGATTGCATTCCGGACGCGGCGCGTCCCGCAGACCCGCCCAATGGACTCTACCTCAACTATGCCGAACGATCTAAGTCGCGATCGCGTAAGAACATATATTTCTCCGGGTACGATCCATCAATTCACCTTTAAATTACGTCCTATATTTCTCAAGCTTAAATTCAAAGAATAGCACAGATAAAATGTATTATTACTAATTATAATTCTTTATATTAATTGATATTAATATTATAATTAATTTACTCGAATTCGTGACGAATTATTGATTTTACTTTTTGATTATCGAAGTGTCTGGACGTGCTGCGTTATAATAATTGAATGATTGTTGTTTTTTCTTTTCATTACAAAATTTTCTTTTTGGTCTTAAGATGTATTTTTAAAAAAATTTCTGCTGATTCTCCGGGTTCTGTAGCCCATCGTTGCCACATTCCAGTAAGCCATAAATTTCAACCCTCTGACTATTCTACGCCATAGCTGTATTCTCTCATCTCCACTGTCTCGAGTCCGCGCTAGCGCTACGCAGGATTTTGGGGGTTTTATAGACCGATTCTCGTAAAGTCCTGACGCCGGTCTGTAGCACTGTTGAGGATGGCGAGGAAGATTCCGCAAAGAATCTCGACCTTTTCTCGGCCTGGTCCGGTCTTAAATCGCGGAAGCTTCGAAATATTATTAAATAATTTATTTGTAAATAATGTATTATTAATTACTTTGTTATTACTGTATGTATTTTGATCAATAGCAAAATAGCGATAAAAACCACCAAGTATCGCTCCGACTCGCGTTTGTGTTTTTTTCAATTTTCAATATCTTCCTGTGCTATTGTTTGCATCACTCGCAATTATATTCCAACAGTCCCTTTTCGATGACGGGCCCGAGCAATATAAGAGTTCCCAGTTCGACCTATGTAGCGGCGCCTCAACGATCTACCTCGTAGATCCGCGGGCTTATAAATAACAGGTGTGTGCGTACGTGCCGCATGTAACACGGGTTCAACGCGGCTTCGCGGGATGATAAATCAACGACACGCCCGCTGGCTGTCCCAAAATTATTATAACTACGAGACTCCCGCTATTCGATCACGTGAAACGCCGAGAAACCAAAAAAAACTGTATAGATTTTCCATTAAAATGTTTACTCACGAAGTTCAAACGAATTTTTAATAGCGAAATTCGATTGCCAATAAAAAAAATGTGCTTCGTCATCAAATTTGAAAAAAAAACGATGAAAATTTATTTGTCTCCTAATGTACATTTCACACGCTACACTATTTCAACGCTGGATACGCAATAGCGGTGTGTTCGTCCCCAAGCGGAACGGCCCCCAGATAAAGAACAAATGTTTGCCGAGATAGATATTCATTCACAAAAGACATTCATTAAACAGCCTCGTCTATTTACTCCCAGATTGATCCAACTATAACTACGCCGTAGTTGATCGTAGTTGCCGCGATGGAACATTGTTTTGTCCCTATTTTTACACCGACTACACCACGCGTGTTGCGACGGCTCGCCTAAATGTGTAACAACTCGATCACGTACGCCAGCAATGTTTTTTTCCTCGTTGCAAGAATAAAATAAAATTACATATCTTCCGTTGTCTATTTGTCTTTGATAAGGAGCCACGCCTGACTACCGTTCTCCACCTCATCATTTGGTGGAGAACGTTCTCCACCACCATTCGATACACATTAACTAACAGAGCATCAAGTGACAGTAATCAGAGCTGTGCAAATAACGAAAGGTTCGACACATATTTGATACACATCAATTGAATTACCGGATAGCTATCCTCGACCAATGGAGCCTCAAATTCGACGGAAACTGTACTCAAGTGAATACTTGAGTACAGTTTCCGTCGAATTCGGGGCCCCATTGGTCGAGGTATGTTATGGGTAAATAAATATTTAATATTTTTTCCTAGTTTCACGCCTTTGACACCACATGAGTTTGGACGGCCTACCTAAATACGTAATAACTCGATCACATACGTCAGAAATATTTTTTCTTGTAACAAGAATAAAATAAAACAAAAGATCTGTCGTTGTCTATTTGTCTTTGATAAGGAAGCACGTCTGACTACCTCTCTCCAACGTCTTTGCTATTGGATACATTTAGTTAGCTTAGCAGCTAGTAGAGTAATCAGAGCTGTGCAAATAACGAGAGGCTCGACACATATTGCCTCCATACACACCAATCGGATTGCCGGATGGCTATTCTCGACCAACGGGGGTCCCCAAATTCGACAGAAACTCTACTCATGTATTTTTTTTACCTCTATTTCCTTGAATAATTATGTTCAGCATTTCTGCGTAATTTCGCAGAAAAGAAAGTCGGCTTTTATTCGGCAGTTAATGACCCGATTAATCGTCGGGTCCCACGAATCTCCGTGTTATTAATTCGAGCAAAGGTCTTATGCAATTTACGAGCCGGCGGCCTTGACACACTTCCGGGATTGATATTAAAAATAAAAATGAATGTAAACGTCGAGCGTTATATGAAAAAAATACAAGTCTTCGACGCATATCAGTTAGATGTTCGTTCGGGCTGCGTGAAAAAAGCGTGTTTTCAAAATTTCCTTTCTTCCAAGTATGTTACGCACTTCCGCAGCTGAATACCCAATGAGAGCATGTGCTGTATCGCTATCAGCGGTAGACTACGTGACTCCGACCTCGTAGCTACGATAATACACGTATATATTTTTTTAAACATCTCAGCTTTAGTCTCCGCGCTAAAATTCGATCGGAAGCATCGTTTTGCGAGTTCTAATTAATCGAACAAGATCGTCGTGTACTGTGCCGACTTATCGATAACTTTGTCAACTGTCCAATTGGTGAATAACAAACGAATCATCGCCAGTAGTTCTCCAAAATTTGTTTTTACAGTGTAAGCCGGTGAAACAAATATTATCATTATTATTACTGACACTTTTTTTGGTTTTTCTGTTTCAGACCGAAATCGAAACCGAGACAGAGGCGAGTGATCCTTTGCTCTGTCCGAACAACAACAACAATGTCACGTCCAGCAAGAAGCCTGCAGTGGTCAGCAAGAACAACAACAACAACAACAGTATAAGTAGCAGCGTCAGCAATGGCAACAGCGATCAGAGCAACGACGGAATGGAAATGGATTGCGGCGGTTGTGGTGAGAGTGTCCGCGAGCGTACGGTTTTGTGCGTCGGTGGACGAAGTTGGCACACGAGTTGTCTCAAATGCTGTGCCTGCGCTAGGCCCCTCCACGACCAACACTCGTGTTTCCTCAGAGGAATGCGACTCTACTGCAGACACGACTATGCACTGTGAGTCTATATATTTTTAAAAAACTGTTACGAATTTTTTTATTTTTTTTAAAGATACTTTACAGTATTTTTAGATAAGTTAAAGTGTTTTTCAAGTACCTATCGCAATTGGATTCAAAACGGCATTAAACGTTATCTAGCGTGAAGCGTTATCTTTGTTAAAAATGACAGTAATGTGCATATCGTTTCCGCACTTATGGTGCGGATTCGTCGTGTCTTTTTTTACCATGCGGATTTGGACACGAGCTCTGGATTAGGATTATAGTGTGACTGCGCGTTGTTATTGACATGGACGGAATTCGATCGCGATCCGTCGGCACCCCGCGGTCGAGTCACATGAGTCTCCGGTGCATTAAACGTACCATATGTATCGCGATGCAACGTTGTCCTGTATCGTGTAGCTCATAGTCAGCTTTCCAGCTACTGCACGGTAGGGTGTCTGACTTTTCACCGGTTCTTTAATTTCCTCGGCCGGACCAGAGAATCATTTGTTCGTCTTAGGACATTCTGAAAGGGCGTAACGCGTGACTGTGCCATAAGTGATATCTTTCCCTTGGGGGAGGCTACCTGACATTTTTTTTTCTTCCGCTACCGCATTACTATATCCTACACAACAAGCTCCCGGAGATCGCATCGGCTCTGCTCCTCGAGCGACTCTGAATGAACGTCGAGAGGATTATAGGCAGCGACCGGGAACTCGCGTGACTCGTCGAAAATAAAAAATCTCCCGTACGCGGGAGTGACCCGCGATCTTTGCCGAACGTGGTTGTTGTTGTTACAAGGAAATTCTTGGGTAGATCGGGGATCCATGAGATATTCCCACAATCGCGACGATGGAAGTAAAAATGATTTCACAGATGCGCAGGTGCGACGAGATACTAAATTTTAAAAATCAAGTTATCTGAATATGCACCTCGTGTTTCCGGTGTAACGCCACTTCGAGTCGAAAAATGAAATTTCCAAACCGGAAGTGACGTACTCCCGGTACGACGGTACTTGTGGTCGAAAAAAGAAATTTCCAAACCGAACGTTACTTCTGATTTGAAAATGCCATGCTTCGACGTATTTCCGGTTGCTAAATTGTATAGTTCATAGTGAGAGTGCGAAATGCCCGACCACACCAACCTGCTAATAATCAATACTTCGAAAATTCACTTATACTGGGCGTATATGGGATATATTTCGAGTGGATACTTTACGGGTTATTGCTGAAATTTCGCAATTGGAAATAATGAAAATTTACTGATGATGCATACGGCCCTATAGTGCACTATGTTCTTCCTCCGATCTTACCGAGTCTTCAGAGTCCTCTTCTGGCTCGTTGGTAAGAATTAACGACCACTCTTTTATCCAAGGTTGAACTAACTTTTTCTATATCTTTATATACATATATATATATTTTTTTTTTTCGAAGCTCGAAAGAAATGTTCGAATCGATAGGCTTTACGTGTAACAAGAAAGGATCTACTATGCACGCGGGTGGGTCACGACAACTAATGCTATACATGCCGAGTCACGAGAGCCAACGAGAGGAAAAGCGTCAGTTATGCCCGTTGTCGAGTGTCAGTGCGGTACACGATCGGAGAACTCAGGAATCCGCCTCGTAAGGGACCGAGGTGCCTCCGAGCACAGCTGTGATATTATTGCCGGTATCCTATGCGCCCTGCATGTATATTACTGCATCTACCTTCGTGCACTTAGTATAAATCTTGCACGGTAAAAAAAACATCTTTACGTACAAATTGAAAACATCAATTTTTCAAAGTCGACATTTTTTTACGTTTTTTTTCTTTCATTTTTGCCTTTCCCATTGTCTCATTATTGGTCGTAAAATATCTCAATCGATCAATTCCAAGATTCCCCCATTATATTTTCATTTTATTTATTTTAATTCATAAAATATTGGCATTTATATTTAAAGTCCCCTCCGGCATTATCTACGTTTTTTTTTTCGAGGCTCCTTATGGCGAATGCTCCGACGCGTACGATATCGATTGTGGTTTTAAGAATTATCTTATGCTAGCATACAAAACGGGGATCGATATAATTCCACGCGCTGGTAGAGAGAGAGACTGAGTCCGGTATTCCTATAATAGCCACCGATCCTATAACACAGCCGATGCCGCCGCCGGACGCTCGACTTAATCCTCCAGTGACTTATAGGAGGACTCCCTCCGTCTCTCTCGCCTCGTATGCATGCGGCTCCTGCTGCTGCAGTCTGCTTTTGCCGGAGAGCCGAAGGTGCTCGTGAAAGAACAAATGAATAAATTAGGGCGGGGCGGTTTGGTAGCCGCGGACTCTCCGAGAACTCAACTCTATATACCAATGCCTCCCCTTGTATTCCCCCCTCGAAGATTTATCGATATACCCCGCATACGATCTGTCCGCTGCATGTGCATCTCGCCCGATGCAACGCGCAGTTATAATACACCGGAGACCAGCATCGTGACGGCCTTAAAAAAAAACATTTCTTCACTCTCCGTCTCGCAGTTTTCGGGCGCCAACATTTTATTATTAAATGAATTTAATTATTACAACTGGACAAAAACGAATATTAACTAACAATTATTACCATTTTTTACATCGGGGACTATCCAGTATACTAAAATAAATTTTATTATAATACAAGTATTTACTTAACATTACATGACAACGTAACTTATGACTTGTAACATTTAATAAGTAATATGAGTTATAAGTGAAATTTAATTAGGAACCGGTGTTATATTATTATCTACGATTTATATGATTTTTTAAGCCTCAATAGTGGTCTGATTCCTATCCAACAGAAGAAACAGGACAAGCAAGAAAAATAAGGAAGTGTCCTTATTTTTGTTGTTTTTCCTGTTCCTTCTTTTTTTTTCGAGCTCGAGTCCCGACGAGGCGCGGATTGCAAGTCGAACGCCTGAAGGGTGGCGCCCGACTATTTATGCAAACGAATCTCGGAGGATACCGCTCGGGCGATGGGAGAATTGATGAGGAGGAAGAGAGGTCCAAGAAAAGGAGAGTCGTCGATACGGAGCGGGAACGAGAGAGTAAACGATTTTGAGCCTCGTGTTATTCCTCTCATGCGGCGGATGTATATTACGTATTAGTGAAGGAACCAGAACAGGGTCTCATGCAGATATATATATACACAAGTTGGAAGATGAAATAGGTACGCCTTCCGATCTCCTTCTTGAGACGCGTCTATTTATGCAAACCAATCGGAAAGATACCGCTCGGATAGCGCATAAGAACTAGCTTAGCTCGGAGAGGACGAAGATGACGAAGAAGAAAAGATCCAAGCGTGTAACAGTCATCTTTGCTGCGCCAAAGTCCATTGGTATTCCAGGTGCGGGGTGCAGGCTGACTCGTCTCTATCTCTTACTTCTGTTTTTTTTTCTTCTGCTTTTTTATCGTGCAGCGAAAGTTTTCAGGCCCTAGGAGACAATCTTGGTACCGGAGGCAGGCTCCTAGGCGTGTCCTCGGCGAAGGAATTACCATAATCGATAGTCGGGAATGACACGAAAGTGTATTATATGTATATCTGTAGATATCTCGAGACTGTCGGAAAGGGCGAGATGCAAGCGCAGCGATGACGCTGCACTCCGATCCACACGACTAATGTCGAAACGGAGAGAATTCATTCTTTCTTCAACTTCTTTCGAAGATCGGTAGATCTTCATGATTTTATAGATCTTTGATCCACTTCCATCCGCCTCGTACATTTTCTAGACACGATAATAATTTTATGAATGTGCTTTAACCCGCAATCCGTTATTGTGTCCCCAAAAGAGTTTTCTTCTTTCTTCCTTCCCTCTTTTCCTTCCAAGAGTGTCTTGGCCCTTTTTTCCCGCATCTCCACTTCAGTCCTGCCAGGATCGCCTCCGCAGGTCCGCTACTCTAGTCCGCTGAACGTATTCGCTTGCTCGACCACTCTCGGGCTTCCAGCGAGCGCGCTCGTTGGTCCTGGCCGGTAGTAATGTAGTATGTTAATGAACCCAACGTGTTGGCTCGTCTCTTCGTGTCCAGAAGCGGTTCATGAATGAATCCCGTCGTCGCCTCCGCACGGTAGCGCCGAGACTCCGCTACACCTCAACCTCACGAACTTATACCCCAACAGGAAGTTTAATTTCATTTGTTTGTTTGTTTATTTAACATCTTCTTTTTTATTGGCCATGTTCGCAGAACCTTCGGCGCCAAATGTGCAAAGTGCGGGAGAAGCGTGGGCGCAGGTGACTGGGTGAGACGAGCGAGGGAGCGTGTTTATCACCTGGCCTGTTTCGCCTGCGACGCCTGCTCGAGGCAACTCTCCACCGGCGAACAATTCGCTCTTCTGGACGCGAGGTTGCTCTGCAAGGCTCACTATCTAGACGTCGTCGAGGGCAACAACACCTCGTCGTCGGAGGACTGCGACTCGGAGCACGGTGGCAAGGGCAGTAAGACCAAGAGGGTCAGGACGACCTTCACCGAGGAGCAATTGTCGGTTCTCCAGGCGAATTTTCAACTCGACAGCAATCCCGACGGACAGGACCTCGAGAGGATAGCCCACGTTACGGGACTCAGCAAGCGTGTGACCCAAGTCTGGTTCCAAAATTCCAGGGCCAGACAGAAGAAGCACAGTGGAAAGATCAAGACTCAGAGTGAGTGTCTTCTCTTGTCCTCCTGGAATAGAAATTTTCAATTTATCCGATGGATTTTTGTTTTTATTCTTTGGCTCAGGGAGAAAGGGTTGAATGTCGAGTACTTACTGTGACCCCGTGATTTCTATGTCCGCAGTGCATCACTCACCCCCGCTGCAGCATCATCCGGGCGATCAACTCTATCCGGGAGGCGTGAACGTCGTTGGAGCGTACTTGGGAAGTTACCAGGGTGCGGGTAGTGCGGGCAGCGAGAGTCCCGGAAGTCCCATGACGCCCCTCACACCCCTAACACCGATGACCCCGACGACACCCACTCACCATCTGCAGGCCCAGTTCTGCCATCAGGGAGGATAATTTACGGCCCTCGACGTACCCGAAGGCACGAATGGAAAATCCGAAGGGCTCGCTCTCCCTTTCGATATTTCGCAACACCAGTTGCTCTCGAAACCAGTGAAAAGACGATGGGCTTGGTGAAAAAGAGTCGAAGGGAGTCGAAAAGAACAATTCTTATACTCTTGACCTTCCGAGGACTCCTCAAGCCACCCCCCCGTGAGACGAGTATTCCGGCTCAGGTAGTCGGACACTCGAAACCTCTTTCCCGCCGACTCTGAGTATCGAGGCGCTTGCCGCCTTACGGGCCAGGTATATAATCGGCCCGATCGTTTCGACTTCGAGGATTCTCTAGCGGGAACCTCGCGATCTTGTGTAAATAATGTCGAACCGCGCGGGGTCGAGACGGCAGGTGAGAGAGGAGGGCCGAGAGAGAGGAGAGAAATTTATTTAAACGACGATTGGGACATCAGCGAGGATGATAGCGTTCGTCATGACTCGTGAGTATTATAGTAAATATAGTGTATATGTATAGCATCTACCTGTAGTCGGTAAGGTGAAGAATGAGAAATGAATGTGAGAAAGAGAGCCCCGTCGAACGAATTGTAAATACAGTACATAGACTACGGTACATTCGCACCCTCACCTTTATTTATTCCCAGGTACTTTAGCATTATTTTATTATTATTATTATTATTATTATTATTATTATTCAAGTCAATACGATTGACGACTATTGACACTCGGCGTTATTGTGTGTACAATGTAAAAATAATCTGGAAGGAGAGAAAATAACGTCGAATTTTTATGTATGAATTATTTTCCGATCTCCCTGTGCATATTGACGACGAAAAACCGTACTGTTATCGATAATAAATGATCTTTTACTGTTAGATGATTCACAAATTGATTCGTTGTATTCTCCGGCCCGCTCTAATTTTTCTTCCTCATCGCTGACATGGTGATAAATAATTACGGATGCGAGGATTCTCTTTTGACACAAGGTACGTGTATACGTGTATTTTTTTTATCAATAATTAGTTTACAATATTTACAAGGTGAAATATATTCTATGTCGTGTGTTCTCTGTAGTATATCGCGATAATATACTATATTAAAATTCCCCGTACCACTGATAACCGATAGTATTCTTTTAAATGTATATATAAAACGAGAAAGCTAATAGCCCGGAGTATGCCCAATTTTATCGGGCGAACAATAGTCGTGCGAATACTACAACGGTACTATACAAATTGTGGAATGCCTTATCAATTCATACTCTTAGCTCCTTTTTTTATTCAAATTTTCAATTAGAATCGAGCCGCGTCTTTGCCTTTATATTTCGAATCGAATTATTCATAAATAAACAATATGTTTTCAGGGTAAATTCTGATTCAACGTCTCACAGACGAGAATTATTTCGGTGTTTTTCAACCATCCCTCCCCCCCGAGGAGTCTGCAAACTCCGAGGAAATTCGAATCGGACAGAAGTCGAGTAACTCGGGCCTAACGTTAATCATCGATTCCCGTCGCGACTCGAGAAATCCCGAGGATAATTACATAGCCCGCGTTGTTCGAGTTTCCCGACACTTTGGTACTCGAATGCCCTAACGACTTAAACCTCCGCTATTATCGAGAGAAGCGACTGGGTCCCGCTTCGAGGATCCTGAACCTCGATTCCGCCGGATATTGCATCTCTCATCGTGCGATTCGCGTGTTATTCTATCACTACTATATAATAATTATTTACAACGAGACGTGAAGGAATTAGAGGATAGTCTTCGTGGCTCAGACCTCGTTGGGCATCGTGAGCATCATCGAGTCCTGCGATAGCTCGTCCATCGACTGTTCTGACCCTGAATAATTAAAAAAATCGATCTATTAACTCAATATTAAGCTGAAGAGAAATAAAGCGTTCAATCTTCGAAAATTTTTAAATTATAACATAAAGACACATTGTAATTGGAAATTGAATCTCACCGTGATTATGATACATGGACGGTGTTGGACTCTTGCAAGCCGCTGGACTAAGTTGTGTTTGATGCTGGCTCTGTTGATGCTGCTGCTGGTGTTGAAAGGAGTACGTGAGATGGAGGTTTATGTGTCTGCCAAAGTCACCCGGCGATGACGAAGAATTCGGTGGCGATTGGTGCACTGTACATAGAACAACATGGTAAGTGGAGATTAAAAAAAGACTGAACTCTGCGTGTATAGACATTTGTTGTTGAATCATTACCGTGCTGTCCCTTCATCTTTCCTGTGTGCAAATGCTTCTTCTGCCGCGCCCTGGAATTCTGAAACCAGACCTGTGTCACGCGTTTACTGAGACCCGTGACGTGAGCTATCCTCTCGAGATCCTGCCCGTCGGGATTGCTGTCCAGTTGAAAATTCGCCTGAAGAACCGACAATTGTTCCTCAGTGAACGTCGTCCTGACACGCTTCGCCTTGTTGCCACCTTTGTGACCGCTTTCCGAATCTCCACCGTCTGCGGAAAGCATCGAGCGTCGATCGATCGTCATCAGATCTTTGCTAATACAATATCAATTCCGTAATCCTTTTTTTTTCAAGCACTTTCAACATTTTTTGGACCAAAAGCAAATTAATAGCATCTTCGTTTGCCGGTCAAACAGAGGAGGCTAATAATGTGATTTCCCTCGGAAAAAGTTTAAGTACCCTTGAAAAAAAACGTGCAGTTTTTGTTAGCGACTGCGACTTAAATATTAATATTGTGGCATCGCGAAGTCGATGTATTTGTTTGATGACTCAATCGTTTGAAAATATTACTAAATTTGTCGTAATTATGGCACGTCTTTGTGTTATCTTGCAATCTAGGATTCCAAGCGTGATTAATCGATCATTCTACTCGAGGATCCCGCTCGGGGTCCTCGATTATACCTGCTCGAGAATCGATTATCCCGGTGTACAAACGTTATCTCACCGTCGGACGAGGTGTTGTTGCCCTCGACGACGTCCAGATAGTGAGCCTTGCATAACAATCGGGCGTCCAGAAGGGCGAACTGCTCCCCCGTTGATAGTTGACGAGAACAGGCGTCGCAGGCGAAGCAGGCCAAGTGATAAACCCTTTCTCTGGCACGTCTAACCCAGTCACCGGCGCTCACGCTCCTACCGCACTTTGCGCATTTAGCACCGAATGCCCTGCGAACCGGCAAGCAGCAGAGAAAATGCATTAAAACAAATAATAAAAACTTGAAAACGTCACGGAATATGATTTACGAAGTATCATTGAAATGATTATTTTTCCAATCTCTCGAAGATTGTTCACGAGCTAATTGTTCAGGGGAGTGTAGGTACGATGCATTGACTGAGTAGCGCTTGTATACACAGTGCAATTAACCGGCAGATAAATTCTGGACCGGTCTCTAGTGCTGATTCTGGAGATACATATTTGATTGGCCTCTCAACCGGGCTTTACTGTCTGTCAATATTAAAATTTGTAGAACATACCGGCCTATGATGGATTACTTTTTCGTGCATACGATTAATCCTCTAATTACTTGTGCGAATAATCCGAATTACTTCGGAGATCGGAGACAATGTACAATGTCCAGTACTCTCGTTCAGTTTAGTTTTCACTTCAAATGCCAAATTAAAAAAATTTCGTTGTGACGTCATTTCGGGTTTGAAAAGCTCATTCTTCGACCGGAAGTGACGTCATACCTGAAATACGTCACTTCCTGTTTGTAAATCTCCATTTTCCACCGTTCAGTAATAAAACTGGAAACCTTGTATGAATCCTGTTCCCTCCTGTTTATGCTTATCGTTTACGGTCCAGTCGTCCTAACGTTATTGCAAGGTATAAAACCTTTGCAAACCGGAAGTGACGTTTTTTCTCTCCGTATTATTTCTTCAGATTTATAAATCGTGTACAACGCGTAGCCGGGGATGACCATGTTCGGTCCTATAACACCCGTACATCGTTCTCGTCGCAGCACGGATGAACGGCCGACGTGTTTCTTCTCTATCGTCGACGCCACGAAGAGAGAAGCTTCGGAAGGAGAGTATAATGAAACAGAAAGGAAGGACAGAAGCGGTAGCAGCCCGAGTCAGCAGCAGCGGCAACACTCATGCGATAGAAATAAAGAGGAGAAAGAAAGGCACGGAATCGAACAGACACAGGTCCTGGTGGGCTCCAGTAATTAAACAACGACTAGCCGGCCATTAGCCCATTATCATATTCATGAACACGGAAAGTGCATCCCGATTCTCGATGCCCGAACCCCCGATCAGCGCTCGCAGGAGTATCCTCTTCTCTTTCCTCTGCACACTTAATACAACCGAGCCTCCATCTCCTTCGCTTTTCTTTCGCTCTTGCACGCGATTTAATGTCTTTCTTGCTTCTTCTTCTTCCTCTTCAGCGTCGGAAGAAGAAGCAGAAGGCGCGCAGTAGTCGCGATATTATCGGTATATATTTCGATACACACTTCTTATTCACTCTCAATTTTATCGCTTTGTATATCTGCTCCCTTCCCTTCGGACTCTAATGTTTTTTTTTTACTTTTTACATTTTATTTCTTTTTACTGCAATCCTTCGCTATCTTTGCGCGTATACGATGCTTCACGGTGTTCAGGCCCATTTTCGAGCTGAGCACGCGCGAGCTATTTTATCTGTGTGTTCATTCGGCAGTCTTTCTCCCTCTGGAGAATGTATCTTCTTTTTTTAGGAGGATATCGACGCCCCCGCATTCGGGAATATCTCAAGGGGCGCTGCAGATCGCGCTCAGCCACGCGACTCTTCCCCGGTGGCCTGGTGGAAAAAGGGTCGGTTTCTTCGTCCGGTGTGGCGATTATGGAGCGACGATGGACGAAACTTTAACAATTTTTTTTGACGATTTAATTTATCCCGAGGAGGATTTTGTTGTTCTATCTGTCTGGCTGCGCGTCTGGTACGGCGACTCTTGGGACTCGGAAGTTTCGTGGCTCGTACGCGATACGATAAATAATAATACACCGGTAGAGTATCGATGATCGCTGCGATCGAGCCTATGCGGGAGGTCCTCAGGAATCTGCCACGTAATTTTTGTAGTCATGCTGCTCTCCACCTCTCTCTTATTCTTTTTCTTTCGTTCTTTTTTTCTCGTCTTGTTCTTTATCGTGTCATGCGAACGCGCTCGTGCTTTCTTTCGACGGTCGATGGGTATGCACAGTGCGATGACGACTGATATTGTTACGTCGATGTTTTGGGACCGCGAATGTCCGGTGACGTGAATTATCAGATTATTTTTCGTCGATGATTTTTTGAAACTTCATTATTTATTTATTTATTTCTTGTCAATTTTTTGTCAATTGACTATCAATTATTAGCGTGTGTGGAGGCGAGGAGGATAATTGTAATTGTAAGACAAAGCAATTCCACTCGCTTGCCATTCAAATCCGTCAAAGTCCATCCGGTGGAGGAAACGAAGCGAAAGATTAAAATGTTATTCCCGACTGGGTGCGACCATCGGCTGCACAGTACGCGTCTCAATCCTCGGGCCGAATACCTTTTTTGCTTAGCATACATTACGCATTTATATACGCGGTTAAAAAACAATAAGCCAGGTACGAAGAAAATCAACGAGACATCGGCTGCGTTGATTTTCATGCTTTTGATGCGCGTAGGTTGCGCGCGACTGGATTATCCTCACGTCGCTAAGGAAGAAAGTGTAAAAAAACATTTTATGACTATCCACAAAAGCCTCTACATTATTGTCATATTTTATGCTACAACAAATTTTACCGTATCAACGTTTCAACCCTTCAGTCTGATTGGAATCCTAACGACTACTACTAATCTTAAAAAACCTAAGCACTAATATTTAAAAAAAATTGTTCGAATTTGTAATATAAAATTAATAAAGTATGGAAATCAATATTCTTCATATTATGCAATGTAATGAAAAAATGAATACTAAAATTTAAAAAATTGATCAAACTGGATGCAAGGGTTAATCTTGATTCCTTCTACTCCGTTTCGGAATACGTACGTGCAAATTTAAAAATCGAGGTGTAAAACAATGTGTAATTTTCCCGCGAATGTATGGGAGGGTAATACAGCATACAACATCACGCGGAGAGGCATGGGCGAGATCCCCGGTATTGATAAAGTCGACAAGACGATATAGGGGAGGTCTCGTGCGCGCGGTATACGTATAATACTATCCTATAGTATCTCCGGTGATCGGATGTTGAGATACGTGACTTATTAGGTGGGTTGGTATCCCCCCGCGCAGCGTCGGCAACGAGAATCACACGGGAACGACGGGAACGACGTCGACGTGTGCTCGTGGGCTCTCTCCTGAGTAAGACCCGCCGACTCGGCCAAACTGATTGACAGTTGGATAAACACGTTGAACGCGAGTCTCTTTCCCGTCTTTCTTCCTTTATCCACCTTCTCGCTCCCTCTCGTTTCTTTGATATCCATCCTTGGTTTTTTTTTCTTCGATTCCTTTCCTCTATCTTTCGCCTCGCTCGAAGACCGCCCTGCGCACAATATCGACGAGTCACTTCGTGCCAGTTGGACAGCCGTGGAAATCAAAACCGCCGGTGGGCCACACGTGTGTAAAAAGACCGCTGCGTCGTGGATCGGCAACGTTCAACGACTCTTCGCACGAAATAGCTCGGAAAAAACTTGGATTTAACGGTCCGCCCGGAAAAAAATGTTTCAGTACGTATACATTAGTCTTCAAATCGCATCGAAGAATTGTCATTAAAGAACTCCTATTAACGTAAATAAATAATATAAATATTATAACTGATATTAATGGAAATATTTATGAATTGATATAGAGTATGAGACTTACAGTGCGTAGTCGTGCCTGCAGTAAAGCCTCATCCCCCTGAGGAAACAGGAGTGCTGATCGTGGAGCGGTCTGGCGCAGGCACAGCATCTGAGACACCTCGAGTGCCAACTTCTTCCACCGACGCAAAGTACGGTGCGTTCGTGAACCCGTTCGCCACAGCCACCGCATTCCATTAGTCCCGTCGACACGTCCGGTACTATCCCAGTCGTGGTGCCGGTCGCCGGGGTCGCTTGCACGCTGCCGTCGCACACTCCTTCCGGTCCCATGTCCTCCACTTCCGTCTTGGCAGAAAAAGCGAAAAAAAAATGCATCAACTCTTCGCACATTCATTTTTTTTATTTTATTTTTTTATTTTAGTTAGCTGTACAGTGGGATAAAATATTAAATTGTACATAGAAAAAATTGTGCTCGCCGCAATCGAGAAGTTCGAGCCTCTTTACCGAGCATCATCCTCCACCTGTGTCGCGAAAGACTTCCGGTCTTATCTCGTATCTCGCAATGAGCGCGTGATCGTTCAAACATCTATGTAATCCGTTTTGTCAGCGCCAAGCTATGTTTGCCGGCCTAGATTGTCAAAGAAACAAGTCCTCTTTGCACTGCTCGATCAAGAAATTATATAATGTTCGGATTAATTGACGACACTTCGGCTGTTGGCTGAAATATGAAACTGATAAAATCGCAGCTGCTGTAACTTAATTTCGGGAGTAATTTTAACGATGAAAAAATAATTATTGAGATGAGGAAGTCTTTTTTCCATATCGCCGTATCGATGATTTGTTTATTTGTTTATTTGCATTATCCATAATTTTATATCAACATTTGTTTCTTATTGACTTTTTTCTTTCCAACCTTGTCACCATCGCCGTGAACCGTGCGAGGTGTCTAATGACGCGGAACTTAAACCGCACCCCCTGCATTGGCATTATCAACCGCCTGGGGAGCGATGCGGTTTCCCGACACCCCCATCCCCCCCGAGGGCACCCGGAAATCGTCGTACCAGCGAGCATTGTATCGAAAGGAGTGAGATGGATTAGTCGAGAGAAGCGAGTTCGGCAACCCTTCCGAGCGTATCTGCGCGCACATAAGGGACATCGAGGATCATACACGCGCGAAGATTTGATCGATGCTTTAACGCCCCTGTGCGTGTGTCGTCCTAAGTTTGTCGATCCATCCGTTACAAGTCGACGAATTCACAGCTCTCTCTGCAGTAACGCATCTCCGCACTCGTTCTGAATTCGTTACTAAACCGCAACGGTCGTTTATCGGCCAGCCATGCCAGAATGCATGTTCGATGTTTGACACCTCGTCTCCTTCGGTTTTATTTACCAACGGAGGCAAGACCATATGTTTTCTGACAAAAAAAATGTAAAAGTTGTAATTTATTTTTAAAATATGTTTTTCAATTTTTTAAATCCAAACAAAAAGATTTTACGGTAAACTGATTTTACGATGAAAATGTACTCGGAATCCATTGCACAATTCGTCAAACTGTTTGGAAATTTTGTCGAATTGGAAATTAAGAAGATATTTAAAGAGAAAACTATTTTCGTTTAATAAGAAATCGATTGATTCATTTGAATAAAATAAATACAGTTTCGATTCAATACCTGTTTCCATATTTCCCGCTTTCTATACTTAATTGTTGCTGCAACTTGTTTTATTTCTTTTCATATTATTTAATGAATTCTTACTTTTCTTCCCATAGTCTTTTCACATTTTTATTAATTGTTCTTTTGGTTTATGTCCAGATTGTACGCTACCGGCCATGCTTGTGTTCTGATTTTGTACCTTGTGGCACGGTTCTTAGGGGGTTCAGGCCCGGGATACTCAATAAACGAATCTATCTATCTACATTCACCGGGTCCGGACGCTCGATAATGCCGGCAAAATCGTTCCATCTCTTCGTTCGAGTGGTACTCCGCATCCAGCCCGAGAGTCAATAAATAGGAAACGTATACATCAATAATGGAGCGTATCGATGCAAGAGTCTGGCTCGAGAGTCCCCATAAATCGTGGGTGCCATCCGTGTCCGATACATCGACAATTCGGGACAATGCCGGAAACTCCTCGGCGGAGTGCCGGCAAAATTTAACACACAAGCCAGGGGGCAGGATTTATATGAGGTTCCATGTATAGGTTGGTAATGGGGCAGAAGTGATGATTTCAGTGGTTCCGGTCGTATTTGTGGTACTCGGAGGAGTTTCGAGCTTACACCTTTTCTGTGTCTAATCGTACATGGGCGCGCACAAGCTCCGGGACCCGTTCGCAAGCCGGTCGACAAGCAGCTGGTCAAGCGAACGGGCGAGATATCGAATGGATGTCCCGCTGCGAGGTGCGCGGCTGCCGACACGACCGCAGCAGCGTCCTCAGGGCTGCCGAAGAGACCGAGCATCCCCGGCTCTCACACCCCTTGGCTCGAGCCCCTTTTCACTTCTCTTCGTAGGATACATTACGACGATATATTGCAGCCAAATTTACGTCCCAAAAACCAAAAATTTAACTTTCTCTTGTGCAGTCCGAAAACCACGATTTCGAAAAAAAATTAATTTTATCGAACGTTTTTGAGCAGTGGAATTTATTGTTCTATTACGCAGAAGTTTTATCCTCAAATGCTCAATACAGCGAATATTTGGCGAAACAGCGAAAACAGCGGAAAATTTAATATTTGCTAAAGGAATTATGGATTTTTGGTTCATTTTATATATTTTTTACGTTTCCCTTTTAAAGTGTAAGTCTTGTTACACCCTGCCAATGGTGTATACGGTTTTCTATCCCTCTTTTTTTGTCTGCTACATATTTGTACATATATCCCTATGTACCGCGACCCCCGGACCGGCTCTCCGCACGTTTACCGGCGCGCGCGCAGTCGTCGATCGGAAGGGCGTGTTCGGTAAATGAATATCACGGGTGGCAACCCTACGGAAGGTATCTCCGAGGGGAGTGATGAGGGTTTGGTATGACTGGAAGGAAGGAAGTTCGAAACGGAAAAAGGAAGATCCTCACTGTGATTCACCCAATGATTATTGGCTCCGCAATATAACCGAATTATATGCACATTAACAACAACAAAATAATAATTCAATTAAGAAAATGCAACACTAAAAAGTTCAAAAAAATTGCCCAGCTTTGCAATTATTCCCGGCATTATTTTAACTGCAGAATTTTTTCCCCTTGATCCACCTTTTTTATTATTCATGCGCAGTGTCTTTCTCAGCGAGCTCGTCGTCCGTCCACGATGTACAAAAGACTCTATCAGTAGGGAAAAATCTATCGAAGTGACTCGACGTTTCAAACCGCCGCTGGTTATAGTTATTGGCTTGCCTCACTATAGTAACGCGAGCCAATAAAAAATGTGAAAAATGATCGACGTGCGAACTTGCCCCCCTCCTCGAGGATCGGGGTTTGGTCTTTTGTTGGACCGCGACGCGTCGGTTTCTTCTTCCTTGATGTGTCCGCCAATCCTCGGCACGGCCTATGATATCAACGCGTGGCTTTCGCATGTGCGTACTCCTTGAACGGCGGGGACCGGTATCGACCAACCAATGCCAGAAATTACAACGACGAGCCATTGCTCGTTCAACGTCACGAGTATAATGCAAACCTGCGGCGAGATAGACGACGAGACGCCTATGTCGCACGCACGTGTGTTACGAGTTACATCGATGCGTGCTGTTGTCGCGAGGGGCGCAGGGGATCCCTCGAGGCGGAGGGCAGGAATCCCTGAAAACATCACGCCCATGACACCCCGTGTGACTTTATGGTTTATATACTTATACCCTTCGAGAAGCCATACGGGAATACCTACGGAGCTGTTGTTGGCATAGGTGAAAGGACACTCGAGGCGAACACGAATTACAAATGGCTGGGGTTGGACCGTGGTATACGTTTTTTATCTTTTTTTTTACATTAGTTACCGGACAACGTTTAAGGGCAACCGGAAGGGAAATTCAGTTAGAGTTCGATACGCAGAAAAAAAGTTTAGACATTTAACAAACTTTTCTTTCTCACAATGATCCGACGTCTTTCTTTTGGTTAATTTTACAATTGTTTTCGTCAAGAAAACATCATTTTTAGGAAAAAATGGTAGAGTTGACCATTAAGAAATTGTTAAATTAATAATAAAAATATATTAAATTTAATTAAAAAAAAAAGAATTATGGAGGGTGTGGATAGATCGGCCGCGGTAACCGGATTTTTGTCTGCCATTTTACGTCCTCGAGGGCGATGTGTAGGCAAAGCTCGGGGAGCTTCGTGAAGACTATGAGATTCGTAGGATACGGACAGAAATTGTGCATTTGAGTAGGGTGAGGCGTATACATATGTACACTGTCGCTTAAGCCTATACGCGATAAATGTGAGTCTCGTACTCCGGTATTATGTTACAATGCTACATTATGCGACTCCCTTGCGCACCGTCATTGTCGTAGCTGTGCGGAGGTGACGTATGGTTAACCACCGACCATAACCAGCAGCCAAATGTTCGCACATGGTACGAGCATACATGTATGTACACCGATAGCTGGGGGAGCTTTATTCGCCCCGACCTAGTGTCATTGTCATATACCTGCATACAATATAACCGATGTTACGTCGCGAGTAGAAAATAGTTTAAGCATGGGCGTCAAACTCCACAATTTCCCTTATTTTCCAAAACCCTATCGACAAAAGAGCAATTTTCTTTTTAACAAAAAATAATGTTTCATTATTTTTTTGGTTGTACACATAAAGCGCTATTATCGAATTTATGAACGATATTAAGGTGAAATTAATCGATCGGTATATCAAATTTGACCCGTCGGTTTGTGGATTAAAACTTCATGGATATGAATTTTCACCAAGAATTTAATTTTATCGTAAACCGAGTAAATTTGATTCTCGCCCAATAAAAAAGAAGACGCGTCAATTTGTTCGATTTTCGAAAAATGGGACTCCCGCGGCACGCCTCCGAATTATTCTATTCATTTATGTACTCTTCATTCATAATCGATGTAATTCCACGTGAATTAAGATTCAGAATAATCTTCACCGGTTCTGTTCAGTCAGCGTCGAAACGTAACCGTTCGTACTACAGGGAATGAGAAAAACAATAAAAAATAAAAGGAGATACGAGAATGAAACTCCGAAAAAGAGTTATAGGTGACAATAATAACCACCGCGGTTCCCCGTGGTAAAAGCCGCGCGTCGTAAAACGCCGGATTAGGCCCGTTTCGGCTATTAGTATAAAATATGCGTTTCGATACGAAAAAAGCACAGACCCCTAAGTTTCTCTCCCGGGCAATCTCATAACAGGTTACAGGATCCCGGGCTGCAGCTACCCAGCGATCTCGCATAATAAGCGGGAAGGCGAGACCAATCTTTCCGCTGTATTATATCAATTTTTTATGAAAAACTTATCAACTCGTCTCCGAAATTCAAACACGTAAGAAACACCGAGAATTAAAAAAAATCATCTCCAAGACCGAAGGCAGTAAAAACGTAAAAAAAAAAGAAGAATAAAAAAAATGCATCTCCAAGACCGAAGGCAGTAAAAACGTAAAAAAAAAAGAAGAATAAAAAAAATGCATCTCCA
This sequence comes from Stenichneumon culpator, assembly GCA_964017025.1. NCBI lineage: Eukaryota > Metazoa > Arthropoda > Insecta > Hymenoptera > Ichneumonidae > Stenichneumon > Stenichneumon culpator. The sequence continues at coordinate 23,028,236 of OZ024768.1, read as the reverse complement.
AGACCGAAGGCAGTAAAGCGTCTTGGTTCGGAAAAATGTTCATCGATGTTTCTCAATCTCCGAACGATACTTCTTTAAGTACCCCACGAAGAAAGGGTTTGAAGGTTTTTCAATAGAATCCGATTTTTCGGATTCGTCGCGTTCTCGAGTGCTCTCACCATTATCGGCTTATTTACCACGAGGATAGTTTTCGAATTCACACAATGTCGACGTCTCCCAGCGCCTCGGCACTCGTCCCTCGAGATGTACAAGAAGCATGGTTGTGCATGCTGTATGGCCGATAGCTGGCCGTTCCTAATAATGCCAGCGTGTATATATCCGTCTGTCGGTCCATCCTTCTGGCCTCTTACTCTCCTGCGGCTATTCAGTTAAGTATACCGTGGAATACTCTGTGTGGGTATCTTCTGCAAGAAGAGGGTTCCCGTTTACAATTCCGAGCCTCTCGAGTGGTTTCGGTTTCGGTTTTTCGTCAACTCGTATTTCTCACTTGTGTTCCGAGGGAGGAGAGCGAAAGGCCCCGGGGTATGACTTTCAAAGCCGAAGAGCCGAGCCGACGGGGGGTCCTACGGTGGCCCATGAGGACTGCAGGCTTCCCGTCAAGTATCCTCGCCCTCCTCCTTCTCACCTTCTGGAGACCGTGCGCGCGAGCTCCACGAATCCCGCGGAGCCTCAAGGGCCCAGGTCGTGTCACTCTCGGTCCGCGCCACCGTCGTGCCCTTCATTGAAACCGATACTCGCTTTCCTTCTCCGTCACGGCTCTCCCGGTGCACGGGGATGAGAAACATTTTTCGAATCCTCGCAGGTACGCGTCGCCGGTGTCACTGGCCCAGGTATCCCTTTCCGCAATAACAACGGTAATGCACACCTAGCCCTCGAGGAGCCGAAAAGTCGCTCGATGGGCTGCAATGGAGATCGGGAAGATTTTATGGATTTTATATCATTATTTTTTTATTATAATTTTGCTTCCTCGTAGAGAAAGCCATTTCGCTCTGGTGTCGTCGGACGAATCAATATATCTGAAAACCATTTATTGGTTGCTCTTGCCCCACCTCAGGACAATCATTGCAAAAATAATCATTTTTTATTACAAAAATAATTATTTAAAAGAATTTTAGCCAGACTGTATAAAAAAAAAGGAAAACTGGTGACGAAGGGTAAACACCCCCACGGCGCGGGCGTGCGCAGAGTCCGGCAGCCTTGAAGCATCGGGGGGTTTCCTCTCGGTTTCCTCTACTCTCATCTTCTTCATTGCCGCGCGGCGGCATCGAGGACTGAGCCAGCGGGTCGCACACCCAGGTGACAACTTGACAAAGTGGTCCACTACGTTTCACGCGGTGCAAACGCCCCGAAAAAATGAGCGAGAGCAAGACAACGAAAACCGAGAGGACCTTCTTCCCGGGGATATCCCTCCCGAGGAAGAATAACTCTAGGAGCGAGCGAGATGGAGAGGCAGAGCCGAGAAAAATGCGACGAGAAAATAATGCAGCCGGTATACGTGTACGTCCATGCTGACTATGGTTTTTTTTGTACAGTTATAACACTGCTATATATTACAGGCAGACTTTGGCGAACAGACCGCAGAAGAGGTGTTCTCCCGGGCGCGTCCGCGTCTCCCTCGTCGCTTATATATATTAGAGGGGCACGAGCCTTCCTCTTTCACGCCTTCGGAGAAAAAAAAATCCACGTTTCCACACCAAAAGGTCCTACGAAAGAGACTCCTGCCGGAGGAGAACGAACAAGTATAGATACACCGGGTAAATCGACAATGCGCACCCCCGATGCGACACGGACACTCCAAATCCATTTAAACTCCTATCCGATTTTGGTTTTACGTTCTCTTCACTGACCGTTTCTTTCATCTTTTTTTCCTCCGTAAGAGCCTTTCATTCTTTCGCCAAAGATTTTGCGGAGACCGATGTAAAATGGAATAGCTCTTATTATTATTGATTATTATTATTATATAGGAATTAATTTTGCCCCAATCTCGCCTCTCGGTGCGAGATGAAAATTTGTAAAGGACGTAGACGATTTTACTTTGTACAGCCTGGCAATGGTGGTCCATCCAATGGGCCTTCCCTTCGGTCATTCAACGTTTACGATGCCGTAGATCTATAAAGCGCCAACATATATCCTGCCCGCGACAGGGACAATGCGGCGTCTCGTTGAGCCCTGTTCGTGTACCAGGATCGGCTCCCGTGGAGGAAACATACAAGACTCGAAGGTGTCCGCGCGCCGGTTGTCGGAGCGTACTTTGCGCTAACGGAAGCTGCGGATGATGTCGCCGAAGAGATCGAGGCACACGCTCCTCAACGGACTAACGCGCGCTCCCGAGGACCATTATGGTCCTCTCTCGACGGCGCGCGTGTACAAGAACCTGGGGCGAACGCGCGTGGGTGTCAGCAAAGCGGATAGAGAATCCAAGAGGAAGGGAGAACTCACGGGAACCTCGAGGATCCGCTTGAGAAGTTTCTTTATTTTATTGGGCCTTTTTCTTCATTTTTTTTCTCTTTGTATACTTCTGATGCTGTTCCCGCTTCGCCCCGCTTCGCCTTCGACTCCTACCTCGTGGAGAGTATGTTTTTTTTCTCCTTTTTATAGCACGTGGGTGATGCTGGGGATTGGTGGCTAATTGGAATGGACATGGACCGAGCGGAGAGATCCGAAACGCTCTAACGTTATAGACTATATACGGTACGGGATATGGTTGTATTATGCTGAGCTCGAACGGCCCGAATGCTTGCCTCTCGACACCCCAAAAATTATTAGCCACTCATCACTCTCGTGAAAAAAAAAATAATATCAATTAATTAACTTGTTTGCTAATGGTATCAATTTATTTTGACGAGGATACCGAACCGTGAACATCGATTTATACGGAGATTTTTCTTTAAGGATGAGTGCTTTTGTTTGTGCATCACCGGAATTATGTTTTTCTGTTTCGAGTTAGGATCTCGGAAATGTATTATTATTGCTATTCGGAAAATTGGTAAAACTTTTTGTATACATTATTTTTATTATTTTAATATACTTATTTCATTTTTTTAAATTTTGTTTGTAAATTGGAGCGGGCAAGTGTGAAGCATGGCGATTGAGTATACGAGCAAGCTTTACTCCGATCTCCTCTGACCCGTGTGAAATCGTAAATCCGTGTAAGAACCATTTGAAATACTTTACACGTCCCACGCGCGAAGTCAAACTCTGTTTGCCCGGGCGCATATCAGGCCTCGTTGCTCTCCTTTTTAGAGACGCATCCACCTCGCAGCAGCGTGTGTGGTCGCTGTTCCACCAACCGAAAGCACGGTGCAGGTTATAAATTGTCCGGGTAAAGCGCAAAATGGCGCATCAAAAGATTATCCCGATTTATGCGCTCGAAAGTTACTTTTTATATTGTAACTCCGAACACACCCTCCGCATTTCTCGACCGAACATGGCGAATACAACAAGTTAATATCGAATCTATTTTATGACTGTAACGTATCATGATTGCGCGGTAAAGAAAGTTTTGTTCATTTAACTAACATCTGTTATCCTCAAAGAGCCACAATTTTTTTTCTCCGTTATTTTACCATTTTTTAAACTTAAAAATATAATTAAAGTAAAAATGATTTTTAAGTTAATCTGTATTGTTCGACCTAACAATTTTTTCCTCTACCGCGCAAGATCAGATTCGAACGAGCTCGGGGTAAATTGCACCGACGAATATATCGCAGTGCGCTGTGACAAACGCATCTCCGCTATAATGCACCATAAATTGAGCGCGCGAGGACAACGCCGGTACAATTTATAATGCACGGTTCAGTTTGAACTACGAAGTCGGCTCCGCGTCGAGGAACACAGCCCACCCCTCTGGGACAAACGCAGCACCCCCTCCCCCCATGCCCCGCCGTGCAACAATAATTATCAATAAATTTATCCAATTTTTTTTTCTACCTATGTCATTGTCAGTCCCACTATTCGCAAGTTCTTTTGCAACAGTAACAATGAGCCTCTTCACGTCCGCAACGAGGGCACTGACAGAATCCTGGGTTTCCTATCGACCCACGCTCAAAAGTGTCCGCAATAATTCATATCGAGGGTGTGAAGTTCTTTACGACATGTAAATATCATTTTGTGTATCACGAACAATAATAAGGATGAAAGTGATAATAATGAGAAAAAAAATCACCTTCATGCCTCCGACGACGACGTACTCCCACTTCGGTGTGAAAAATCCTTTTGAGCCCCTTTCCTCTCCCTTCCGCTCAAGTTACAAATTTACAACTCGGCCTGTGCTCCGGATAGACCAAATTTCACTTTTCTTATGAAATCATTACGATCTCCGAGATCTTCGTCGTTGGAGGTTATTCACCTTACTCTTCATCGCGCACTCGGTAAAATGTATAACTCAACAATTTAAAAAATTATAATTTGTCGCCTATCTTTAACTTTTTATATTATTTCCATGGATATTATCCTAGAATGGTTGTTTATTGAAGGAATTTTGAGTGTCGGCAGGTTAACGGCCGGGTCTTGATAACACAAATTACTGTCGAAGATAACGGAGTACGATGCCGATAAATTTCATGGAGATTTATTATTTATTTTATTTTTTAATAACGATGATTTCTCGGTTAGATCGCGGACACGGGCCGGCGTTACAGCATTACGGCTCGATAGCGCGCGCGGCCCTTGTGCTCCCGAGGATTAGATCCTGCGCGCCTGGACGTACGTATGTACGCGGTGGGATTCGGAGTATAGCGGAGCCGCGAGGACCTTCCCGGGTCTTCTTGGTCGCGATGGGCGGATTTTAACGCTGAGTATGGTGGGCGTTTGCTTGAAACTTGAATTTCATTGGTTATCGTTAAATGGACGGGTGACACCCATCGCGATGGTTTGGACCTATCGGCGTTGCCACGCGTCGAGGGGAGAAGGGTGGGGGGGGGGGGAAAGGATTGCACGAGTATTGCGGATGTACGCGGACCTATAACCCTCGAGGACATCGGGGTGTAGTGGTAGAATTTTATTGGCACCGAACCAATTCGTGAAATCTTTCAGTGACTGGCCATTTAAGGGGATACGAGTACGTAAAAATTGTTATCCAATGGAAAGAGCCGTTTTCCCACCGGAGGTCAAAGGGTCAAAGAGCGTTGACTCCGAAAATATAAAAATTTTGTTTCTGGACTCCAAAATGAATTAAAAAAAAATATCGGTTGAAGGATGTTGAGATCTTTTGGAAAGTATATTTAACTAAATTCCTAAATGGCTTGTTGCTTTAATTGAAAGGGGGGGGGGGCGAAATTTAGTTTTCGCTTTTAATGAGGAATTAATTTTTCAAAAATTTTAGATGTTTTTAAAGGACTCTTTAAAATATTTTGGTCTGTTTTCGTTTGAAGCCGTTTCATAGGCCAATAACTAATCGATGGCCAATAGCAGTGCCACTGCAGTATCCCTTGCTTCCCCAGGTCATATGTGCACAAGAGCTGCCGGTGTTGTATTAGAGATTTTAGCACTGGTGGTACAGATTCTGCCTCCAGACTGCTGACACTGGGAACGACCGGCTGGCTAGTAGAAAACACCCGAATTGAACGGGCAAGTCTGGGGGGTTTATTGACACGGCAAATAAACAGTCAATGAATCCAAAGTCAATATTTCTCGACGCTGGCGGTATTATATTATCGATATGAATTTTGTGCCAGGCATTCCGTTATTATTATTCATTTTTAGTACGTCTATAATAAAGTTTCACTGTATCAGATAAATCGACGATACGATGCGCAAAAAAAGGATTAAAAAATATTCGATACGAAAACTCGCATCAGAAACAAAAGCCTAATTCTTCGCAAAATTGAAAAAATTAAAAATATAGAATTTAGTGGTCTTAAGTTCGATCAATACTCGTTAAATCAAATAGGGATGATCGGTCGATAATAGTCCTTTCGTGTAGAACTTTTTAGCCCGATAGCAAGAAAATTGTAAGAGCGTGGGTACAGAGTTTTTTGACAAACTTCGAAAAGAGGTAAAATTCTTATGAGTGAAAGCATTTCCTTAAACATTTAATCAACCATTCAGGATGGACCCGTCTATCTACCTTAGAAATTTCAAATTGATAGCTCGTGCCGTTCTCAAGTTATGAGTTTCAATTTTTCACACGCACGCGCGCACGCACGCATGCATTCCAGACATTTTTACGAAATATGATTTTCCGACGTTTTGGAGCATTCCTAACATGTTTTCATTAAAAACTCAATTTTTTTTTTTTCATTTAAACGAAGCATCCCTTATGAGGAAGCAAAAAGAAAAAATATCGATGGATACTTCTTAGAATTTTCGATCTTTGATCTCGAAGCGAAAGCTTCACGAGTCTGAATCGACCTGTACAGCGAACTTTAACGCTAACCAGTAAGACAGGTATAAAGTACTGATGTGGTCCAACACACAGGCGTGGCCTGTCCGACTCCGCCTCGGGATCATAACTCCGGAGCCAATGTTTGACAGTGAGTCGGAGGAATTATCCACAGCCCAGTGTTGAGGTTTTCCGCGCAAACAGTCAACCCTTTAATGACCAAAGCACCTTACAACAACTTCCGGTTCATTATATCAACGTAATTTATCCTCTACCAATAAATCTCCATCACATTTGTCCAATTTATAATGAATATAAAAAATAAGACGGTATAATTGGACAATTTTCTTATTCGGAAATTCAAACCGGTGTAAAAAAAATAATTACCACTAAAATATCGTTCGTAGTAGTTGCACATAGAGACACGATAAATCTATGTTTCGACAAAGGTGTGAGTATGTCGGTGAGTTCATATATGTGTGTGCGTATCCGAGGGGGTAAAAGCGGGAGAGAAGGTGCGTACGCGCACAGCGGCATAATAAATAACGATACAAGGCTGCCTACAGCTATGCGCGGGGTCCAGAACTGAAGGTACTATAGTATCACGGGCTTCTACCTTATACCCAAACTGCCGTGGCGCGTCATTAAAATTATTTATGGTGAAATAAGAATCTGAAGCCTTTAAGTCCCCGAGTCGCTGCTGAGGGCCAGCCAGTCGGACGGGGTTACCTGACCAAAACCCCTTAGATACTACCACCGCTCCAGCGACTGTCCTTCTCCGTCTCTTCGTCCTCTCCTACCCAGCCCAGAATCCTTCCAACTCCACGCCAATTTCGTTATTAATCGTAAATTAATTTGCCATTTTTTAAATCGCAATCTATGATAATTTCACTCATAAATTGTCTTCACAAGATTACGAAGAAAGGACTAAAAATATAAAAATTGAAGTGCCATAAAAAAATCGAGCAAAAATTGAAGAAAAGAAAATGGCGGTATATTTATCTGATATTTGTCACTTCTGCACTGTAAAAAAGGTTTCCACTTTCAACAAACTCATTAAAAATACGTCCGAATACGTGGCAGTTAATTTTTAAAACAGAAAAGAAAAATTTCAAAAAATTGCAAGGCTACCCCTTTCGAGTCAATTTTTTGCGTTTTTCAACGTCCTCGAACGGCACGATAACACGATTCTAAAACTTCGGACTAGGCCCTATATTGTGTATTTTTTCCCGTAGAACACGATGGGCACCTCGGATTTTCCCTACCTCCATTGGGAGCCGAGATATCGACGTTTGAAAATCACGAAAATCGACGTTTTTCCAAAAGTGGCTCAATCATTGACAAATCGTTGTTCATTCGATTTTTTTTGTCCCGCTTCCCTATTTTCTCATCGCCTAAAAAAGATTTTTATCATTTTCCTTTCAGGTTTTTATTTTTATTTTTACAATTTTAGGGTGGCCCATCACGCCCCGCGTCGGCCTGATTTTTCACTAGCCCACCTTGCCCCGGGGTCCCATCTCGCCCCGGTCTTCCCTATTAGTTCCGGCGTCCTGATCCTATGACTTGTCCTATTCGCCTCATGAATATGCGTGTCTACAAGCAGGCTTGGCATGCCTGGCCCATGCCACAGGATGTTTCGCCACGTACCTCGCGGGTACGTGTTTATTTACCATAATCGAGCGACGCATGATATTTACGCGCATCGATCAAGTAATTACCACGGAATTAGCGATCCTCCTCCCCCGCATCGACATTTCTCTTTATCGACATCTTCGCGGATAATTTATCTCGGATGAGAAGCGAATTGACGAGCTGCGATCGGTTACACTTCGAGCAAAGTGGTACGGGTCGAGCGGACATTGGAGGTATGAAAGAAGAAACGAAGAAGCGGCAGCACGAGCCCCTCCATACACGAAGGAGATGAAGAGGTAACGCCGTAGGGGGTCGCGTGAAAAAAATAAGAGAACCAAGGGAATTCCCCAGCTGGGGGTCTTTTTTGACGGAAGATAGTCTCTCGCACACGCTCCTTCTTCGGCTTCTTCTTTTCCATCGTTCTTCAGTTTTTTTTCATTCTCCCGTTCGCTGGATGAACGGTCTTCGATGAACGTAAAACACCACGCAGCCAGAATCACGCTGGGGCCGCTAACTCTCGACGATTGACCGCCATTGACCACCTGGTACCACCCGCTATACTATCATATATTACAAATTATAACTATACCGGCAGAGGTACGGGATCTCGCTGTATAATACTATTCACCCATACACATGGGACGCTCGTACATTGATGATCCACGGTACGGTTCCGTTGGTAGGTGAGAGAGTGGGGCAAAATGGACCAGGGTTCTATATTTAAGATAAGATTTTATTTAATTCGCGCCAAACTTTAGGAAAAATTTCATTAAAAAAGAACTATATGTACTTTAGGCAAGAGGGCGCAAAACGGCCCATTTTTACCAATCTTCAGCGGGGCGTGGAAAAAGAATTATCATGTCGCATTGGGACATCGGTCCGTTTTGCCCCGCTCTCCCCTGCGCGCTTGGGTTGGCTCGTTGAGGTATCTCAACCCGTTTAGGGACTCGGTTTCACATCTCGTGTGCCTGCATGGCTCTTCGAGACGTTCGAAGGAGCCGAGATTAATCGACGCAGATTTGTCACGGCGATCGGCGCGTTTAAGGTACTGCCGGTTCTCATCCCCGCCTGACCTCCTCCTCCCCGGCGACTCGGAATATCTTTTGCACCCCCAGCCTCGACAGTCATTAATTTTTTTCTTATTTATATCGGATACACTTTTTTAAAAATCTAAAGCCGTAATCTAAAGCCAGATGCATCGAGAAATCGGTACGCTAGCAAATTCTGTTTAATCGAGGCCCTACCGTAAACAAACGATATATTTTATTTTTTTATTTTACTAATCAACCATTTAACTTTCAGTGGAAAAAAAATCGCCGGTAAATCATAATGTTCGGTAATCATATGTCGGTTTATCATAAAAAATAAAAATGTGTCAAAAGATTGATGTTGATAACGTTTACTATGTACGAACCTGTCTTCGGATGTTGTATCTTTCAAATTAAACTCTTTATTTCCATAATGCAATTGCACGACGCGTGATTTAAAAAATATGTTGACATCAAGTGTCTGTGATGAAGCAGAATGACAAAAAAAAAGGAAAGATGAACCCTGTCCAGCGCGGTACAACAGTAGCATAACTACCGCAATTAGTGCCCCGCTGACAGCTCGATCAAGGGTCGCCGGTCCGGGCCCTTGGACATTAACGACCTGACGAGGACGCAGAGACACAGGAAGGAAGCAAGGGTGAATATATGGTAACAGTGATGGTCGAAGATCGTCGAGTATATTTTCGACCGCAGTGTGGCGGCTTTAGTGCTCTTTGCGCGCCCTTTTGTCCCTTACTTTTTCGATAAGGCGTGAATGCGCACGGTTACCCTCGACGCGGCTCGTCAAGATCTCGATCTGAATTGCCGACAGGGCGGGCTCGTGGGGGTTCGCGACACACGAGTGGCTTCACGCTCCAACGACCAACGACTCTCCTCCCTTTAATGCTCCCGAATCAGCAACAAATCGACCCCAGACTCCGAACCGGATGTCCTTATCGCGTTTCTCAAAATTTCGAATAAACTGTGATAAACTACACATTCCACTGTGTTTTCGTATCATCGAACTTGTCATCTGCCAGGTCCAATGTATCTTCCCATTGATTTTTTACAATGCACGAAATACGAAACAAAGATCATCTCGTCTTTTCAAATTTAATTGGAACCGTTTTTTGTACCAAATTAATTTTAAGATAACTTTTTTTTCATCCGGAAAAGATTTGTTTGATGCAAATAATTTTATTCGAACGAAACGATTTTCTTTTTTACCGTTGCACAGATTTTACCAGTGATAAGCCCGAGGTATGTCCTCGGCGAGCGTGTGATAAAAAAAAAACGATTACAGAACGTATCAAAAGCGTCAACGGACCTCGGTCGTCTGAGATTTTCGTGCGAGAAATCGATTAGAGTCGGTTAATCACCCGGCGAGGCACATTCCGATTCTATAGACGCGATACGCGCTCCATACTTGATGGATACGCCCACTTTTGATATTTCGGTGATCAATAACCGATGGGAGAAGTCTCGGACACTACACACAGCCCGTGTGTCCGGTCCGATGCTTTCGCTTTTCTCGCTCTCTGGCCACTCGACGAAGAAACTTACTCGGGTCATTACTCACAGTCGACGATGAATAAATAATTTACAGCGTCGCGTGTATATATACACCGGGCGATGCACAGACCGTGAATTGCCAACACATTGGCGGGCAGGTTTGGTGTACAGGACTCTATAAAAAAAAAACAAATAATAACAAATAAATAAAAAATCTTTCACGGCGGTGAAATCCACCGGGAACATTATAAATATGCTGTGAACTTGAGCACGGTGTCTCTCCTATCTTATCGCCTTCGAGTACCATTTACCATAAAAATAAAATTATTCAAGGAAGATGAATAACCACTATTATCAATTTCTTACCTCTAAAGATCGCTTAATCGTGTCAAATAGTGTTAACCGAGAGCGTTTCGTTAAAGTCAAGGTGATCTTTCTCAGAGTCTCCTGTGTGGTCATTATTTCGAAGCATGATTGGCTACTTTCGATTCAGTAGTTGTCCGGGACTTTTCGGATCGAACGATAAATCATTCGTTCGCGCGGTGCATTCCGTCGAGGCAACAATTGAAGATCGATTGTCAGTGAATGTACCCCTAAAGGCATCAACGAATGAGATGTTCGAATGTTTATAACATCCCGCGATACTCGCGGGATGTTATAAACGTTGGAGGAATTTATGAAATCAATATAACAAAAATCAAATGTCCAGTATTGCATACAGACCTATCCGAGCCACAAAACCACTCTAGTACCTCATAAAGTCATAAAATAAGGATTCGCCTCTCTAGTCGTCTACTTCGCGGTGGCCTTGTCCGGGTCCCAGATTTACGCGTATTAAAAGCATATTACAATATTAATAAGGGACTATTTTAATGGGCATCCGGTGCCCCGGTGGAATCCTCATCATCCTCATAAGCTTAAAATTCTCGCAAAAAAATAAAAACATCGAAATCTTATACCTACACGATTATACGGATGTCTATGATCGGAGCCAGTTGATAGGCCCTTCCGAAATTAACGACAACATTACCCCGAGCTGATCCCTTTTCCGTGAACAAACTACAATTGTCAAAGGAGATAATTGATCGCTCGTATTCTCCAGTCGGCGGCGAAATTTGAATAATCCAATCGTAAATCATTTTATTTAAGGACCCATTAATGTCCGTCGGTGTTTATGATGTAATGGAATTATATCGAAAAGTGCAATGATTGTGCACTTTTAATTTTAATTATATTCGAAAAAAAAAACAAAAAAAGATCTCGCCCAAGTGTGTGCAGGAAACGTCGTAATGTCGAGGATAACGGCAAAGATCATCTTCCCGCACTAACGTATCTTATAGCCGCGTACGACAAACGATTCGTCGCGACGGTAATTTGAATTTTAATGCGGCAATTAAAATATGTTAAACAGCTACTTAATATCGGCTTTGCTGAGCTATCGCGAGCTAGCTACGTGTGGGTCGCAGTATTTCATGTTTAACGTGAAACCGTAACTCTCGTAACGCGCGCGCGCATTCGCGGCCCCTCTTCGCGGTCCGAAGAGTTCTCCTCCGGCCCGGATGTCGTGGCGCGTTGTTTTTTCGATTTATAATTTACGACAGTCCGACGCTGCTGGTCCTCCGCGAACGAGTATTATACCGCGTCCTTTTATCTTCTTTTCTCCATCTTTTTTATTATTATTTTTTAATCCTTCCGATTGCGTGACTCGATACTTTTAGCGTCAGAACTACGACGAAAAAAAATCAAGATGACAAGGAGCTCCCTACAAATTTACTTCATAAATAATAATGTAATTATTGCATCGCAATTTTATTTGCGATTCTTTATTTTCGTCCCTATAAAATGTCGTCGCTTTCTTTTATCGTTTGCACGAAGCAGATTTCTTTTTTTCCGGCTCGCGGCTCCTGACTTGAAATTTTTTTATTAATTCATTTATCGATGGACACTTGTTTCTGCTTTTCTACTCTTGTGCCATCCGAACTTTACACATCCTACACGATTTTACTATCTAAACAACAGTAGCCAGTAGAAGAATATTTGTATAGAAAAATAGTGCTAAAATTTCATATCTATTTTTTCCGGAACGATGAAATACACGCGGGATATAAACGAGTCGCCTGGAGAACGACACTTCCAGTTTCGCGTAGACATAAAAATAGAGTCGTGGAAAGCGTAAAACGCAATTAAAATTAGCTCGGTACTAAGGCTCGCGTTAGTGCTCCGTAATAACCGGGTATTCCGTTGGGGCATGTTCACTTCGGTCCCATCTGGCCGAAGGAATCGCAAACAGAACGATCCCGATGATGTTCGCAGCCTGTTATTTTCCCTCGCGGAGACAGGTGAATTTCTCCTCAGCCCGTCGGCCCCCGATCAACAACGTTGCAACAACAAAACACCGCTCCGTGCGCTGCCTTATTAGAGAGCATATTTCACGGAAAGCTTTTACGAGCAAAAACTCTCGTATCCCTGGAGATCGGGCACACAGAGCCATTTTTACAGATGGCAGGTATATAAACTTTATACACAAGGTTCGCGCGTGCTAGCGCCTCCGTTTGTAGTATAACGATCGTTTGCATAGCTGATTGCGAAATCCTTGAGAAACCCTTCACCCTCGCGAACTGGCTAATCATATTCAAGAATTGAACTATTTTCTGAAGTGAGCAAATTGTTGAAATAACGGATATAAAAAATTTAAAAAAGAATGTTAAAAATTGTTAATAGTAGAGACCTTCTATGTGGCTATAAAGATATATATGAAAACAAGCTTTGTACGATTTGGGATAAATGGCACGATTGACAAAATTTGCCACAAAATTTTTAAATTTTTTATGTGAGAGTTTTTATACGGAAAGTTTGAGATGGTAGTTGGTACTTTTGCAAGAAAGTAAGAGGAAGAGAAGAGGGAAAATAGAGCTTACACCATATTTCTTTCCCTTCCTTCGTTTATCGCCCTCGCTCTTTCCTCGGGGAGAAGCGAAATGGCCGAGGAGTCACAAACGGCAATCACGGGGCTAAGTGCTAACCCAATCAAGGCTCGGAAGAACCGGGCGAGCGGCTGAAAGAGGCTGCGTACACCCTTGCACGTTCCTCATCAGAGAGGTTGGAAAAATTCGACCCTTGCCAGGCATCGGCTATTGACCCCCCATATCTTCAGATCTTACACGAAAAAGAAAACGAATAAAAAATAAAAGTTGTATCGCCGTGTATGAAAAGTATTGAGATTTTCCTGTTATGAGTTGGACCATCGATTCGCAGACCTGTGATACTTTTTTTCAATCTTTTTTTATGGTATTTCATCGAACGACCCAACGCGGATAGTAACTGTGTGAGGAAAGATATGAATATAGAAACGGTGTTTCTCGTCCTCGGAGTGTGCAGTGGATGCGCATTTCTTCTTCATAGTTCATATATCAAACGCTTAGGCGAGGCGGCGACACATAAATACCGTACGCGGTGGTATAAAAGCTATGCTCGCGGAGCAAAAAAAAAGATTATACTGAGCGCAGCACCGCGGGCACCGATAGAACGAGAGAAACAGTGAAAACAAAAAAAAAATAAAGAAGAAAATGAAAGAGAGAGGAAGAGTGGATAAAATATATTAACTCCGACGTGTCCGGCGTGGGTTTCATGATTTTCGGGGACACTTCTCACTCCTTTCATTTTTTACTCTCACTCTTTCTCTCGGGTTCGCTCATCCTCTCTTATTTTCATCTCTCGGGTTTATCTTTGATTTTTTTTTTAGAATCTTCGCGCCTCGAAGCAACGCGCGACCAGAAATGACTTATGGCCCGCGGCGTGCTTTAAGGTCCCTGAAGAGTTCAACTTTCCATCTCTCTCTCCATTCATTCTAGCTCTCTTAGGATCGCACTTCGTCCTTTTAGCGTTTACTACAAGCAGTGAAGTTTTCAGCTCACATGATAAAAAATGGAAATAATGATTGGCAACCAGAACGATAAAAAAACGAAAAAATGAACGTTTTGCGTACAAGAAATATTTGTTGAATGTACAAGCCTCTTTCACCGTGCAGTTTCCCGCTTCGACATACAGTGCCCAGTATTGAATTTTTATCAGTTGACCCCAGTGAACCCCCTCAAGGAGAACTTTGTTGCCGATCCTACAGCTCTCCTGTTTCCTCTGGGACTCGATTAATTCGATTTTTATTCCGAAAAGCATTCTCGTTATCCGTATTCTTTTCGATCTATCAATTTCTCTCGCACCCTTAATTCTCGCCGGCGTTACCGGGTCCGACCGTTCCATGGTCGTTACAACTGTACCGCCGCGGGCTTAATCGAGTTGCGAGGGGCACGGTGGGAGATTCGCGCAGGAAATCCTGCAAACTGGAAAATACACAGGAGCCAAGGGGATGTATACCAAGTACGACGAAGGTATATATGAAGACCTCGGGAGCTTCGAGAAACAAGCCATAAGGGCCAAGAGTTGGAGGGTCGCTTGTACGTGCGGGATTGAAGGAAACAAACTTAGCGAGGAGTCTGTGATGCCTGGCATCAGGAACCAGTGGAAGCTGAGGCTGAGTCCTAACTATATGTATCCCCCCGGGAGAGAGAAGGAGAGTAGCGGTACAGCTTTTGGCTCTTGCAACTTGCTACTCTGTGCTCAACCGAGCTTCCTCTTCCTCTCGCTGCTCCTCGCGCTCCTTGATGGCACGACCGGAGGGCTAACGGCGCGTTTGATCCCCGAAGGCATGACTCCTGCGACGCAGACTCCACTGTGTGCCTGGACTGAGAAATTATTCGCAAAGCGGACATACAATCTCTCGGCTTCCGTTCTAACGTCGCGTCGCACATTTTATCGAAAAATGTAACTAGAGACATTTTTTGTCTTCAAGTTTAAGCGATGATTGTTTGGTGCCGCGTGAATCAATCTCTCGCATCTGTGTAAACGTACAGATTTATGCACCCCGTCGAAAGTCCCACCGGGACGGCGAAAGATCCTATTTTCCGAAGTTTCCTGGCAGCGGACTGCAGTTACCATGAACGATCGATAGAGACTATTCAGTCTCTGTAGGAAATGAATTGGACGTCCTCCAGAGGATTCGACGCAAGCCTCCGCGCAAATAAAATTTCTTGCAAGGTTTTCGTACACGGGGGTTTCCGATGCACGTACCATTCCTTCCCACTGTTCCTCGAAGCTTAGGAAATTGCTCGTGTTTCCGGTGGCGATTTTTCCAGTACCTTGGGGATTTTTTGCCCAACAAGGGAATCTCATACCTGCAGCAGATTAAATAAAAATCAATAGAAAAAAAACTTAAACGTTCGTTATTATAATTATGATTACTGTTTCGGCTGCCATAGATCGATTTAAAACAGAACACTCGCCTTCCGAGAGTATCGATCCTCTCGTATGTGCTTTCGATATATTTTTCCGTTACAGATCCTTCCATATCTGTGGCTGCATCCTCTTTCGATCGCTTCGGTTGCCCCGAGCCGCAATTAAAACCGTTTGTCGTTCGCATCGCGGAAGATAAATTCGTGGCAGGCGTCGGCAGACTCGTCTGCGTATATATCCATGTACGTATACATATACTCAAGCGAGGTCGACGAAACACTCAAAGGTAAATCGGGCTCAACGGCGCATGAATTGTTGTGTGCACACAACGTGAAAGTAAATTCGCGAACGCGATAGCGGACTATATATCCATCGGTGTATTATAACTATACGGCTGTACGGGCCGCGGTATGTATTACGAATAAGCGAGGATGGATCGCGAGAAGAAGCTGAGGCGTTGGAGCGCAGTATCCGGTGAGGATGAAAGAAAGAAAGAACAAGGAAAGGAGGGCGAAGCGAGACGGAGGGAATGATTTACATAGCCCATATAACCGGATACTACCAAGGAGAAATCACTATAAATATGCCGAGGGTGGTTTTTAATATGCGGTAGCCCTTTAATTTATAACAACTTATTAAATAAGGGCCCAAGGCCATCAGCGCGGTGCAAGTCGTATACCATATAGATAGACACTGTGTATCTATGCGCGCAGCGCGCTAATATTCCTTCTTGCCTCTGGTCCTTTCACTCCACCCTCGCCCATCGAATGAGATACTATAAACAAACAAACCGGACAACAGGCCATCCTCACCCCTTTCCTTTCTCGAATTTTACCATTGGCAAAATCTCTTTTTCAAATTGTAAGGCTAAATAGGCGTGTAGATTTAATAAATATTTCTTGTCGAAAAAATTGAGGAATAATTTTTTAATTTTTTTATCGGAATTGATGGTGCCGCGTCTCAATGCAATTGGAGTCGAATTGCAATTAATAATGTGAAAAATTACGTTGGTGAGATTTCATCCCAAATTCAATCAACTTTCGCACCTCGCTATTAAAAATCCTAAAAGGCAAGAAGCTGCTCTCCCACGCGAGCTATCAGGAGAGAAAAAAAAAGAATTTTCATAGACCGCCGAGCCGCACGTAACGTGAGAACAGGAGACGAGAAGCGATGTGAGGATCCGGTCGTCGTGTTCTAGTCCATCGTCACTTGTCGGTTCAATGAACAATTGCGCACAGCCTGCGGCTATAGGAAACCATTTAATCCCAGCGGGAGATCCTTTAACCGTGGCCGACGCGTGCTGGACGACGTGCATATTATATCCTTTAACCGGGTGCACTCGCTTTGCGACTCTCCACGCTCACTCGTCGAACGTGCTCCGAATTTTTCATCACCTTTCCAGCCGTACGTTCTCCAACCTCCATTATCTTTACCACTCACAAGTTAAGGAAATTCTCATCTCATGGATTGTAAATTTTCTCAATTTACATCCACCAGAATTTTCTTGAATGAGTAATTTTTTTTATGGTCAATGCCATGGAATTTCATTTTAGGGTAGATATAGAATGTTTCGTGTCTTGTTATGCGTGGTGTATTCGGTGCGAAATTAACTATGTTTAGCCACAGAAGCGATCTCGAGGGGAATAATACAGGAAGGCAGTGTTATCGGCTCCACTGTTAATTGGCTCTACGTGCTGCGCGCTCCGGTACGTGGCTACATACGACTTCTCAGTGCATTGCGCGGGCTTGCGGCACGCAACCCTTTTCTCAGATCCACCAAGCTGTACAGGGAATCTCATAAATTCCTGAGAATCCTGAGGATTCGGAGACAAAGCCTATACAGTATATCGGAGCTAGGCAAAGTACCAAAAAATACTTCTTGACTTAAATATTGTCGAACTTCTGTTCTTTGTTGCTTGCCGTGGAGAGTCTAAATTGCCGATACACAAACGACGCTTATATATGATTATTATATATGATTATATTATTCATGGCTCGGCAGCTCATGGAGGCAAGGAATAGATAACATTGTGTGTAGTCAAATCACACTTGTATCAATAAACCGTGCCAATAAAGCATGACTGAGATTATAATGTGTCTATGCGTGGAAAAATTTGATTCCTCGACACGCGCTTTCCTAGCAAGTTATATCACGCAGGTGTGTGGATTTTTCGTTATAAAATGTTTATGGAGTAGTATTAAATTTTTCTTTTAAGTTCAAAAGTGAAATTTCTATATCGCTTTCTTATAATGTTCCTTTATTTGCAAAACTTCTTCTATGAGAAAGCCTTTTCTAAGTCCTCATAAAGAAAGCTTTGCGAATAAAGGAACATTATGAAAAGACTAGATGAAAATTTAAAATTTCAACTTTTTGAAAGTTGAAGAAAATGTCAATGTTCAACTTAAAAAAAAAAGATCATTTTAAAAAAATGTCGCGTTTCACTTTATCGGATCTGAGCTCGACGCAAAAAAATAAATGGAATTATGCGCTTCTGAATTTTTTTTGTCACCATTTTTACTCAAGTCGGCACCCTTGAAAAAATATCGTTACAGTTTTCAATACCGACCGGGGTATTTTTACTGTGTCCTAAAGTGCTCTTTCGATCGGATCAATCTGGTTCTCCATCGCGTAATCGATAATGCTAAAATAACGCATTGAATGGACCTCCGAAGAAACATCGCACGTGCCAGTAAGCTAGTTTATGGAGTCCCTTTCCAACCGCGTCTTTGGCGCAACATCCACGCATCGTCACTGTACCGTTCTCCGCACACACCTACGGCTAAGTACATTATGGCATGTGCGTATCCAGGGCTCTGTGTACCCAACGCTGCTCACGTGTCACCCGATGCGTGAACATTTCATACATACGTGAACATTCGACGCCCACGCACGCTTCTCGAGAGCCGAAATTTTGGGGGAGGAGAGAACAGAGAAGATAACCAGGGTCAGCCGATGTTCCCTTCCTCTTGTCGGCGCGACGTACGGTGCGGCAGCCCGTCGATGTTAACATCCCTTACAGCCGGAGGAACCGGGAACGGGAGAGACCTAATACGCCCGGCCTACCGGCAGGGTTGCACAATCGCGCCCTGATTGATAATTTATACGGTGCGTGCAGGTTATTTGATTATCCGTTCTCCCCCTCCCCCAGCTCTGCGTGGGCGCGAACTGCTCTCACCAGGCTCACTCTTTCGTGCTCTCTCTCGCAGTGCACTTACCCTCCTTTCGGCCTTTCCTTCTCACTCCCCCGACTTCTCGGGAATTCTCGCGACTTCCTCCCGCGCCCACCGACTTCCACGTCATCCTCGGTTCGCTCGGACTCGACTTCTCGAGAAACGAAGTTACATTTTTTCCTTTTCATGTTCCGGCACGTGTGGGTCCTTGGATTCCTGGAATCAAGTAAAATTTTATGTGTAACAACACATAATAGTTTAAGACGGGGGCGAACATAGCGGTTACTAAATTGATGGGGTCGATTTCTTCATTCGTCTTTTTTTCATTTCTATATATAGTTCATTTTTTGTCTAAAAATTTGTGTGTTGTATTGTATTATGTATGTGTTTAATTATTGTACATAGTAATACTACATATTGCCTCGTGTTTTTAATTAATCACCTGTAATTCCTGTGTAAAGAAGTTATTCCTTTAAATAATCTACAATTACAACAACCATCTCGCTGGCGAATAGCCGAAGTTCTTGGGGTCTCATTGGGTGAAAAAGTAGGGTCCATCCAAGAGTGTTGTTATTTACCATCTAGGGCAATTTTTTTGTCTATTATCTTTTTCAAATCTTTGCCCGCCATGGAAATTTTCAAAATTTGTCATGATCGATAGATCTTTTTTTTCTACTCGCAAGACATTATCGCGAACGCGAATGCTTGTGGAGATGTGAAGAGGACCGAAAGATTGCGGCTCACAGAGCCTAGGGGAGTTTGTGAGTTTTGACATGCGGGCAAAATTCGTGCGGTGCCGGTGCGACGGGACAAAATGTAACGGAACTGTGGCGCAAAGAGAAAGCGGAACGCGGAGGGTGGACGAGGGTTCGAGGGTGAATCTATACAGCCGTAGCGTTGGGTAGTGGTAAATACAGCGCCCCGTACCGCGATGATGACATAATTGGTATCATTCGGGATCTTCTTTTGAGGTGAACCATCCGGCAATCCGGACTGCTTGTCCGCCTTCTCTCGTAGATTTCTAGGGTGGCTGTGCGCGCGTACCGGGAGGGGGTGGATTATGACGCGACCCTTCGACGTGCGTAACTCAACTATCGTACACGCCTCGAACTCGTTCTATTTACTGTACCGCTGTTCACTCAAACGTTTCTGTTCACCCTGCATCCCTCTGCTCCTTTCCGACCGCCCTTTATTTGATTTATTTATCCGTTATTTGATTATTCGATGTTCCTGCATTGTGCAATTCTTGTTTTTCTCTCGACGATCGAAAAGCGGCGGCGACACACACGCGGCGAAATGCTGTTAGCTCATAAAGGATCTTTTTTTTGTTTTGAAATTCTAATTTATCTTGCTCCATTTATTTCGTTGCGTCGAGATAAATCTGCACCGATGTATCGAGCTTGATTTCCGGGACTATGCGTAATTATGGAATTTTTTTTATCGCTTCTCTTACGTGGGGAAAAAATATTTGGACGAACAAATAAATTGCAAGGTCGAGCTGCAGGACCAAGGTCGATGGCTCGTTAGCAGATATTGTTTGCCATACATTTATGTAATCACCAAACATTCGTTACACACTTGAATAATCGATAACCATTGTGACATTTTGCTAATAAATACACATTGCTACTACTAAATTGCAAGGATACCTCTCGAAGGAGAAAAGTGATGAGAGAACAAATTCTTCCGGAACACCTTCCAATGCCATCTCGAGCCTCGAAATTCAAAGCTCGGACCTGGGGCTCGATAAGGCACGGTGGCGCAAGGATAACACAACCTGTGAACTGCTTGCCGATAATATCGCAATCTTAAATACACTGACTCCGACTGTTGAACGGAAGGCCACGTGGAGATTCCACTTTCCATCCACGGATCGTCAACTGTTCAATGTTTTCAAATCCCGATTACAGCCATCCTTGTTGCCAACGGTCGGTCAAACGGGCGTGGACACCGAGAACCTCGTATGGGTTTCCTCGGGTGTTCAATTCGCTGCAGGTTCGGAAGGAGCTGATATTGCCAAGATATTTTTGCCGCAGTGAGGCTCTCAGCGGTTCCTTCGGCATCTCGGCGCCGCGTTTTTGGGACGCGTTTCCGCCGGAGTTGCGGCAGCTGGACTCGGTTATCGGGTTCCGGATTGCGCTTCGGGAGTTCCTGCTTGCCAGGAAGGGGGATGGGGGTTGGATGGGTAAATTGTGCTGCTTGCGTGCTCGTTTTGTATTCTCATTTTTATTATGATTTTTATTTTCGGTTTTCGATAGTTTATTACTTCTGTTTATTTTCGGTTTTTATATACTTTAACTTTGTTACTTTCAGTATATCGTTTTTATAATTATATAATTTTCTTCGTTACTTATCGTTGTATTTTGGAGCACGATGTCATTAGAGGGCTTGTCACAGGACACGAATAAACGACACTAGCTAGCTATTCTCGTCGCTGATATGCATCAACTCTCAGCAACTTCTTTTAACAACAGACCCGGAGATCCGAGATACCTCAAAGTAATTGGCCTAGTGATCACATTTCTCGTAAAGAATTTTTCGAGGCAAATAGACAATCCGTCAAAAATAAAAAAAAATCTGAAGAACACGGTTCCACGATGAGATAAAGATCGGTCATCGGGCACAATGCCAAATCCTTTTATTCCTGATTCTTGACGAGCAGCCGATGGCGAAGTTTTCCAACCATCGAATTAATCAATTCTCGACAATGGACGTGAAGTATATATGCGGCACTGAAAATCTGGCTGGTCAAATCTCCATATTTTTCTTGATTGTAATAAATCCGCACGGTGCCTCGAGACCCGAGTGAGGATATTTTTTGCCCGTGTACCGGGTGAACCCGGGGATGATGAGGGTTACCACCGTGCCGGGTTCGTTAGCGATAATGAAATTTCTTTTTCAGATAATAATTAAAACGAGGGCGATATGCCTGGCAGCAGGGTGAACGCCGAATGCGCGCCCAATTGCACTACGTACATAAAAACTGCAATGGTACTAACTGGATGAAGTCCTTTTTATGAGAGAACAGACTCAAATTTATACAGTACGCATAATTTTCTATCATCTCGATGACGCAATTAACATTTTTCTTATGCTCGAGAGTTAATTATAATTAAGGAAACTTTGTAATTGGAAAATACAGACGGACAGACAGACGTACTTTCTGTGTACTGTCTCAGAAGATAAGACTCGCTGTTTTTATTTACGCACTGAATAAATGGTCCATCTTTTTCTCACCTGAGAATTTTTCTGATCACCTGCGACGAACCGATTTTCAATTCATCAGCGACACGAGCAAAAGTACTGACAGAAGGGAGAGCAGGAAAAGTTCATCAACTCTGGCGGGTAACAAAAAAATCTTCGCGTCACCATTAGTCTTATCAGAACCAACCCTCCGTGAATATTTTCTTATTGAGCTCCGATGGAAATGAAAAGAGGACAAAAAGCGGTGACGCAGGTGTATTGGAAATTCAGATGCGTGTAGGAGAGAGCGGGGCCAAGCGGATCAGTGTCCTCCATTTGAGACGAGACGTCTTTACGTCCCGCGAAAAATTGATGGAAACTGTCCGACTTGCTCCACACTTCCCCTACCTTCCAATAAAGTCGCGTATTTGCAGTTTCGATCTGGACCATTAAGAATTTCTACTCTCTGAACACAAGTTCTAAAATTGAAACGCCATCGGTTGAGAGAAAGTTTGGCGTTAGTCGTTGGCTTCTGGTCGGGATAATGGACGGAGCAGGAAGTTTTTGCCGGGATATTTTCACCGGTAGCTCGCGCGGAGTTCTTCTGCTCGGTGGGTTACCCGATCGGCAAGCTGCTAAAGCAGAATAAGAGCAGCTCCGCGCTCGGAAGGCCGGCAAGGCGAGCACTGGATGTCTGAAACTCATATATCTCGAAGAAAACTATTACACGAGCGACGCTTGCACCCTGACCGAGGACAGCTTGTGCGCTTCTTACCTTCCTACGACTTTCATACGATAGTCGTTACATAAATCTCGCAAATTAGATGGAAACCGACCTGGAAAAACTGGAGGATCCTTGACTTCGTCGAACACCACGGGATTGTCCTTGAGACGCATTTTCACGGTGAATTTTATTTAGTGAAAGAGGCTCCAGGTCGATATCGAGTAGTAACCACTATCTTTGAGTAAACTGTCGGACGATCGGAGTGAAAGAAGCTTCATCCTGAAACAAATAAAAATTTCTGCGCGTTACTGAAGTTTAGTAAACTAGTCAATTCATTGATATCCAAGTCTTAATGATTTGCCCTTAATTTTGGGCCACTTATCAAAAAGTTTCATTCCACCATTAAGGGGTCTGTGATTTCCCAAGAAAGTCGTTGCATGGCGTTGTAATTTGCCCGGTCTGGGTAAAGAGTTTGCATAACTTTATCCTTAAGCCCTCTGAATTAAAAGGGCTTTTGTAGTGTACTCAGTTATGGCACTTGTTGCACCATTCATTAAGACCGCTATCGCCCAGTTCTCTAGGTGCTTATATGAGTTTTCAATTTATTAGCTAGGGAGACGGGCAGTGCTGCTGTGGCCGGACAGAAACTTTAGCGTGCAAAGTTCTGCTGCAGCGTGACTAAGGTGAGTGAGTAAATTGCAAATTTTGCAACTTTACCCGATCGACGTTATTAAATTTTTCCGCAGCGCGTTTCCACGTTCGATCTTGTGAATTTAAACATAAATACTGAAACGCGGGCGACGCAATTGTTCGTGGTGTTCGTGATAAAATCTATGCCGCTCGACGCTACGCTTTGAAATTATTCACTCGTGTATTCAAAAAATAATATATTGCTTTAATGTCGGTAAAAAAAAAAAAAATATTTGAAAGGACGGGACACGGGGGAATACGTGAGATGTTAATCTCGCTGAATCCCCGTGAGAGGAGCGGAAGCTTCGGAGGAGTGTTACATTCGGATAGATCTCTCCGGCGCGTCATTAATATTAACTTAATTTCCATTACCGTTCCGGGAGATGTCCACTCCTGGCAATAATACCCTTCGCTTCTATCACCTCGCCTCCGCTATTAATAACGGCCGAGTCGCTTTGCGAATAATATTTCATCCGGCTATTGTGCAGTCCCGGTGTACCTGAAATATATATAATTTTTGTCTGGTGTTCTATGCCATTTTCGGAATACAAAAGACGATCGCAAAAACGAGCATAAAAATGTCTCCGACAATAAAAAAGAAAACAAAAAACGTCGTAACAATAAAGCCCGGGTTTGAGACAGAGTGACGGGCGATTAATCAGCCGCAATCGCTGAGACAGAACTCCGATGTGATTCACCAGAGACGAATCGTAGTTTCGTCTCTAAGTTTCGTTATCATACGCTCATCGCGCGACCGAGAAACTTTCACATTAAGATTCGTCCACGGTGAACATTTTTATTTGTTTTTTTTTTTTGGTAAATTTTGGAAAGGTAAAAATTACAGTTCGAAAGTTGTTTTTACTGTGCAAATATTTCTCGCGAAAGACACTTGGATAATCTTGGTTCACACGAGGACCTCGTAATAGCTCCATCAGGAGCTTTCCACGCGTGTCTTTTGTCTCCGCTTCTACGATCAGGATAAGGACCTCGACGGCTTTTTTTGACGAGATCCCGTTCCTCCCGATGCAGCACGACGTTGTCGAGCTAATAGTCGTACACACTTGTACCACTGCCCCGGGTAGACCGAGAGACGAGAAATTTCCTGCGGGACTCGAATTCCCGAGACAGCATGGAACATGAGAGAAAGAAAAGCGAGGACGGTGCTCCAACGGACCAACTGGCGACAGGCGAACCAGTATAAAACAGATTATACTTATATGGAGCGTTAGAGCATAACGAGCCAAGGGATGAACGGGAATTCATGATTCAACGATCTGACGTAAAATTTTCATCCTTCGACTGAATTAATGCCAGACGGGGTTAGCCTCATTCCAGGTCGCCCTTTTTTCATGGGATAGCCTGTTTAGGTAATGTTTTTAATTACGTTTAAAAATAAGATATTCTCGCATACACTTTAAGTGCTATTTGGGATTTTTTTCCTAATCGTTTAACAACGTTCGGAGGCACTGCTTTAATGCAAAGAGCATTCAGTAGGCCGATCTGTGTGCTCGAACGATTCTACGCTGTGAACTGAGCGGAGGAAGTAGCGCGATTTGTCTTAGGCAGGATATTGAAACCGACATACTTTCATATTTATTTAAGTAGATACACCTGCTTCTGTCAAACGCGAGGATCAAGCGAAGGGAAATTCGGTACGATTTTCCGGGAAACTAATGGAGCATGAACGGCGGGAGGAGGGTGCCGAGTTTGGTTCGTGATCTGTATTCATTAGGACGGTCCCCATTGACCCAATAAGTCATCTATAACGTCAGAGCCACTTAGCTGGACGAGGAAAACAGCTATTGGCATAATTCCGGCCTTGTCCATCGAATAGGATTCAGGCCGGAGGACCAATCTCTGATCGACGGCTGACGACTGTACGGCCAATGTCGACATCCCGCTGAGAGGTATTCGCGAAAGCACCACATGACATCGTGATTCACGTCGAAATCACACATAACCCCCGGACTGCATAACTACATCGAGAAATACATAAAGAATCATTAATTTTTTTTTTACAAAGTGAAAAGTGTTATTGGAAATTATTTCAATCACTTCCAATAATGAACGATCGATTAGTAAAATTTACTGGGGAATTTCGTTTTGCTGACTGCAAGGCACCTCGCATTTATCCGTGAAGTTCTGGTGTTCGATGAAACCTCCAACCGTATAACATTCGTCTATATCAATAACCAATTACTCCCTTCGAAGCGAGACAAACTCTAACAGAGTTATTGGCTTTTCATTAAAATGCAAATTGGTCGTTTCTCCGCTGTGAAATTCTCTTAGGGTATGTCCGCGCTGGAAAAGTGCTCCGCAAAATACAGCGAAGTACCAACCGAGATCAATACTGTTCTCCCTGCCATTAGGCTGAAATGTCCTGCTGACTGTAGATTATTTTGCAAAGTCCTGCCGCATGCCACCGCAACGTGATTTAGTCGATTATCCCCGGCTGATCACGTCTGGTCGCTTATCCCTTTCACGCTTCTGCACACAGACAAAGTACTTCCAAGTTACTCCATGAATTCTGAATCTGTGTGCCAACAGTCCAGCACCACAGAGAATATTGGCCAAGCTTACGCGAAGCCCGTACACCATTTCCATTTTAACCCGTCGATTCGTTGATATATCTGTGAATACATGTATCCACGAAACTAACATCAAAGTGGTCATATATACCCGTTTCGAGAGGTGGCAGGTGGGTACGAAAGGCAGAGTCGTAACGACGATCGCGTCCATAAGCCCTCAGTAATCGACCTATCGCACATTCCACACAAGGCACGGACGCTGAGAGCTAAATGCATAATGGCATGCCATTCGCTGTTTCTCTTTAAACCTCTCACTCCGAAATTCATGAAAAATTTATTTGATTCCTATGAATTTGCTACTTTCCATAAGATCCTACAGGATGCTTTTTTAAGAGCTATAAGATGAAAAGCTACATTACCTTTTCCAAACTTCCCTTTAAGGTAATAGTAATGGTAATAGTTTCTAAGTACTTTCTAAAAAAAAAAAAAGGATTTATTATAGCAGTCTCTTATCGGTATGTGAAAATTCTGCGCGAATGGATTAATAAACGGCGAATGGCAGTGACAAAACGAAATACCTCGCTACCAAAATAAGAAGGGCTTATCTCTGACTCTTACAGGTACCTCACAGGCTTTCCGCACTGTAAGAACAGGATATATGCCACGTGGTGCGTTGAAGCAGTGGCTGGCTCTATAAAATCCTATAAATCTCGACAGTGAGTGGCACTTCGAAGGGGACGATGGGGGTTAAACAGGAGCGCGTAAAAAGATTCGCGGTTGCAGCTAATGCCAAAGCGAGGGGATGAAAGCTGGATCGAGCCAGAGCGTAACGCAGGTGTACGAGCCGCAAGGAAATGGCACCCGCAGGCGGTCAGACACGCTTGAGGCTCGGTTCAGTTGGCGGGCACGGTAAGGGGAACAGACATGTGCCGAGCCCGCCGGCAAAAGCCGGAGTGCGAGCTATATATCTCACCCGCCACACGCACCGACCAACGGAGCTGCAGCGCAACAACAGTCGACCCGACAACCTTCGTTTCGCCAGTCCGTGCGCCGCGCGAGAAGCAAACGCGACGTTCCGCCGAGTACACCGGGACGTGTAAGCGCTATGTTATTATCACGGATGCCGATAACAAAAGTCGTGTAATAATTTAGCGAACATTATTGTTATCAAACAAAAAAAAGTAAATCACCTCTTTTTCTATTTGCTTCGTTAAGAAATTAAAAAAAAATCTGTTTCAACAATTCGTGCATTAGAAACTGTAATGTTCGCTTCGAGTGTGAATCGCGCCAGTGGTAACTAAACCCCTGTGCTCGACAAATACGTGGTATCACCTGAATTAGTAATTAATATTTATGATCAGGCTTACTATTTTTTCGAGTGGAAATATATCAGAAAAATAAATTAAAAGCTGTTGGTTAAAGCTTTCCATCGTACTTTGGAATTTAGCATAAAAAAATCCCGACAGCTTCGACACGCTCGTCTCTCGAGGTATGGTAATTTTTTGCTTTTTTATCTCCCGACGACGTTAACGATGAAAAATTGGATCTATGAGAACACGAGCTAACGAGATTTAGAAGAGCGGAAAAACGGTGACTTGATTTGCGTATTAAAAAAAAGCCCGTTCACTCTATCATCGGAATTCTCGCTCAATAGTGTATCGCTGTCGGCAGAGCGATGCAGAGTCGATTGAAGAAATGAATCGTACCTGCGTCACGGCTTCCCTTTAGAACCTCGACCGCAAAGCGTTCCAATGTATGCGGTGCACAAAGTACCCGGCTCGCGTGAATTTACTCGAATGTCTCCCCGAAGCTTAACTTCTTTGAGTTTCCCGACAAAGTCAAAAGACCCTTGGAAATTCGGTATAGATTTACCGCAAATTTCATGAATGCTTTGGCGTCTATTCAGAACTATCGATTAATTATAGACAGCACTGTGATGTGGTTAATCACGCAACCCAACGTTATGCCACCGGCAGGCAACGAAAGGGGTATAATTTTCCTTCGCCGCGGATTTCGATTGCATACCGTTATTGATACAGCCCACTAAATCTGATGAGAAAATATTCTCCGATATTCCCGGAAATTCACCTGGGAGAATCTTTAATTGTGAGAAAAAATTGCAAAAAAATAAATCAGTCCATGAAATATCTTTACGTTCATTCCTTGGACTTTTTCAGTCACATCGGCATGCGGAGATCATGTATCGAGTGTGCATACTGTAACCGATCTGTTTACTCATCATTGATTCCAGTTCGCCAGACCTATTTTAATATCTCGTAATTGGTGGGATCGAAAGAGCGCGAGTGCAATCAGCGACGTGTAAGCGTACGCAGAGGGTTACCATATTCGTTCGAAGTAGAGTAGACTAAAATGACCCGAGGTTCAAGTGACTCGAACAGATATCTCCTCGGACAGAACGGGCACGTCTGACTGGCGATTGAGTGCCCTTGTCGATCGTCGATAACCACGAGGAATGTATTTGAGATAAGACTGGTTTTTTCACCGCAGCCGCCGAAAAAAAACCTTCAAGTCTATTTTCTTGGAGCGTCCTTATTTTGCCGAACCTTCAATCGGCCGATCGACGCATGGCTGAAAATCATGTGTTCGAACGCACTTCTTCCGAAAGGTCAAACTTCTAAAATTTTATTTTACGGGCTACGACAACTTGTTCTCCGAAAAAAATTGGAACCACATCATTTTGCCGAATCTTCAATCGGCTGAATCGTTGTATGGCCAAAAGTCCGGACTACAATTCGGCCAATTGAAGTTTCGGCACACTAATATGGCTCCAATTTTTTTCGGGGTACAAGTTGTTGTAGCCCCTTGATCGAAAGACCTGAGGCGAACAATGCCACGTTATCTCGAATCTTCATCAAGTCTGCTGACTAAGCTGTTCCAACTTTATGGACCTAAGACCAAAGGATCATTAACCGAAACGTTCGGACAGTGGACAGTCTGCCATCAGTAGCAACACGAATCCAATTTCTGAAGGGAAATTGCCCAGGGTCCCGTTTCCCTGGAGATGGAGGAGTAGCAGAGTGACCGGCAATACGTCGTTTGTTCGCGGACGCGCAAACAGTTAGGACTGGAGCATGTTGTACGGCTTGACCCCAGGCATTGTTCAACGGTGGGCGGAACGAAGTTTGGGGTGATCCGGTATTCGGATCCAGAATTTGCCGGAAGTTCATTTTGGGAGAAAGGCAAAAGTTCCCGAGCTGGCGGTCCGAGCTATGTGGAAAAAAAGAACATATGAGAGGGCCGTTGGCGATCCTTGGAAGAGGGACGTGGGTCAACAGGTAGACTCGGATCCGGAACAGGAGAACTTGATTAAGCTCTGGAATCGTGAATTACTCGCACCGGCTCTGCCTTATTGTTTCTTATGTCGATTGCTGAGAAACGGAAGGGCGTATCCCCCGAGTTTTAACTCGTTGAAACTAGGTGGGATAAGCCCTTCTGCTTCTCAGCAGTCAATATTATTATTTGTGTCCCTAAGGCTCTTGACTGACAATCAACATTGATTCCACACGCCACCCGGGCGGCAGACCCCAGTTCTTCGCGAGCCATACCTCGGACGAAGGAAAAGTTGTTAAGATTTTTCTGCAATAAAGTTACCTTTGAGCAACCAACGAGAGACTGTGCAAACTTAAGCTTCGCGGCATGAAATTTGTGGAATATTCAGCTTGGACAGTGCGATCGATGCACCGACGGTGGTTCGTCGAGATTATTACGAAACTCGTCTCCCTATTCACAACGCCATTTACATTTCATGAGCACGCAACGTGTTTGCGTGTGTTTAAAAAAAAAAAAAGCGATAAAAATTTATGGAATACACGGTCTTGCATTTCTCGTTTGCGAAACGGAAGGTGGTCGACATACGTAACAAGTTGCTCCGCTTGTGTGTCTCCATGAGACTTGAAGTGCTCCGAGTTATGACGGCGTGTTCATGATCCAGAATGACATTTTTCGTTCCACATGTCTTGGAATAACTCAACCTCGCAGAATTGAATCGTTGCCGCTCGCGGTTGGTACATGTGTTCCCAGGAGAATCGTTCAGTCGAAACGAAACGTTGTTGCCACTTGTTGCCTTCGAGGGCAAAAACTTGGTCGTAAGAAGGGCTGTTCTGACCAACCAGCTGAAAAAATCCAATTTAAGTACTATGAAAAGACCGACTTGCGGGAAATTGCGCCTGCTAATGAATTACCATGGGAAACCGCGAAAATAATCGTTTTCGTCGCGGAGCTATCTCCACGACGAATTTCAAGAAATTTAATTGCGAAATAAAAAAAAGAAAACATCTTCGTCGAGCCAGCTGTAGTTTATCTCTATAACGGCCCTCGGTAGAAGAGTCGATTAAAAGTTCCCCGGCGAATTCGGCTGACTCGACCAGTCGTACGTACGTAATTCGACCGAGTCATTTGGCCACAAAGGAGGAAAGGAAACCGGGGATTAATTCCACGAATTTTCGTACTCTTTGCCTCTTCGCTGCAAGGCGATTTTCTCGCCCGGTGCTAGTTATTATTCAACGGATCGCTCGACAAAAAAAAGGATTAAAAAGGAAGGAGACTTCTAGTTCGGAAATCGGAATTTATACGAATGTGAAATTTATTCGAATCGGATTCGTCCGTAAAAGTAGTTCGGGCGAGAATCCCACTACGAGTGATTCATTGCCGCTGTGAGGTCCAGACGAATTGCTATGGAAATAAAAGCACCTGGTCTTAATGTTCCGTGAGATATGTAAGATTTATAATATCACCTATCGACCGATGCTAGTATGGAACAAGAAACAATTTCTCATCCATCCTACAATTTTGTCATCCGTATTCGAATTTTGTCGGTGAAATATATAAAGCTAAATCTTCATGTAAAAAAAAAATAAAAAGAATAAAAGTACTGGTCCAATATACCATTTTTTGCCGGGGCCCCTACACTTCGTACGGTCGAACTCGAGACAAACAAGCTCATTGACATGTACAATAACTTCTCGTGCACTATGAACAAAATTGATGGTATCGATCACCGAGACGCAGTAGATATAAAACCCAGGGTTGATCGATGACCTTTTCAGTTGGCGAACAATAAGCTCATAAACTTTCAAATACAGGCTCGATAAAAGTGCACGCCAGTCCAAGCATTCGACCTAATTAGGATCTGTACTGGAACCTTAATTTGGATACGTACTGACGTCCGAAATATATACGCACGATGTATTCTACTTTCGTTCTTTCTTTTTCTCTTATACCAGCTAATTTTATCGGAAATAACTAGAGAAAAACATTTTTATCCATTAATCGACGTCAGCAGTTCGATTAATTCGATCCCCCCCACCATTCTCGATGGCTCGGTTATCGCACCGA
This sequence comes from Stenichneumon culpator, assembly GCA_964017025.1. Lineage (NCBI taxonomy): Eukaryota > Metazoa > Arthropoda > Insecta > Hymenoptera > Ichneumonidae > Stenichneumon > Stenichneumon culpator. Next base: position 22,996,805 of record OZ024768.1, on the reverse strand, counting down.
TTACAGCGTAGCTACTCAGGCGGGAATCGACTTATCGCACCGAAGAGAATTTAAAAGTGAAACCAGACGCCACAAAAAATTTAAACACGTTTTGATAATTTTCAAAGTTTATTCATCCCCCCCCCTGCGTCCCTCCTTCGCGAAATAGTGGGTAAGAAACGAGATGTAGGACCACAAAAAACAGCTCTTATCATTGGTCTCCTGACTAGGCCGGAGACCATCCAGTGGAACGCCTCGCCTTGCACCGTTGCCCAATTCTACCGAGTGACTCAACGAGATACAGATCCTCTTGCACGAAATTTTCTCTAAGTTATGTTTAAAAAAAAAAGAAAAAATCTGGTGTTTCACGTTAATATAGAAATTCGTATCTCATGTCCCGCCGGGTGTAAATAAAGACCTTGCTCCAATATCTACTTTTTTTCTTTTTGTTTTTTTGTGCTGACGTACCTTTGAGCTGAATTGTGCTACTGTTATAGAACCAGTCGCAAATAATATAATATCATATGTTTTTGGCGGTTTTCTCGTTTGCCTTGTCTATCGTTTTGCAATCTACAAAAGCTTGTTCTCTACCGGATGTAATTCGATGAGTCTTCTACCTCAGATTCTCGACACTGCGGCTTTTCTCCATCGTGCCGCAAAATCCGGATTTGCGGATCAGCGTCTAGGCATAATGCCCTTCATGTATCGATTTTGTATATACACGGTTATTGCATCCCAGATACAATAAATAAACAAGTAATATCAATTTTCCGTGAATTGTTGTTTGTTTTGAAATACAATCTTCGATATTGAAAAGCGTACATATCAGTCTCGCTCGTTTTACCTCGGGAAAATACATCAGTGCCGTGTCCGAGACAATGAAACTCGGCCAATAGTCCGATTAATTTTATGAAGGGTCCCGTTTGTCAATAAAACCCGTGCGCGTGCAACAAAGGCTGTCCAGCAATCAGGTTTCCGCGCGAAGCCCGTCTACCGTTATTGGTTGTTATTGTCCCACGGTTTTCCCCGGCTGGCGACCAACATAGACGTACATAGAGTAAATAGATCGACAGAAAAGAGTTCAATTTACGAAGGATGCGACGAGCAACAAAGTCCGGTTATATCGGTGTCGAAGCCGACGCGACGATACAGCGATGAAGCGAGAAAAGATCCTTCATATCAAATTTTCTAATGGCCGTTCCAACCAGGCAAAAGCATATATTATTTATGTAATGATTTTGAATAAATCAGAACCCTTGGCAATGCTTCGGAGGCACGTTCGAGTGCATTGACATCCTGGTGCGGCAGACCTGTTGTGCGAAGGTTAATGACTCTTTCATTTAACATTTATCCATAGTCTTACTTATTTTTCACACCCCTGCCATCGCCTGTTCATCGCCTCATTTTACTCAAAGTCAAGACTTTTTTTATAAAGAAATCTATTCGTTTCTTCCAACAAAATAACAATTGATTTCGTCTGGGTAACTTTTGTCTGAATTTCTGGAATCCTTTGCGAGCCATAACTCGGTCGCCTCGCATTCGTAAAGCCGAAGATACACAAGAAAAAAAAACTTTTCAGTTTAGCAATTTTTTTTCGCCTCGAAATAATTACAGAGTTATAAATGCTTGATTATCTCGTACCTTATCAACTCGTTCCAACATCGGCGAGTCATACTTCACTCACTGGTGAGAGAACATTGTCCGACATGTCAACGCGGCTATAACCAGACGTCGGTTCCACCTGTTGGCGCGCAGTCAATATCGATGTTCCCGCAGAGCGCGTGGGTACAGAAATTTTATGCTAAATGCCCCTGTAAAAAAGAAAAAACTGGTTATTCTCCGAGCGACAGGCTTCTACCCGGAAAAATGAACAATAGCGAAATTCCGTGCTGCAAAACATATTATTTACCTTATGATACTTGATTCGGTCAAGTGGGACAGTTTCCGCCGAGCGTAAAGTGTGCGAACAGATTTATTCCACGGATGCGCGTCGAGCGCTCCAAGTTAAGAGCACAATGGCCCTGGTGAAATAATATTGTACACTCGGTGTTGAACAAAATTGCATATAAACTCATGTTGGACATTAATTCCGTGGATTTCCTGAGGCGCGACGGTCCCTCCCGACGCGTTTTACCATCTCTACCGGAACCTGCATAAATTTTCAAGCGTCAAATTCAGAATAAAGTTGGTGTTGTTGAATTTACGTATTAGGGAAAGCCAGCCGACGAACGAATAATCAAGCGCGCAATCCCTCAGTCACAGCGAGTCTCTCAAGATGAGGGGTAAAAATACTCCAAGGCTAAAACGCTCATCGCTGGACTCCATTCAATTCGTTCGATTCAATTGCTTCCACGTGGAGAAAGCTTTATTTCCATTCCGGATATTCGCGTGTACGCATCAAGCACTGTCACGTGTTGAAAGATAGCGGAAAAAAACATGAGCCGAGTTGTCGTCAAAACGTTACATCCGTCCTAATTGAGAGATAAGATCCCTCCATCAGCGACACTGGTTTATCGGGCTCGGATATTCGACTCCAGTTAACACGCCACGTAACACAGTATATGTGTACGGCTATGCAGTACTACGAGTTTCATATCTCCCCGACGAGCATCCACCCCCGCAAGCACGTCGAATTGTAGGTAAAAAGCGACCATCACTCGCTATCTGGCGGTAACTATCCGGTAACTATCCGGTAATTTCATTTGCCGCGCCCGCAAATCGAGATAAACTCTCGAGCCTCGCGACGCAACAAGCTTTCGCTCAGAGGACTACATATAAAAGTATAATTTCCTGAACAACCGAGAAAAGATTAATAGCGGAAATTCTACATAGACAATTTCTTTTATGTATATTTACTCCGTTTCAATCGAGCCGCAGTTTTTCCTTCATCGCGACAGTGGAGTTGAAAAACTTTCGCTCAGTGAAAAATCTCACGTAGTGGTGGATAAATTTATAAAACGGATCACGTTCCATTCCCGATGTTTTTCTCGCGCGGCCAGACAACTTCGATCCTTCTCACTTCTTCTTCCACTTTTCCCTTCGACGCTGGACGAGTCTAGCGAATAATACCCAACGGTAATAAAAAAAACATCTTAAACGTTCGAGAGGTGGAAAACAGTGCGGGGCGAAACGGTGCGGTATCCTCAATTTTAGATGAACGTATTTCGATGCTCAGGGGTAAATTTTTGAAAGTGGACCGTCTTGAACCCGATGCTCCGTTTTGCCGACCGCCTAAGTGGGAGGTAGCTATAGCTCCAGCTACGTGGAATCACTCACTCGTTTCCCGCTCTCGCCATCGGTTCCCTAGTTTGCGAATTCTGTACCAAAGTTTTCAGGACTCGGGACTTTTCCCAACCCTTTACCGCCGCCGCATCTATAAACGACCCCTTAAACTTACTACCATCTTAAATCTCTCAGCTACTAGCATATCAAACCGAACACAAAAGTTTACCTACCACTTTCGATTCAACTAGGCCGTATGACTTTGTACAAACCGATAAGCCTCTCAGCGGAACTTTTCTCTAAGATGGAATTCTCGTTATTTATCTTTCAGACGGGTTAGCATCGAAGATCCGCAGGAAAATGTATGTCGACGATAAGATCCACTCCAAAATTGCCGGGGGAATGAAAACAAAAATTTCGCAGTTAAACAAAAATTAGACTGGAAAAACAAAAGAAAAATTACAAAAAGTGCTATTGGTGTACCGATCCGAAAGAATGTCGGCGAACGCATGCAGCGAAGTGAAAAAAAATCGACCCGAGGTGGTAACGAATTTCGAGACTCTACGGGATAAAAATCATCAGCTGTGTCGCAAGATCTCATTGCCGACGTGTCAACAATGAAGTCGGTGTGATGAATAATAATTCGACAAACGATTCGTCAAAGGCAATGCTTTTGCGGGCTTGCGACAACGCGACGATAGACTGGAGCGGTGACGATATCGGGACGAGTCAGCCAGCAGCTGGGATCGCCGTCGATGACGTCATGACGAACCTGACCTGTCTTCAACACGCGCCGAGGTTGACTAACGGTGCATACCTCAAGTCCATAGTTCTCGGTGTGATGGCGATTCTCAGTCTTGTCGGTAACGCAGCGACGATATGGTCGATAACGAAGAATCGTCGGAAGCGTCAGGGCTGCTCGGCGATTTATATACTCATACTTCATCTCTCGGTCGCCGATTTACTGGTAACTGTGTTCTGCATCGGCGGGGAGGCCGTTTGGAGCTACACAGTTGCTTGGCTTTGGGACAACGTCGCCTGCAAACTCTTCAAATTTCTCCAAATGTTCAGCCTCTACCTCAGCACCTTCGTACTCGTGCTCATCGGTGTGGACAGATTCGTGGCTGTTCGTTATCCAATGAGGAGCTTGAACACTGCTCAACGGTGCAATCGACTGGTGACATGCACATGGGTTCTTTCATTCGTGCTCAGCATACCCCAGGTTAGTTAACGATCGTCCTTCCATATTTCCTGAAACAAACAAAAAAAACAATATTTTTATTTTCTTCGACGTTTTTTTCCTTTTACATAACAATAAGAATACATTACAGACAACAGTAGTGACTGAAATCGTGAGCCCGCTTCTATGATGAAAGTTACAATAATCTAAAACTAACGAACAAAAGTTCCCAATATAGTAAAAACAAAATACAACTTAGCAGATTATAAACAGCTATAAATTCAAAAGACTATGGTTATAACTATAAGTACAAAAATGTGTATATTTCATCGAAATTGTTGGGCTCGTGTTATTCGTAGGTCAGAACAATTGAATTTGCTTGTTCTTTAAACACGTTAACTCAAATGCCTCTGAAGTTCAAGCTTGAATATGTCAATTAAATAATGTTATGGGCATCTTTTTGTTGTTGTAGTAATCGATTTGCGAGGCTCAAAGAATTCTATTAAATAGGACAAGTAGAATAATAACGTTTTTCTTCGGGGTACGATCAGCCAGCAGGGAAGCTCGTTTTATGTCTCATTCAGCGGCGTTAATTGCTCGTTAAAGAACGATTTGCATTTCACGTTTTCATTCATTGTCACAATGTACGGCGGTGACGACGTAAAAACTTTCAACTAACGAATGTTCGGTGAAAGAGCGAAAAAAAGAAGACTATAATTGCGTGATAATGAGAGAGCATTGGACCATTGTGCGGACTCCCGGTTATGTTAAACTTCCCCAGAGCCTACTTAAAATTCTCGTTATGCTAATTGTAGTTTAGCGAAATTTCAAACGCACGTACGACATTGTTTGTGAACTCTCTACTACATAGTTCGGGCCTAGATTATCCTTTCAGGGACAGATATTCGGTCGCACGTATAAAATTCCACCCACGCAAATTTTCTACGATCGATTCGCGAAAGATGCTCAAGGATTTCTTTTCCACCGCGTGTTTAAAAAAAAAGGATATCGAGCATCATTACCAGATCTCTATCTCTGCACTACGACGGGTCCGATTAAGTCGTGCCGCAGTTTTGTTTCTCAGATAATCGAACCTGCGACAGCGTCCAACTCTAATCTAAAAACTACTTCTTTCGCTTTATTTAAGATATACTTTTTTTTGCTCTTCTCGTTTCCGACGATTATGTTGTCGATATACTGCTACGGCTATTTGGGTGTATGCGGTAAATTGAGTCGCTAATCTTGGTTCACAAACCCGTTCTGTTGTTATATATATAGCTCAGGATTTTTATCTTCTTTGCGAACATCCTGCAGATAGTTTTACATTATTAAACGCCGGTAACACGATAGTCGAATGCGTGACGGCCTTGCGTAGGCCATTATCGCTTTTTTTTTAACGTGGTATTTTATATTCCGTGTATCTTTGGGAGTTCGAACAATTGAAAGAGATATCGAAGCGAAATCGAGTTTCGAATAATATCGTATGGTAAATGAGATAACTCGATACCCCTTAAGGTTTAAAGAAAAGTCGATACTCCGAAAATAGCTAAAGTATAAATGAACAGTAAAAGTTGCCTACGACTTGAGAAATATCATTTCCCGCGAGGACAGAAGTTATTGTGAATTGCAGTGAAGATTGAACAGTCGTGACTGTTCGATCACTCAGAAATGCAGCTTTCATCGTGATGAAAGCTGCATTTCTGAGTGATTTCGATAGCGATTGATTTCGGCCGGTGGATCGAAATGAAGAATGTGGTAGCTTTGAAGACGGAAAGATTGCGGGGAAATATATGACGAATTCATCTCCTGGGAAATCAGGCAATGAGAGTCAAGATCTTCTCATCTGGTTCCAGGCGACGAAGAATCTAATTTTGCACTTTTTTTTTCTATTCGATAAGGTAGAATCGCTGCAAGAGCTTTTCCGATAGCAACGGCATTCGGGGTTCGTAGATAGTCTCGAGTTTTTATCGAAAGGCAAGCCGGGTCGTTTTCCCTTCAGCGAAAGATGAGTGTTCCAGGAGGAAACGTATCGGCTCGAGCAATATAGTATCTGAAGGAGCTCAGGCGATAAAGCCTCTCGCAAGAAACATACACCGGTGTACAGTGGAGTTTCCATTGCCAGGAGAGAGGGAGAGGATTTACAATAGGTGGACTCGTGAAATGTGGATCAATGCGCATTATATATGAGGCCGACCATGAATAATATTTGGTTCCTATCTTCGCTAGAAAAGCTCTCTCGAGACTAAAAAAGGAATTTTTTAATCTCGAATTTGTACATTTGACAAACATTCCTCTTTTCTTCGCGTTAATTTTACAATTTTTTGTCTTGTCAATGAACCATATTATTAGACGAAAATAATTATACATTTAATTAAAAACATAATTATATAATTACATAAAAATAAAATTTCGGATCTCCTACAATTTAGTTTGAAAAACATTAGCTGCTTTGATTGAAGAATAAAAAACGAACTAAATATTTAAAAAATAAATACCATATATATTATGTATAAAATCGGCTGCTCAGGAACAGATGGGCGTATCCTAGACCCTTTGACACGTAAAACGACGTGGAATACGCTCTTGTGCTTCCCATCGGTTGGTATGTCGGTATAATAAGAATGGGTCGGCAGCTCGTAGGCAGACACTATCTGGGGGAGGGGGGTTTCCCCGACGAAGCGAGGAATATATGAATTGGAATTGTCTCTTGTCGAGTCAGTTCACGTTCCGCGATCTTCAAGCTCCGAGGGGGTGATGATTCGACCCGAAACAAGAAAGTGTCTGAATCGAATGTATTATCCGAAATTCACGAGATTCTCCCCACAAAAGATGGGAACTTTAAGCTTAAAAAAAAGAATATATATATATATGCTGATGCGTACATGCTGATCCGACGTCACCGCTAAAAGTTTTGGCCCTTTTTCAGCATACTCGAGTCAGGGCTTTTCACTGTTTTTTATTCTTTTTTTGTTTTTCCATCTGAAGCAGGTTTTTATGGATGTTTACGTCTGCAGTTTTTTTGTTTCTAAAGAGACATTCTCGGAATGTCTCTTTACCGATCAATGATGAAGGCAGCGTTCATTTTTATTTTTCTCAGTACTCAAGAAAAAAAGCAGCGTCGTTTCGTGAAGTCAAGCGAATCAAACTGACGAAAGTACATCGAACATTATCGTTATCGTTAGTTCGCTGAAGTTTCTCGGTTGCCGTAAAAGAATTCCTCGTAAAGAGATAATAACAATAAAGGGCTATTTGAGTCCCTAGAAGCCGGTTAAAAAAATGGGTCTTTAGCGTATCGAAACAAAAGCTTTTGCGTTTCCGCAATCTTCTTTACCGATCGGGAGACTAGTTTTTTTTTTGGTCCAAGTCATCTTGTGAGACACTTGAAAAGAAATTAAGAATAAATAAATTTTATCAGTGTTGACACCTGACGAAAATTTGCTTTTACAAAACACATTCCACATGTGTTCGCGGCCGAACGAATAAATGTTAATGTATATTTCTATCGGCGATTCCGCGAGGCATCAGACCTTCGGCTCGGTAAATTCTGTACAAAATGCAACCAAATCCAAAAAAAAAAAACAGAAAAAACAAGAAAAAGAGCGTTGCAACATAAGACCTCCGGGGTCATCGCAAACCGTGAGTCACTTTAAAAAATCTAGCCCAACTAAATATTATTTCGGCGCGTCGCGACGGGAACCACGGGTGAACAAAGACAATCGCACCGTCGGACGATCAATCCTCGTTACCGTGCTGTTACTTCAGTAAACAAAAAAAAAATGTCTCATCTTGACACAAGATTCGTAACCGCCGTCAGTCAAGGTCGGAAACCTGTGGTCGCAGATGTCTCGAACGATTCTGATCTTTTCCCTTTTTTTCTCTCATTTCGCGCTTCGCGTCTGCGACGTCATACGCGCGTTTGCATTGATGAATAAGAATTAAAAGGCCGCGACTTTGGCGTTAAACAACGCGAATCGCGTCCTTTTGATTCTCAGCCGTCGATATAAACCGACCGTCAACTTCGGGCAATTTTTTTTCACGCTCCATTGATCTGAGATACACTAAGCTATGCAACGACATAATATAGTCCCGTCGAAGCAGCTCCGGCGAGACGCATCGAATTCATTTATTCATTTATTTTTTTTCACGATTATATCTGCAACGATTGAATGCATCTGCTCGATCCGTTTCGGAATTGTGTCTGGATGGTGGGATTTACATTTTCATATTTCTTTTAACAGATTCAATTACCCAGAAATGAAAAATAACGAGTATCCGGTTATATACCGCGCACGGTATTGCGCGATTCCGACATCGCGACGTATTTTGATTTCCGCCACAGGGAGAGTCTGAACAAACCGTTCATCCCGCAGTCCTCCACGTTTTCCTATTTTTCATTATTTTCCATTGACTTTACGCGGCTCCACCCCCGAGCTCTGTTTCGAGAGCAAACCACTTCGCGAGTCCCTCGTGTTTGCAGATTGCTCCTTCAAAGAGTCATACCCTCCACGATATCACGTTACCCACAATATTCGTTTTCTTTCATCACCTCCCATCTCATTTCATTTTTTTCTTTTTTCCACTTTATACCATAAGTTCCTCTTTGCCCTCGCTTCCGTCTATGAAAGAAGAAAGGTGGTTCTACGGATATCTCGAGCACGTTCCCCTCTCGCGGATCGGATATCATCGAGAAAAAAATAAGTGGACGTTCCGTGGAAGGTTTGCCAATTTTTTCATCGAACCTTTTGGAAAGAATCGCATTTAGGGTCGATAAGTTGGTTTTCTGTATCCAACATGAATGGAATTTGGCCGTAGATATTCGTTGTTCCCTTTCCAATAATACTTCTCGAACTTCCGTTCGTTCTTGAAGATTTCTTCAAACGTCGAAATCAATTATCTTGTCGGTGGAACCCCGGGCGGCCGGCATGCGATAACTTTCTGCAAGATGAGTTCAACGAGGGTTGAATACCCGCAGAGGTGTTATCTTTCCGGTAAATCGACCCTTCACGTCGCAGCTGACTCGCCGAAGCTAAATTCATCCCTCGTGGGGATGGAGGGATTCGGCCCTCCAGAGGTCCATTCACCAGGAAGCGGGATAGTGGAGTTCCGCAGTAAGCAGCCGGAATTGATCGACTCATCGATATCCCATTGTTTATGGGACGCCAGAGGATTATCGCGTTCCATTTCCCGGTGCCGGTTTATCGATGAAAAAATTTGTAGAAAATCGCTCGAAGATGCGAACGGAATAAAACCTGGATGGCGCGTTACGACGGTTCACACGACCTTGAACCTGAAACAGAAAAACCTTGCTCGTGACACATTGTACGTATCTCAGCGAATTTCGAGTTGCCGATTGTGAATACATTTTTACGACTCGTTCGACTCTAGCAATCGATTATCAATCGTATTCAATGATGACTCGCAAAGTGACGGGGTCGAGTTTTTTTTCTGTTTTTTTTTTTCTTTTAGAACCGACCAACAGTCGGCAACTCCAGAGATCCTTAAACGGTCGTCTGTTTATGCGATATTCATTTCAAAATAGCTTGTAAATTTTATTATGCAAATATTTGAAAATGTCGCCGATCGTTGCCACGAGGATTTCTCTTTGTAGCTGTGAATTTCCAGAGTGGTTAAGCCTACAATGTACGGCTCGTCGAAACGGTCGGGAAAACGTGACGATGGACAAAAAACATGCACATTTCATCGCGATGCGCAATTATCTATGTAGCATGCCTATAGATTTGCCACGCGCTCGAGTCCTCGTAACTTTCATTGAAAATAAATAAGAAACAGGAATTTTTTACAGTTCTTGTCATCGCGATATCGAGCTCGAGTAATTTATAATAGTATGCAAATTGAGACAAATAAACTACATTTATACGTGGCGAAGCGGAAACAAAAAAACTTCGCGTACCGTGTCGTTAACGAGTCAAACAGCTTCTTGACATAAGTTTAGTTAAACTACACACTAGTTAGCATGGTTCATCCTGGCTTGTTCGGCGAGTCACGTTTCTTCTCGCATCTAATTAATTACTTGTCGTATAGAGCCGCTGATTTTACCGAAAGGAAATGTTGCTGACTAATATGCTTCCGACTACACAGCAATGAAGACAGAGTTAGAAGTCACATGGACTGTCGGGGATCACACGTGTTTGGTTTCCTTTCGTTTGCCCTAGGTGAACATTCACCTAGGGCAATCGAGTGATAATAATCACTCGAACCGCACCGGTTTGAGTAAATCGAAATTTCGATACCGGTAAAATATGTAAATAAAAATTGCATCGTATATTATATTTTCCACTCGACGTGCATCGAATTCCATAATTAGGTAAAAATTTGTATGCGAGAACGACACGAGTCGCGACATATTTCGGACAGCTCGGATCGACTTCTGTTCGAGGGATCTCGTTACAAATTCAACCATCGAAGTCTCGGGGTCGAAATTACAATTGCAAAATAGGCGAAGCGTCAAGCGAAGAGTCCAGCTTTGTTCGCGGTTAATTATGTATTTTGCATCAAAAATTGCATACGGTTCAATGAAACTGTACCGAGATTGGTTTATTGACTACGTGGCCAGGACGAACTAAAAAAGATATCGCTGGCAAATATATCTGGGCTCGGAGTCAAAGACCGGAAGGATAAAGGCCCCGAATTGCGATCGATACTGTCTTAGTTATCTTACAATTGCGTGGAACACGCACATGTAATTTCAGAATTAGCCTATTGCATTTGCACCGCTACGTCGGAGTACTTTATACGATGTCGTAATATTGCTCTATTCAGTTATCTAGCTTGACTACCCTCGTCATCAGACGCCTAGTATAATGGGTCCATTATAAGGAAGAACGGGGCAAAACGGACCATGTCCTCTATTCAAAAAGATTTTTTTTATGTGTGTTTAAAGTTGGTTGTAATGGTCCACAGTGCTCTTGCTTTTGTCTTGGTTCATACATGGTGCATCGGCGATACAATGCATGTAACTTCAACGTCGAAACAACATTTCAATAGCTGAGTTAATTAATCGGGCACATATCAGCCGTATAACCAGACGGATATCCGGGAAATCCAGATCCCAGTGGAAAAGGTATTAATTAAGCGTTGATAGGTGAGGAATAATCCCTCTATCCTGTAGCATGCCCCAACAGCAATACAAGCGAGCGTTACAGTTTTATCCTATTTTATTGTCCGCCGATCGTGTTTCCACGTCACAAACTCGTTCGCTCCACGTCACGCGGCTGGTGTTAAAAGTTTGTCTCTCGGACCTCCACCAAAGTTTATATATACTTTATATAGAAAAAACTTTTTTTCTTCCATCGTTTTCGTCATATTGCTCTATAACTTTGGCTGTACTTATTTACAGCCAACACAAGATTTGCCGAGTATTGTTGATACAATATTAAATTCTTTCTACCGAGGAATTACAATCTGTTAACTACCGAAGGTGAGGAATGATGGCTGGAAGACACGAAAAACAGTATAAAAAAAGGACTCGCGTGTTTGCAACCACGAGCCCAACTAATCGGGGTCAGAGTGCAAAAAAAAAAGATACGAGGCTATTATATTGGAGCGCGAACGAGAGTGGAACGTCAGAAGTGACAAGAAGAAACGTGCATCGGCTGGTGTGAAAAATTTCGACGAAGCTCGTTTTTTAGTATTAGCACACAGCACCTTTCGCGTCCGGTGTAAGCTTCTCTTCTATATAGTCTTGTGTGTCCCGGCTAATGGATGTGCCATCGGGGTCGCGCGAAAAAGCTGACCAGCTGCTAGCCTGTCGTTGACGATCGTGCAGAAAATATTTACCTGCGAAATAAACAAACATTAATTGATGCTCAAAATATTTCCACGGAAAAGTTTATCAAAACTTTGCGGTGAAAAGATCGAATTTTATACCAGCTTGATAATTGAAAGAAAAAAAGTATTTTAGTCATTGTTTAACGTTAAATTTTAACTTTGAGAACTAAGGCACAGCTGCAAAGGTCACACGAGGATTTATGGATCGTAGAAAAATCTTGACGAGCCTTGCAACAACAGTCTGGTCGCATCCGCACGTACCACAGAATTTCTCGAAGTACCGGAGAGTCCCGGATAGTACGTGAGGGTCTCGGATAAACCTTCAGGTTTCAAGTGACCCAATTTCCAACTTACGAGCATGCGAGAGCAGCAAGCGAACGCTGGTTTTATATTAAGGCAGGCAGTATAACACAGCTATAACCAACGTAGCTCTGTGCTATCCGTTCCGGGAAAAGGATGCCAAAGTGAAAAATTCTGTCGTCCGAATTCCGCTCAGCTTTGGCCAGCATAATTCAGCACGCCCTAGCATTATCCCATAAAAAGCCTCTATTATATTCTAATATTACCGTTAAAGGCGCGCCAAACTTCAATGAACGTACATATAATGAGAAAGAAGAGCGAACAAATGGAATTCTATTTAATTATCATCTTTTGACGAAGCAAGCCGGCGAGTTTGATGAATTTTTAATATTTTCCTTTTCATCGAGTCAAGTAATTCATTTTCATTATAAAGGCAAAGTGAGCACATTCCGCAGTTTTTTCATAACGAAACAAAAGAAAACTGCTTTTAGTTATTAACTTATTTTCCAATGGTATTATAAAACTTTTTCAGTGAGTCTCTTCCGATTCAAACTTTCGAGCATCGTTCCGTGTGCGGGTTAGATATAATTAACGAACGTCAAAACTTTTACTGTGCTCCAACACCCTAAAGCCTCCCAGCAAGCTCTCTACACAAAAATAGGAAAACGTCAATTTTCATAACGAGACACTGGATATCTATGCAAACTGAACAGCACTCTGGGAAACCACCTGAGAGGACGGCTCAGTGAGGCTCGCTCTTAACTTTTCAAACTCCATTCAAGCTCACAGGGTTCCCGGCAGGACAAAAGGAAATACTAGTTTACTCAACGTCCGATACGAGTCGCCTTGTCTACGATGTGCATGAATACAAAAAGGAATCGATTCCTCGAAATGTTCACTGGACTCTCTTTTCATTCTACTCTTGGAGCGAAAAAATGACATAAATTACATTAAATGCAATCAATCTGTAAAATAAACGTGATATTTTCTCGCTTGAGTTGTACAAATAGCGACGTTATACGACGCTCGTATAAAAATTGGTCTAAAAAGACGGCACGAAAGTGAGTAAAAAAAAAAATTGTAAAAAAAATGGATTTTTTTTTCATGTAGTCGGTACGACGTTTCTGTTGCGCGAGCATGATCGGGATCTGCTCTTGGTTCTGCATCTGCTATTACGATCCGCGAACTCCCTCTCGTCGTTGTCGTACACGTCGATGCTTAATTGCTCGCACTGTTTGCCTTTTGGTTTCTGGTCTTCCTCTTCGCCGCACTTCATTCTCTTCGATCTCTTCGGCCTTCGCTTCGGCTTGCAGCCGCGGCTCTTGGCCCTCTTGCTTCGCCTGCTCCGTTTGCTTCGCGAGCCCCGCTTACTCTTGCAGGGGCAGCCTTTCCTGCTCTTGCCTCTCCGCATGCTCTTACTCTTCCGCTTCTTGCTTCTGCCTCTTCCGCTGCGAGTCTTGCATCCTCTCATCCGCGATTTGCGCGACCTTCGACTCGCTCGTTTTTTCCGTCTCGATGACACAGATTTGCAGCCCTTCTTCCTGCGCGACTCTCGCTTCTTCTTTCGGCAACAGAGATCCAGCAGACCCAACTCCTGAGCGGCGACTTCCATGCACTCGGCTTCCGTGTCCGTCGGGAGGCTGTAACAGCCGTCCGTCTTCTTCAGGATTCCGTGGGCCACTCCACGCTTCAATGCGGCGGCCATCTGCAGTTTTTATTACATTTTCATTATTTTTTTATTATTCGAACAGAATCTTGTGCATTCTTTCGCGACGAAAAGGCCTGCTCTTGGATTTTTTTTTTCAAGAAAAAAGATACAAATATTTTTTTACGACCTTTCTTTCTTTTTTTTTTGTGCTTTTACTATTCTGACGAACCTGACGCTTCGCCACGTCCTGAGGAATGTCGTAGACCGACGTGATGTAATTGAGAATATCCCTGGAGCTCGATCCCTTGGATTCTCGCATGCTCTTGATAGCGCTGATGACCAGCGCCAGGGTCTTCGACGAAAGTTTCACCATGATTGTTTATTTATTTTTTCAACTCCTGTTACGATTTTTTTAATTTGATTATCGGGTGGATCGAGAGATCCACCGTATTTTTTTTTCAACAAATTCCACAGATCAATTTTGGATCAATGTCCCTTGGCCAAACATTTTTTTTCAAGCCCGTTCATCGACGAGAAAAACTTTCAGACGAATGAACGTCTGTTATTCTGTCACGCAGTTTTCGGATGTTTCGTGAACGAGCGTTGCACCACCGCATGGCGACAAAACAAGAGATAAATTAAAAAAAAAAGAGCGTTTCTCCAACGATTCAATTTTCATAAAAATATCGAGCTCAAGTGTATCCAGTCAGCTATTAAATACTCCACGAGCTCGTACATCAAATATTCTAAACGGAGTGGAATAACGGTCGAAAGTTTTGCCGTGTTCGAAAGTAATCTTTCTGTCGGTTCCTATAAAAAAAAAAATATTTGTTCGGTCTGAATGAGTACAGCTATGCCCATTCAAACCGAAAAAATATTTTTTCCGTAAAACATCCCCCGTGAAATTGTATAACGATTGCAAGAACGTGAATGAAACTGAACGGAATGCTCCACGGAAAATTATCGGCGCCTTCGTTCACGCTACTCGAATTAATTTTTTAACAGTAGTTCGTCTTTTCGCTCTCTCACGACCACTCCTCAATGTCCGATGATAATTGGTCCCCGATCGGAAGTCCCGTCGGACGACACCGACAGCCGACTATTTGCGGAAGCCATTAGCTCATTATTTCGTCGGGCGAACAGCGAGGAACAATTATCTCGTTTAAAAAAGTAATAAATTGTCTCAACTAGAATCAAATCCTATGGAGTTTCCCCGATACGATAGTACGAAGAGTCTGTTTTCCCATAAAAAATAAATAAATAAATTGCCTCAATTAGAATAAAATCCTATGGAGACTCCCCATTCGATAGTACGAAAAATGAGTGGCCGGAGACCGCGCGACCTTCCGAGTAATCAATGCTATTCTCGTTATCACCGCCCAAGGTGCTTGCCACTTACGTTTCTAACTACGCACCTCGAATGACTAGCCGAGTGTTAAAGAGAAATCGTATTCTTTATCGTTTCCGCAGCTGGTCATATTTCACGTGGCACGTGGCCCCTTCATCGAGGAATTTTCACAGTGCGTAACTCACGGCTTCTACACCGAGGCTTGGCAGGAACAGCTCTACACGACTCTGAGCCTGGTCTTCATGTTCGTACTCCCTCTGCTGATTCTCATCGTCACATACGTCTCCACCGTCGTCACAATCGCCCGTCAGTATAATGATCCGCGCATGTAGACACGCAATTCCGATACCTGCGAAGCAAAAAGAAAAAAGAACAAGTAAGCGAAGCGAATAGAAGATTAAGCTAATTTGCATTCGTCGTAACGTTTTTGTCGCAGGTAGCGAAAAAGCTTTCAAGTCCGAGCTCGCTAACAGCAACAGCAGCCACTTGTCCGGCGACGTGAATCGACGAAGATTGATGCACCGAGCCAAAACAAAATCTCTCAGACTGAGCGTCGTCATCGTCGCGGCTTTCGTCATATGGTGGACGCCCTACTACACGATGATGATAATATTCATGTTCCTAAATCCCGACGAGCACGTAAGTAATTTCATTGATCGTGCCGATATTTATCGATATTAATCATTTTTTTATTTATACCAAAAATTACTGAGAATTGAGCCTAATCTGACTCTACTGGACCGTCCGCTATTAACAGCTGATTGGTTTACTCGGTTCGGAACATTGTCGACTCGTCGCTCCGAGATACTAGCCACATTATGTGTGATTTCACTGATCGTGCCCATGTATATCGATATTATTCAATCATTTATTTATTTATTTGTACTAAAAACTACTAAGCATTGCGTTACCCGTTGAAATAAAAAATTGAACGGAATTTTGGTCAACCAGACCGGCGGCTATTAACAGCTGATTGGTTTACTCAATTTGGAACGATCTCGACTCGTCGCTCCGAGAAACAAGCTAATCTCATTATGCGTCCTGCATGAAACATTGCCCTCGTCAAACTAGCTCGCGCGCTCGTAATTTATAACTTTAATAACCCCTTTTGTATTTTAACGCGAGGCAAAGGTGCCGTTGACTGGGCGAACAAAAAGCCGTTTCGAGCTGGATGTTCGCACGCGCCTGCACCTCGGACACTTTAACAGCTTTTTTTTACCCATCGATTATACCTCGCCGAAGACTCCTGCGAGAAAGTAATGACCGGGAAAACCTCATGCGGCAAAGACGATAACATTTTTTTTTTAAAGCGTATGCTCACGCCGACATGGGACCGGAAGAAGGAAGCCGAGAACTATCGTTTTCCAGGCGGACAGTATCGAGCTGGATCGCCTTCGTCCTTCAACTAAAATTTCTTAGAAAGTTTAAAGCGCGGTCTTTAATCCGTAGACTCGCGAGGATAAGGAGAGGGGGCGGCGCGGGGAGGGGAGGGAAGGCACGGAGGAGTTTCTAACAAGAACTTGTACAGATAAGATTGCCTCGGTAAATTGCTCGAAAACACGAGGAGGCTTGCCGGGAAGCGCATAATAATAGAAGCGTCGTTATTCCTCCATCCGCTTCACTTGCCGTTTCGCGAAGGGTCATTTATGCGCCGCAACCGCTGATTTGCATTATCGTCGTTAACAAATCCGCTAAATTAAGAGTTACACATAAAATACATAAAATAAAATTACTTGCCTCAAAACAAAAAATAATCGCGAAAATACAGCCTGGGATTTCCACTAGAAATTCAGTTTATTGAATACATACATTTCTCGATCGAGAATGAAATGACCTCGCTGACGGTCGTGACTTATTCACGGCCGGCGGAGCGAACCGATCGGGTCAAATTGAGGTTGGCAAAACTCGACCAGTCATGCTCAGCGGGAGACAAAACGTTTTAATTTCTATTTTTTTTTTTTTTTGCATTTTTATAACTTTTTTAATTCATCCTTTGTTTCGCTCGAGACAGCTGAGCGAGGAGATGCAGCGCGGTATATTCTTCTTCGGCATGAGCAACAGTCTCGTCAATCCGCTTATCTACGGAGCTTTTCATCTGTGGCCCCGGAGTAGAAGGCATCAGGGAAGTCACAGGTAATTTTAAAGATATTTCAAAATCCCTTCACGTAGTTAAGATTATCATCATATTACGGTGGAAATAATAAATAGAGCGCGGTAAGTTATTCACTGGATCGTATCCTTGAAAATTGCAGAGACGGTTCGACGATGCATCACCGAAGCACGACGACGAACGCGAGTTTCATGATGGGCACGAGAAACAACAGCACCCGGCTGGTTCGATCTCAGACCAAGGACTCGAGCGCCAACGTCCTTCGAGCCGCGCATCCGAACGACGAGTCCGTTCTCGTAACGCTGATGGACGAGCCGAAAAACAACAACAAGTCGGCCAGCAACAGGCCGGCTCGACTCATTCTTCGCTACAATTCCGAGGAAAACGGCAGCGTAGAGAGCAAACTCGTGTTCGGCAATCACGATTGACTCGTCGGAATCATTGATATATCTCTCTCTCAGTATTAACCGCGAAAAGACGTTTGACTCGTATTAAACGATAGAAATTTAAGAAAGTGAACTAATAAGTTTGTCATTAATTGTTTTAACGTTAAATTAAGATGATAATTGTCGACAGTATGAATGAGCGAGGGTGGATTCAAGTTTGTCTCAATATTACAAACGCCATCGATTGAATTTTTTTTTCGGCCATCCGGTTACTCAGTTATCAGAAACGTAAATAAACACTCGCACAGAGTGTCAGGCATTTTCACTGTATCGTGCGTCGATTTAAACGCATGCAAAACTACCTCACAAATACATCCAACTTACATATATCTATATTGTTATGACATCGACGCTCTGTATATTTTTCATTGAAATATTTGTGACATACGAGACATGTCGCGTAAGTTAATTGCTCGAAGAGTCCAGCTCGAACGAACCACTTTTTTTCTCTTTTTTTTATCATCATAATCTTGAGAATATTATTACCGACTTGTTCCCTCGAGCCGATGGAAAATGTTACTCTATGAAAAATACATGAGGGCGACCTCTAGCCCGGCCCATCGAAATTGCTCTACACTCTTTAACATAAATTGTCGCGATAATCGCGTGTATACTCGACGTATAATCAGAATGTCAGTTAATTACTGTTAAAAAGCAACAAGAAAAAAAACAAAGAGCTCGAGAGATCTCCATAGGCAGGCCGCGACAACACGGTCGGCGATCTTTATGTTTCGCAGATAAATCAATATCGCGGTTATTGCAAAATCATCCATACTCATGTCACGATCGAACTATCATTTGACGAAACATAGGTTAATTCAATATATTGTGTCGTGTACGCTAAAGCGTTCCGAATAGCACCTGTATATATACGCAAAGAAAATAAACAATGGCGCTGTGCAAAATGGCGTTGCTACGCCGTGTAAAAATTCTTACGGCGCACGCCGGTGACGACTCCCATGAAGGACCTCAAAAATTAACGAGTATTGAGAAATAGTAATTTACCACTTGATGTAATCATGACCTTGAGTAATGACCACTTGATCACGAATATGACGTTCATTTTGCTCCAAACCCAATATTTTAGATTTTATCCCAAAAATGCGATTTCACATTAGACCAAACGGTTTTCAGTGGATAAAATCGAAGCTACAAATGTCCCACTGCACTTACGCACAAAAAGGCCAGCAGATTCATGTTCAGCGCACAAAAATACGTTGGAATACGTTGCAGTTGCTTTTATAAACGAAGAAAAATATTTCATACCAACAAAAAATAATTTATCAACAATTTCCAAGGCTACCCCTTTAGAGTTCATTTTCCGCGTTTTTCAAAGTCCTCAAACGGCACGATAAAACGACTCTAAAACTTCGGACAAGGCCCTATCTTGTGTATTTTTTTCGGTAGAACACGATGGGTACCCCGGATTTTTCGTAGCTCCATTGGGAACCGAGATATCGACCTTTGAAAATCACGAAAATCGACGTTTTTCCAAAAGTGGCTCAGAAAGTGAAATTTCGTTGTTCAATCGATTTTTTTTTGTTTCAAGGCTAAATTCTACGTATTTTTTCCCGCGGATCACGAATATAACAGCTATGTTCACCGTCGGTATAAATATACCGACGGTGAATAAAGCTGGAGTCTGGTATGATAAGTGTATATTCCTAGGCGCAGTAGCGTTACTTTTGTGAAAATGGGAAAGTAACGCTGTTTCCGCTTAACTAGGTTTATTAAAATATCAGCGTGACGTTAGGCCAAGTACGATAAATCACGTGATTTTTGCGTCACTTTAATTTTTACGCAAAAGTAACGTCTGCATTACTGTAGATACGGCGAATTTTATTTCACAAGGTGTGAAAATAACGGCTTTACGCATGCGAAGTTGTGCGTAATCTGTCATTTTCGTACCAAGTGAAGTAAAGAAACGTTGGTCCACGGTGATCATTCGCTTACCTACCGTCTACCCAACATTTTTTTCTTCAAGAATTCAGCGCGTCATCGATAATTATTAACGAAAAACACTATCGGGAAAAGAGCGTAAAAAAGATGCTTTGTTCCTTGATGCGGTTGGTTTTTTTCGCAACGGTTACGCTGCCGTACAGATTAGGCGACTGTACAGATGAATAAAACGAAAAGTTATACAAACAATCTTACCCATCCTATTTGTTAGCCCGTAGTCGGTGCATGCACGATGAAGCCGGCAACAAATACCACGAAAAAACACTCACGAAAACAACACTAAACCGAATACTGTTCACTTCCAGAGTGTTCCAGAGTATCCCGCGTCTACTAGTTTGTACCGGTCACTCCGCACTATATCTACCGTCGAGTATGGCGTCCCGACGGTGGCGTAGCCCGAGGTAGGTTTCTGTACCAAATCACTCCCGTATCCGACGGAATTTCATTGGTCGACGATCGCGTACAGTTCATTGTCGTAGCGTCACAGCGACACATACACCGGAACAAAAATAAACATTCAACCGGCAATCTCTCTTTCGCCGACTGCGCTACGAGTGCCGCAGTGTTTACGTTCGTTAGTCCCGCCTAAAATATCGACCACGTGTTTCGTGCCGAACGGCGACTGAATACTCGAAGGTACATTTTTATTTATCTTCGAAATCCGCGAAACTCCGCGATAGCGGACGAGACGATGCCACCGCGTTCCAGAATTCGATATCGCGTGTGGTGAGTCACAGATGATGGAGAGCCCAGAATTCAACCTGAGCGTGCTGGAGAACGTCACGACGTTTTCCACACCGTTGAAAGACTGCTCGGACTATGAGGATATATTGAGCATGATCAAGGAGGAGATCGACATTTCCCAGACCGAGGACGAGGGCGATGATCAGCTTCGCCCGAATAATGCATCGTGTCCACGAGGGAGGAGACCAGACTCGGAATCTCGCGATTACGACGATAAGTTCAAACCGCCCTACGGAATCAATCATTCAGCAAAATCGAAAAGTCCCGGGACAGCGTTGTTCTCGCGAACAAGATGCAGATCGCTCGACGATTCGAAGGATGACACGAGGAAGCAGACTGCTCAGAGAGTGAGAACATTGGGACGCATCATGCCCGGGCGAAGCCTCAAATCCTCTTGTAGGCAGCACCGCTCTTCAGGATGCTACTCGGACACTTCTGGGCTTTCGGATCCTGTGGAAAATGGGAAAACCCCAAACAGAAAAAGTTTGACGCCAAGAAAAAAATTTGACTACGATGCCACAGACGCATATGAAACAGAGGGTGAGGCATTAGAGGAGCTATTGACTATGGCACAGGAGCAAGTTATTGTCAACGGGAGTCCCTGCGGTCGAAACTCTACAGTCTCAAGTCAGGTAAAAAAAACGGAAATATTGATTATTGATACATTTTGGATAAACAGAGTTTTATGAATTTCAGGGTGAGTCGACTTCGTTGGCAACGAGCGATCCACTGGACACAGGAGCTATGGAGGAGGAATGTTATGTGGAGAGTTCCCAGCCCATTTGCATCTCGGATTTTCATAAAAAATTGCTTAATCACAGGAGTATCTGCGATATGCCAAAAAATGTTGAGACGATAAAGAGAAATTTGCATTTCTCCGATGCTCCGGAGTCCGAGGAGGACAATCAAAACTTTTCGTTGGCCTTGTCGCCAGAACCGACCTCTCTGTTGAACTATGATATTGATGGGAATTCGGCACCGGCGGCTGTCAGAAAGAGGAAGGAGAGCCTAACCAGCATCTCGAACAGTTTGAGTTTGAGTTCATCTAATTTTTACAGTCAGAGGGAGCCAAGTACGACTCCTCCGCGTCCCAGAACGGGAGAATCTAGCCGAGACAGTATTGCCCGAGCGCTCAATAGCTTGACTCCAAATTCGTATAATTCTCAGAATCAAAGAGAGGCAAGTGCGACATCACAGCTTTCTAGTATGAGTAAAACGAGCCGGGAAAGCACACCCGGCATACAGAATTCAACGTATGATCTACATGTTTTGGAGCGTAAAAGACAGACAAGTACGACGCCGCAACCTTGTACGAGAAAACCGAGCCGGGAAAGTACACCCAGCACAGCCAGCACACTGAATGTAATTCATAATCTGGAAGAGCTTGAGCCTAAAAGAGAGGCAAGTATGACACCGGAACCTTGTACGAGAAAAATGAGACAAGGCAGCACGACCAGCACAAGCACCACAGCCAGTACACTGAATTTGTCTTATGATCTTCAAGATTTGGAGCCTAAATGGGAGGCAAGTACACCGCAACATTCTAATACGAGTGAAGCGAGCCAACACACCACAGCCAGCATACTGAAAAATCTAACTCAGGATTTGCAAAATTTGGATCCTGAAAGAGAGGCAAGTACGACACCAGAACCTCCCAGTATGCGTAAAACAAGTCAAAACAACACACCCAGCACGCTAGAGAAACTAGCTCAGAATTTGCAAGATTTGGATCCTGAAAGGGACGCAAGTACGGCATTAGAACCGTCTAGTATGCGTAAAACGAGTCAAGACAGCACAGCCAACCTACTGAAGAATCTAACTCAGGATTTGCCAGATTTCGATCCTGAAAGGGAGATAAGTACGACACTAGAACCTTCTAGTATGCGTAACACGAGCAAAGACAGCACATCCAGCACACCAGAGAATCTAGCTCAGGATCCGAAAAATTTCAATCCTAAAAAGGAAGCGAGTGCAACACTGCCACAACCCCGAAAACGAAAAACGAGGCGACACAGTCGAGACACCTTGTTGAAAAATTTGACTCAAGAGTTTGACTTGAATAATCTTCACTCTGCAAAGAAAGCGAGCCAAGACAGTATAGACCGCACGTCGAAGAGTTTGACGCTTAATTCGTGTAATTCTCACAATCAGAGGGAGGCAAGTCCGACAGCGCAATATTCTAGTATGAGAAAAACTCGCCAGGACAGCACAGCCAATATTCATGAGAGTGTAACTCAGGACCTGCATAACTTAGATCCCAAAAGAGCGGCGACTACAGTAGCGGCACTCTCTAGACATCGGAAAATGAGCCAAGGCAGTATAGCAAACTCTCAGGAGAGTTTGACTCAGGAACTGGAAAACTTAAATTTAAAAAGAGAGGCGAGTGCAACACCTCCGTATCCTAGAAATCGTAGAACAAGCCAAAACAGTATGGCGAGCTCACAGAACAGTTCTACTTCAGAGCTGAGTAATTTTGATTCTGCACAGGAAGTAAGGCAAATAACGCCTGCACATCCGAGAAAACGAAAAACAAGCCAGACCAGTACAGCCAACACCGCGAAGAGCCCAACTCGGGATCCTAGTAATGTAAACTCTGCAAAGGAAGCGAGTGTAACGCCGCCACGCCCTAGACATCGCGAAACGAGCCAAGACAGTATAGCAAACTCCCAGGAGAGTTTAACTGAGGATCTGCAACACTCAGATTTCAAAAGAGGAGCGAGTGCGACACCACCGTATTCTAGACATCGGAGAACAAGTCAAAACAGTATGGGAAGCTCACAGAAGAGTTCTACTCGAGAGCTGAGTAGTGTTGATTCTGCACAGGATACAAGGGTAACACTTCCGCGTCCGGGAAAACGAAGTACGAGTCAGACTAGTACAGTCAGTTCCTCAAAGAGCCCAACTCGGGATCCGAGTAACGTAGACTCTGCAAAGGAAGCGACTGTAACGCCGCCACGTCCAAAGAAAAAAAGAAAGAAGAAATCCGACATCGCAACGTCTCTGGAGGGTTTAACTCAGGATACGAGTAACGTAGACCCTGCAAAGGAAGCGAGTGTAACGCCGCCACGCCCCAAACATCTCGAAACGAGCCAAGATAGCATAGCAAACTCTCAGAACAGTTTAACTGAGGATCTGCAAAACTTAGATTTCAAAAGAGAAGCGAGTGCGACACCTCCGTCTCCTAGACATCGTAGAACAAGCCAAAACAGTATGGGAAGCTCACAGAACAGTTTTAATCAAGAGCTGAGTAGTGTTGATTCTGCACAGGATACAAGGGTAACACTTCCGCGTCCGAGAAAACGGAAAACAAGTCAGAGTAGTACAGTCAGTTCCGCGAAGAGCCCAACTCGGGATCCGAGTAACGTAGACTCTGCAAAGGAAGCTAGTGTAACGCCGCCACGTCCAAAGAAAAAAAGAAAGAAGAAATCCGACATCGCAACGTCTCTGGAGGGTTTGACTCAGGATACGAGTAACGTAGACCCTCCAACGGAAGCGAGTGTAACACCGCCACGTCCAAAGAAAAAAAGAAAGAGGAAATCCGACATCGCAACGTCTCTGGAGGGTTTGACTCAGGATACGAGTAGCGTAGACCCTGCAAAGGAAGCGAGTGTAACGCCGCTACGCCCTAGACATCGCGAAACGAGCCAAGGCAGTATAGCCAACTCTCAGGAGAGCTTAACTGAGGATCTGCAAAACTTAGATTTCAAAAGAGAAGCGAGTGCGACACCTCCGTCTCCGAGACATCGTAGAACAAGCCAAAACAGTATAGGAAGCTCACAGAAAATTTTTACTCAAGAGCCGAGTAGTGTTGATTCTGCACAGGATGCAACGGTAACGCTTATGCGTCCGAGAAAACTGAAAACTAGTCAGACTAGTACCGTCAGTTCCGTAGACTCTGCAAAGGAAGCGAGTCCACCGCCGCCACGTTCAACGAAGAGAAAAAACAAAACCAAGATCGCCAGTCCTCCAAAGAACGTAACCCAGAATCTCACTGATCTGGTTTGCAAAAGAGAACCAAGCATGACACCGCCGCGTCCTCGAAAAAGGAAATCGAGCGTGGCCAGTCCACTGAAGGGCTTGACGCAGGAGTTGGAAAATTGCATGATGAACGTCGATTTCGAGCGGTTGTGCGAGGAGATCGACAACGACACGGAGTCACCGAGTTTCACATTCGAGACTGTACAGTTGTTAGATGATTACGACGATTGCAATCCGGAAGCGAAAAACAAGATATTGTCGAAGATTCTCACCTCCCCCAATTCGAAAACGGACGAGGAAGCTCCGAGGAGCGTCGAGCACATTGGCTCTAGCGAAGATCCGCTCGACTACGATCCACTGTATATAGCCGAAGCTCAGGATAACGTGACCGCGATCCCCTCAACATCGAAGAGGAAAGAGAAGACGGGAACTAAAAAAGCAGGAAATGAAAGAAAAAGCCTCACGGTCGATAAATCAATTGAAGAAAGTGAAGGAAGAATCGATAAAGATGATAGATTGGAAGAAGGGCCCCGACGTTCGTCACGACCGAGGAAAAAGCGAGTAACCATGACGATGTCGGACTGGGAAGAGGAAGTCGATCTGTCGGACAAAGCCGCCCA
The DNA here is from genome assembly GCA_964017025.1 of Stenichneumon culpator. Lineage (NCBI taxonomy): Eukaryota > Metazoa > Arthropoda > Insecta > Hymenoptera > Ichneumonidae > Stenichneumon > Stenichneumon culpator. The sequence continues at coordinate 22,971,483 of OZ024768.1, read as the reverse complement.
AGTTCCGAACAAAGCTGAAAGCTCCAGCGAAGATTCGCTCGACTACGATGCACTGTACATAGCCGATGATGAAGATAACGAGTCCATGACCCCCGCGACTTCGAAGAGTAAAGAGAAGACGGTAACTAAAGAAAAAGGGAAAAAAAGAAAAAGCCTTCCGGTCGATAAATCATTTACGAAAAGTATAAGAACAATCGATAAGGATGGTACATTGGAAGAAGGGACACGACGCTCGAAACGAACGAGGAAAATGCGAGTATCCATGACTATATCGGACTGGGAGGACGAAGTCGATCTGTCGGACGAAGCTGCCGAAGTTGCGGAAAAAGTTAAAGCCGCTAAGAAAAAAGAACGTTTGTCTTCGAGAACTTGGGATGTAAGTTTTCATTTCTGGAGCTTTGGTTCAAACCCTCGAGAGTATTCTCTGTATTCTAATATTTTTCGTATTTTACTTGTGTCCAGAAATTGAACAACATCGTCGTTCAATTGAGGCACGAAGTTCTTCCGCAGCATGACATCGAGCCCCGAGCGGGAACTGCTCCACTCACTTATGAACAGCAATGCAAGTTCCTCGATTACGCGTCACTCAACAAGGACGTATACACCACCGCGGAAGACGAGATAATAAAAAGAAATTGGAACGCCTTTTGCGAAGTAAGCCGTCTCATTACAGTCTTGAAATATTGTTTATTAATTGCAGATTACTTTCTTTTCATTTAAAGGACCACGATTGGGATCCTCAAAATTACAGGGTGTTCCTTCAATTCAAACACGGTGATCATCTCATCATGTCTTCCGTGGAAGAGAGACGAAAATTCGTGCAATTTTTAGCTGACGGGTTGCCAAATCGACCGCTTTTCAGTGTTTACAACAGATTCAAAAAAATCTACTCGGAATATGCTGACGCCGGAGAGTGGTAAGCTAAAACTATTTTTTTTTTTTTTTTTTCGAAACAAAAAACTTCGAAGTCTATTGAATCGTGAGAGTTTGCTGTAAACGTTACAAATGTAAACTTTTCCAGGTATTCACCGGAAGAGGATAAAAAGATTTTAGCCTACATGTTGCACAATCCAGAGAAAAAGCCGGAGACAAAATTCGCCGAACTCTCCAAAGTGTTGAGGAGACCTCGAGATTCAATTTGGAAGAGATATAAGAATCTTAAGCAGAAAGAAGTTTGGCATGAGAAGTCAAAGAAAGGTAATTCATAGGTTGTATACCAACTGTCGATCCGCTCAGCATTGCATTCACTGGACGACATTATTTTTTCTTGCCATCCATTTTTTAGTGATGATGAAAGTCGAGTGGGATTTGTCTCTCGTGACCGAGTTCATAACGAAGCTGCTTGACGTGACGATAAGCGATGACTTGATGGAGCTCAAAGACGCTTTCATCCCGATAGTTGTATGGAGGAAGCTGGAAGAAAAAATAGAAATCGATTATAAGTTTATGAAGAGGTCCTGGGAGCAGCAATTTCACTTGCAGTTTTTTTCTCCCGAGCCTCTGTCTGCGAATGCCACGAAGATAAGGCTGATTGAATAGTGAGTACTTGATTACCAAGTTACATAAACAATACAGCAAAACCTGTTTTGACCGTATCATTATTTCTTTTCTTTTTGTAGCATGTGGATGAAAGGCATCAGAGACGGGAGGGAAATTGAATGGCACGTCGTCGTAAAATATTTTGACGGGTGCACTATAAGCTTTCTGAGGAAGATGTTTAATCATCTTACCGCCGAAGCATCAATCGCATTGAAGTCTCGTAACTTGAGTGGTAAGCGTGCCAATACGGACAGAAAATTAATTTTGTCCCGACTTCGATAAAATAACCACATTCTTTGCGTGCAACAGAGGCGGAAATTAACCTATTATTGACCTATGATCATTATTACTCGGTGCGCACGCGCAGTACTTTTTCACTACACCCTAAGTAGTAATATGGCTCATTACTCCCTCTGGAAACCCCATTACTCCCGACGGAATAATGGTCATTCGCGAATATGATGATTTTGCGACACAAGAAATGTGGTTATTATAACGAAATCGAAAAAAACTGTCGTATGCTACATGGGAGGGAGAGGATATTTATCTCGTGCGATTTCTGCCCTCGGTTCGCTCTGGCTGTAAATTTCACGCTCGGCTAAAATCGCGGTCTACCCGCCCTTGCAGCATAATTATTACTTTGTTCGTAATTATATTTTACATAAATGTAACTATCGAATTACAGATATTATGAAGTGGCTGCATGAAATAAAAATTGGTCGTTTGAGACGCAGTCCGAACGATCACTATCTACCGCGGCTTCGTTACGTGGATAGGAGAGTCGAGATTGTACCCGAGGATACGGCGAAAGTCACTTTGATATCGAAACGTGACTCGCTCTATTGATCGATCGGCCTCTCTGCCACGAAGACGAAAATCATCCCGGCTGTGTTTTGCACCTCCAGAGTTTATCGAAGTACAAGTAGCCGTGAGCAGCGTCGCGACTAGAAAAAATGTTGATTCGCATGTATATTACGAACATTATAATTTTATTCCATTATTAAAGATGGAGATTATTTCGTGAAAATAAATTTTAACAGAAATTTTATGGCAATTTTTGTTAATACTTCGTATAGTATTTGATGAAGGTATTAGATCCCGACAATGAGAATGTCGGCTCGCGGTTGTAGGCTTCAGTGTGGATCTCGTTGAAGGATGGCGTGCCATGAAGCAAGTCTTTGTCGGTCCCGAAGTACTCAAACATAGTGTCTTTCGTCGGACCGCGTTCCACGACGTTCTGCCCCATCTCCGGGTGCGGATGACCGCAGATACTTTCTCGATCCGAGTTGTATCTCGACTCGAGATCTCGTGTCTCCATCAAGAACGCCCTGCTCCTCTCCGGCGACGGGGGTGTCGGCTGACGATTATAGGTTTCGGCGTCGATCTCGTTGAAGGTCAGTGTCCTGCAAAACGAGTCTTTATCGCTCCCGCAGTGCTCCCACAAAATATCTTTCTGTGGCTTGTGTTCCATGACACTCTGCAGCGTCGCCGGGCGCGAGTGCTCGCCGATGTTTCCTAGAGTCCAGCTGCTGCTTCGGCGCTCCATCGAGAATACCCCGCTCCTCCCCGATGGCGAGAGTGTCGGCTGACGGTTTTGGGTTTCAACGTGGATCTCGTTGAAGGGCTGTTTGCCGGGAAGTGAGTCTTCGTCCCTCTCGAAGTACTTCATCGGAATGTCTTTCGTCATCGGGCGTTTCACGACATTCCGCGGCATCACCGGGTGCGGGTGCTCGCAGATATTTTTTCCAGGCCAGCTATTGCCTCGACGCTTCATCGAGAGCATCCCGTTCCTCTCCGACATCGAAGATACCTGCTGACGGTTGTGGGCTTCAGCATGGATTTCGTTGAAGGGCGATCTGCCGCGATGAGAGTGTTCATCGGTGTCGAAGTACTTCATCGAAATGCCTTCCGTCATCCCACGTTCCACGACGTTCTGCGGCATCGCCGGGTGCAGGTGCTCGCTGATATTTTCTCCAGTCCAACTGTTGCTTCGACGCTCCATCGAGAACACCCTGTTCCTCTCCAACGACGGGGGTGTCGCCTGAAAGTTATAGCCTTTAGCATGGATCTCGTGGAAGGACGGCGTACCGCGAAGCGAGTCGTCATCGGTTTTGTGGTGCTCCAACGTAATATCTTTCGTCATCCCTCGTTCCACGGCGCGCTGCGACATCGCTGGATGCAGGTGCTCTTCTCGAGTAGAGCTATTGCTTGAACGCGCCATCGAGAACACCCCGTTCTCTTGGAACAATAATTTTTGGGATTGGCTGTTTGCTAATTCCTCGCGAAATTTGTCAATCAAATTCCGAGTCTCGTTGTTGAGGAAACTCTTGCACTTTCTGGCCTTTGGCAAACGCTTGGGCAAAGGATTCGGATTCTTTGGCAAGATGTTTCTGAAGATGAAAAAAAAAAAATTACTCGCATTCACGTTGGCATAAAAGAAACAGGAAATTAAGAAATTTTCTATGTATCTCACTTCTCGATATCCTTGTTGATCCGTTTTTTCAAATTTTCGAAAAAAGTCTCGTCGTCCTCGACGACTCTTTCGGTGTTGGATGCATTCGGTCTTTCATCATGTTTTACGAGTGTGGTTTTTCTCACGTCATTGGAGAGGATAACACGTTTGCGCATCAAAAGATCCGTGTACATCGGTCGGTTACTCTTCGGGCGGCCGTTGTAGTTATCGGAAATTAATGCAGTGGGTCCAAGGTTACCGAGATCGCCGACACGATCCTGATTCGTTTGGTTCGCATTGTGTTCTCCGAAGACGTCCAAGTAACTTTTGCGAGCCTTCTTCGGCACGCGAACAATTGTTGTGGGTGTATGGAAATCATCTGTATTCATTTCCTGGCTAGATATTAAATTATCCAGTTTTCAATGGTTTGTAATACATTTTGCAGTGCGTTTGTACATTAAAAGTTCCGAATCTCACTTCGGTTCATTATTATTCGGGCGACCATTGTAGTTATCGGGAATCAATGCCGCCGGTCTAAGGTCACTAGGATCGCCGACATGATCCAGATTCGCTTGGTCCGCATTGTGTTGTCCGAAGGCATCCAAGTAACTTTTGCGAGCTTTCTTCGGCACGCGCGCAATTGTTATGGGTGTACGGAAATCATCTGTATTCATCTCCTGGCTAGATATTAAATTATCCAATTACTACTGAATTGAATTCAACAGTAAAAACCCTTGGGAGGAATATCACAAGATCGAAAATAAAAACATCCCTGCGACAATAAATTGTTGCGCCTCGAAACCTAACATACAGGAATTACATGAAACAGAACTGATGCCTCTCGAAAATTAAATAAGTTTGAATAATACTCGTTGTACCGACCTGAGGATGATAGATTACCGTCTCATCGCAGTGGCAGCCTCCGAGGAATTGCACGCTACAGTTTTTGTCGCGCGAAAATACACGCAGTCGGTGTCCACCCCCCCTTATAAGTGTGTCGCCCTCGCCGTCACAGTCGACAATGGCGGCAAAGCTGTCATGGCCAGCGATTAAATGTCAGTCGCGACTCTTAACAAATTAATCGCGACGGGACGAGGTATCGTTAACAACAATCGGAAAACATCATGTCTTCGAGCGATCCGGTGGTCGTCGACGAGGGGATCGTCGAGCCGGGTATCGAGCCAGGTGCCTCGGCCGAAACAATGCTCGTCACGACTGACAGCTTTGAGGAATACGAGCAGGAGATGAGCAGCAGCATAGACGACAGACAAATGAAGGAAAGTACAGCCAGCACGATATCCGAGATTCAGGAAGATGTACACGAGCCTGCAGTAACACCGACCAGTCCCGTACCCCTCAAACAAAATAATTCGGTGGACGACGGCGAACTGGTACGTCGCATAACCTCTCGTACCACCTAACTGCGCTTCTCCAATATTTTTCCTCGTTTTTTGAACAATTTTACCTCGTAAAGTTCGAGTGAAATTTTAGGCTTCTCTATGAAATCTATTATTTGTCGCTCCTCTCGAGACATGCAAAGTTTCTTTGAGGTCATTGACACCGTGTCAAACCTATAGCAATGGTGATTCACGGAACAAAAACAATTAAGTAGCGTAACAGAATAATATTGTTATTATTCTTTATATTATATTGTGATTGTTAAATTTGTTACGACTTAAAGAGATTTTGTTTGGTTCATTTAATTGCTCCAAATGTTAGAACGTGATGTATAGGATCAAACTCAAGCCTCGTTCTTGATTACTCTGATGATTTGTTTGAAACCCATTTTTCATTGTTTTTCAGGATGATGCAGCTCACCAGTTATCCCTCAACAACTCTGATGCGGATCCACTGCGTTGCAAAACATGGCTGGCTCAGAGGAAGCACATATTCGTGCTCTCCCAAGCAGGGAAACCTGTGTACTCCAGACACAGCCCGGAGGACAAACTCGTGACAGTTATGGGAGTTATGCAGGCTTTGGTATCTTTCGTTCAGGCTGGAAACGACATGATAAGATCCGTGCACGCGGGCGATACGAATTTCGTTTTTGTCCTCAAAGGCCCACTAATTCTAGTAGCTGTTTCCAAAACTTTAGAGAGTGTGCCACAGCTTGTTTTGCAATTAACGTAAGTTTATTTATAACGATATACTTCGGCTGCTAACGTCGCCGTGAGCCGACGTGAATTGACGAATTAACGGGCCTCACGCTTTGTCTCGTTGCAGCTATGTATATAATCAAATACTCTTCGTACTGACGCAGTCGCAATTGACGCGAGTCTACGATCAGAGAAGAAACTTTGATCTCAGAAGACTGCTGAGCGGGAGCGAACGACTGATAGATCATTTATTGAATTTTATGGATCGAGAGCCTGCTTTTTTCCTGGGTGCCGTGAAATGTTTGCCGCTCATGCCCTCGACGAGGGATTCGATAACCCAAACGATTGTTCAAACTTGCGGCAAAATAAAGGTAACCGAAACACATTATTTTTCCTTCCCTCCTTTACCTCTGATATTATTGCGATTGATGGATGTATGCATTTTTTCAATTTACTAATTTAATTTTTTCAGAATTTAGTCTTCGCGATACTTTTAGCTAATAACCAGCTGGTGACTCTAGTGAGAATGAAAAAATTCTTCATACATCCGGCCGATCTTCACTTAATTCAAAACTTGGTAGACAGCTCGGAATCGTTCAAAGCGGCCGAGGGCTGGACACCTATTTGTCTACCAAAGTTCGATGCCAACGGGTTTATGCACGGGCACGTTTCCTATCTCGCCGAAGACTGCCAGGCTTGCTTGCTACTGCTCACGGTCGACAGGGATGTATTCTCCACGCTTTCGGAAGCCAAACAAGTGAGCCTTTTGTAAAAATTCATTTAAATTTATTCGATCTTCATTTCTCCACGGAGCTTTGAGAATCTAAAATATATTTTTGATCTTTTTTGACAGAAAATCGTCGAAAAGTTGCGACGTACAGACGGTCTCGAAGCGATAAATGAATCGATGCACAGGGCATCAGTTACGACGGCGGACATCGGTTTACCGCAGATGCGTCACGTTTTGTACAAATGCCGAAGTACCGCGCAATTTTGGAGCCCCGGATTTGAGACACCGTACACTACAGACAAAGATATCGAAAGGTCATTCCACTTATAATTAATTTATGAATTTCGTTTTTGTTTTTACGAAATTAAATCTAAATTTCATTGTTTTTAGATTGCTCGGACTCTATCAGTGTCTGCATCACAGATTGCATGCGCCAAGCCGACCGTTGAAATTGATATTTCAACAGTTGGACCGAGAGACGATGCTAGCATGGGTAAGAATTGGGTGAACACGACAAACGAAGAAAATAACTCGCCAGTAACCAAACTTTTTTTTAAGGTAACTTCGGGATTCGAGCTATACGTAACATTCGAGCCTCTGGTCACAAAACCTGCGGCAATAGACGCCGTCGGAATTCTTCTGAAGTGGATAAAGAAAGAAGAAGACAGACTGTTCATTCTCAACTCCCCAACGTTTTAGCAATCTCGGAAGCAAAAGGAAAAAAAATACAAACAAAAACTAGCTCGATAATCGCTGCTGTATCATAGTGTTCTTGTGAGACATTATTTTTAGACCAGTGTTTAAGTATAAAGCGGTATACAGGAAGAAGAAGCACTTCAGCGACGAGGGAAAGCTGGGACACCTCAGAGTTCCGTTTTCCTACTCGTACGTGTGTACATTATATTTTGCTCACTATTTATAATAAACTGAATTACCGTGAGTCCAAACATGAAAAGAAAGAAGGACCTCACGCGTATATATGTATATACATGATTAACGTGATTGGAACAGCATCTATAAACGGGCATACACTAACATGTCGGACGTTAAATAAATCTTCGCGTATAAGATTTTTTATTGTTGCTTCTACATCGGATATTTCGTATCCGTCGGAGACGATCTTTTTTTTATGTTTATCTGTACATACAAATGTGTTTATGACGAATGTGTATGCTGTTGGCTGAGTCGATAGAGTTGATACGATTTGAATGGAAGATCGATATAGTTTTTCGGTTGTACGCAGATGGCGCCGACATTACCGTAACGTTAACTACGGGTAAGCTACAATGTGGCGTATTTGCGAATAAACCACAACAAATAAAAAACACCGCAAAATGTTTTTCTTTCTTTTAATTTTCGTTTAATTCGTTACCTCGACGGATCGTAGTGTAAAAAAATCCCTAATGTCTAGTCCGGTCGCGATCTCTTCTCCTGTCTCGTTCGCGATCCCTTTCCCGTTCCCGATCTCTTTCGCGGTCCCGATCGTCCCTTCGGTAACGATCCTTTTCCCGCTCCTTGTCCTTGTGCGACGACGAGTGCCCTTTCGGCGACTTGCTCCGCTTTCGATCTCTGCGATCACGTTCTCTGCTGCGCGACCGAGCTTTCTCCCGATCCGATTTCTTGTCCGAACGAACGTGCCTCTTGTCGCGCTCCCGGTGACGCTCGCGATCTCTATCATAGTCGTCGGGCCTCTTGCGAGCTTCCTCCTTCGGCGGCGGCAAGTCCTCGTCCTCTGAACTCTCCATACCCTCGTCCATGTCATCTTCCAATGCTGATATCTTACCCTCTGTACAATAATTACGAACATTCTTTATATGACTGTAATGTTTGCTGGTTTCAAATTGCAATATAATTTCACAGAACTATGTACCTAATTCGTTATTTTCCTCGAGTACGTGTCGCTTCTGTATCCTTGGTAAGATAACATCGCAGGATCTCTCCTCGCGCAGTAGATTGTCGATAAATTCATCCATGTGAATAAGTTCAAACTGGCCTTGCTTGTTCTGATGTCTGAGTTTTCTATTGTCATTGAACAACGGCTCCAAATATTTGTATACGTCCAGCGACGTCCCTGTGAGTCTCATGTACAGTGCACCCAAAGCGCGAACGTACTTGAATTCCTCGTTTTTGATAAATTCTACAATGATGTCTTTCTCAGGTTGAATTTGGAGCATCTTCAGGATGAGACAGAGAAACGGTGTGGGTTTCACGTTGCCGCCGAAAACACCGCCGGTATATCTTTAAGATAAAAAAATGCAATTATTACATTCTTCGAACACGATCTTTGCATTGGAGTAAACAACAATATATATGGCTTTGAGGTTAGAAAAGTTACACCGCGATACGCACCTTAATTCCATGGCTTTGTCGACCAGCAATTCCGCTGTTAGGGCGAAGCATTCTTCCTTCCAATATTTTGAGTCGTAAATCCGCGATCTTATGATTTTCTCGACGAGATATTGCGGATTCGTTCCGCGAATTGATTTGGCATCTTTCACCGTGCGATTCGCCATCGTTGCTGGCGAACCGCTCGACCGCGATTGGATCAGGTGTTCAGTTTTGTTTTTAATCCCGGGTTAGTTCCAATATTGCCCGCGGTACTCCAAGTCGCGCTCTTGGGGTGTCCGCGGATCTTTCGAAATGCGAAATAAATCCACAGTAAATAGATTTCATTTCGCTCGCCTACGCGTGTGAATATCAATTGCCGACGGCTGCGATTCAATCCTTGTTGTTCTAGTAATGACATTCCTTTAGTCCCAATAACATTTTTACAATAAATCCGCGAACAAAAATTCTCACGGAATTTTTTTTTTTTGCTCAAAATTTCAGTTACTTCCGTATGAAGAAGGGACGCTGGCGCGTGATTTGGAATTTACTCGATATTTGAGGATCTGAATAGTTTATAGAATCAAAATTTCCTCGTGGGCACATGAAACGTATATATAATAGAATGCTTCTTGACTTTTTATCGCAGAATATTTAAATGATGCTTTGTTAATCAAATTTTTTTTTGCTTGGAAAGTGTGGTGATGTAGTAGTGCGGGAGTGCGCTGTGAGGTGGTGCTGTGGTGCAAACTTGGGATGTCCGGAGCGCAAGGATTTTGCCTCCCAGTAAAGGACGCCTCGTCGATTACAGACTTGCTGACTCTTTGTCCAGGATCATTCGAAAAATCATAGATTAAAATTAGAAGTAAGTCGCTTCAATTGTTATACCTCCGACGCTTTAAACAGTCCGTAGGGGCGCCGGTTGAAATTACTTCATTGATCGCTCGCTCTCCCGTATAGTAAAATACGCTGGCAGGAAAATAATGAACAGCTCTCTCACGTTCGTCAAGTATATATTCAGTACGACTAAACAACATTTCAATAGTAGACGATTTTTCCCAAAATATCGTTTATCTTTTTTTTCATTTACTTCTCAACAAAGCGACGTGTTCGTGCGTTAAAAAACTATGCAATTGCGATGAAAAATATATAATATATAATATCTATAATCTAGGATTCTAGATTCATCTCAAAATTAAATAGTAATGATTTTCATATATTACGGCCAAGGAACGTTTTTTGTTGCTTCGACCGATTTAACATTTTTTGCTTTCGTGTTTATTGTTTTCTGTGCATAAGCTGCTGACTTGCCCTTGCGCGTGGCTACGGCCGAACGATTCTACGATGAATCGACGAGAAACGCTGGTACGCGAAAATCGGATGCTGTCGAAAATGAATTTTTTTGGTTTTTTAATTCTCAATCATAACGATATAAAAGAAAGTTTTATCGATTTGGTATAAGCCTGGCCCAGATGCGAGTTTACCGGTAACTTCATCCCGTGCGTAATTTTATTCGCGATAAATATATATAACACCAATGTAAATCGACCGACGTTTCTCATATTCATCTCGCAAATTGAAAGCGGCCCGTCGAGCGAATCGTGCTCTTTCTTTCTTTTTTCGCAAATTTTCGACAAACGAAATTTATTCGCTGACGAGAATCTCGTAGTCGGGAAAGGCGACCTCGGCACCACCGTACGGGATGTACAGCACGTTGTGGGACGGCTGAACCTTGCCTATGGTTAGCGTGCCCTCGTGATGTACGCGCCCTACGAAGAGGGGCTCACCGTCCTCGGTCTCGCCTCCCGGAACCGCGTTCGACGGGATGTTTCCGCCGCTCGTCGCCACCCATCTGGGGTTGCAGCCGCACAGAACCTGCAATAAAAATTTTTTAATTTAGACAACGGTACATATTTTATTTGCGCTCTTTTCAAGAATCTGTGCAGCAAAAACGTATCAGTCGAGTCAATAGTATGATCATACGATCATAGCGTCATTACTGAGATATATCATTATCAGTATTAAGATAAAAATTGACTTTGTAAATAGTTTAACCACAGTTAAAACGCCAAGGCATAGAATAAGTCTCTCGTACAAAAAAAAAATAAAAAACAATTGTACTGTAAGAGAATCCGGCGTGCCGTGAACTTCCGGTCGACCCTCGATATTTCCTTACCTGGTAGTCAGTCTTGCCGTGCTCCTCGCCGCCCCACGCAACGTAGCACACGGAATGACTCGGTTTGACCTTTCCGGGTATGAGAGCACCTTCGTGCTTGGCACGTCCGACGAAGAGAGGTTCTTCGTCCCGTCCACCCTCGACTGAGCCCGGCGGTAACATGCCACCGGATGCGTCGCACCAGCAAACGCTCCCGGCTACGAGTTCCGCCGGAGCGGAGGGCGCCTGCGTGCCCGGATCTGCGAAAACGTATGATTTAGTTGCGTTGAAACAAAACAACAATAAAAAAAACACACACACAAAACAGATTCTTAAATGAAGTCGCTGGCAAATGCAGTTATTACGAGGTGAGGTCACGACTGTTATTTTTTCTGCAAAAGTATGAACCCTCGACGACGATGGAGCTGCACGGTTAATGATAAATACACCCAAGTAAAGCGAAAAATGAAAATTTCGTACTCGAAATTTAAGATTTTAACAATTATTTTTTTTTTTATTTTTATAATAGTTTCTGAGAACAGGGTACGAAATTTTGATTTTTTCGACCGCTGAAACACACAAGATAATGTAAGGAGATATCCCACAAACTCGTATATAGAACGCTCTCATAACGTTTGAAAATCGATACGCCCATTGCCACATGCGACATGCAACGGATAGATCAGTGCAATCGATACAGTGCAAGAATTACATCAGTTCGAAGCGATTCGGTACGTTCGTACACACAAGCGTGTCGTGTCGAAAAGTCTTGTGCGAACATTAAATTGCCGTTTGTGCTATTGAATCTGAAAGGTCACGGTATAGTCGAATCAGAGCAGCAAGTATGGGTACGTGTACATAAAAAAAAAAAAAATAATAGATACGTCGCGAGCCAGCATGTCTATACAACAAAGGTTGCGCCACCAAAGCTCAGTGGAGTAAATTTGACACATTTTTTATCGCGTACGATGTTTTTCTTACAACATCAACAGTTAACCGTGTTAAAATATATATATATATATATATATATATATAGAGAAGATTTTTAAAAAAAGGTTTCGATAAAAATTACATTTGGGGCCAGGGGTGAAAGCAGTCTTGGATTTTGTAGAGCCTGCCGGCACTTGATGATGATGACGCTCGAATTGAAGCTTCCAATTTCCGGTCGCGCCCCAACCGGTCCGCACGCCGACGTGACTAATACCAATTGGTTTCGGATCCGTCCACTCCATCACAACCGGACCCCGCTGGTCGCCCGATCTCACGACGATGTGACCGTCGAGCCAGGACACAGAGAATTTCTTGTATTGGCTTGCGCTCATGAGATTCGGCGTGTTTACGCGAACCTGGCGTACAACCCGAATTTAATTTTGAGGAAATAGTTATTCAATTATTTTTGTAGATATAAATTTAGATCCGAAAGCATCCATTTGTTCCGGGAAATGATTGATAAAATTTCGAGTTTCCAATCTTTTTTGTTTTGTTTATTTTTTTTTCTTAAATTGAGATAGGCAGAGAAATAGAGATAATTGAAGCAATCGGTGGCGAACCTTGTCGGGCTGTTTGCGATCGTATCTGATGACTGATGCGGTGTTGTCCCAACCACCGAGCATTATTTCGTACATTGGGCTCGACTCGCCCTTCGCATTGGTCAGGGCAATGTGGGCGTTGCTAGGTGCTTTTATCTCCAGGGTCAACGCGGCACCGGGCACCGGGTGAAACTGGTACTTCAGATTGTCGGCAGTCTTAACGTTCTTACGACCTTGCGTGATTGAATTGAAGCGTGATACATTTTTATGACTCCAAGTGTTTCCGTTATAGACCCTACAATCGTCACGTCGTGTCGCGTCGTCATTTATTTATTTTACTTTCGTACGTTCGAGAGAACCGATTTTCATCACCGTACCTTTTCCAAACGATACAATAAAATAATGTGGATACGTGCACGAAGTGTGGAGCGAATACGATTTGCATTCCCAGGCAATGATAAAGGCATTCGTAAAAAAAATCGAATGTCTGAAGATAAATTCTTCAATTATTATATATAAATTACGTACGACCACCGTAACCTCCGATACACCTGGCTGTGCAGGCCACAATGCACGAGAATCCGGAACAGAGAGTTTTTTTTGTTTTCCAAGGAAGAAACAATAATATCAGTTACTACCGTTTTCCCCTTGCAGCTTAAAAATAATCTACAGGCTCGTCTATATACATAATAAACATTCAAAAGAAGAAAAAAATTAAATCAACTGTAAGTTCTCCTTGGTGCTGCTAGTTCTGCAATCAAGTAGTTTGAAGTAGATTCGCTGTCGAGTCGCAATTCCCTTATCGATTAACGTTACTCACCCTCGATGACCCAATCTCCGGTCGCGCCCCAGCCGGTGCAGACACCGAAATAGGCGATGCCGAAGGGCTCCGGGTCGTGGTAAGACAGGAAGGGACCTTGCTCGCCCTCACGACCAACGGTCACGCTACCGTCGTGCCATCTTATCCAGAAACCCCGGAAATCGTCGTTCGTCAATACCGACGGAGTGTCGGCCTCCGCGACGTCCGGCTTCGTTCTGTTCTTGCGAATAACAGATTTGTTGTTTCCCCATCCACCGATGAAGACCTGTGATCAATTAAATTCTGCAATTCCAATTGCTCGCAAAGAACAATATTTCCCGCCGTACATTTCTTATTGCTTACAAACATTGCCAAAGATTGATTATTGTTTTTATCAACCCTAGAACTCATGTATGAGGTGAAAAACGATTCTCGTCGATATTTTTTTTTAATGCAATTTTTTCTATTTTCGTTACGTTTTGGACTTTAAGTGCAATTTTCACGCCCTTAACTTCCATAAAACCAAATTTGCCGAATGCTATTCCCTTCCTTATTGAAGAACGTAGAGATTCGCATGCGGGGAAACTCCATTCACTACTCATAGCACACTTTCACGTAGAAGAAACGCGTGGGGTGGACATCTAACTCAGTCATGAGTTCGTAGGTAAAAAAATTATACATTCGGTACAGGGTTCGTATCAATTTTGAGAGAAATGTGTATTTTTTAAATTCAATAAAATTCGATGGATCTTACCTCGTACATGGGTTCTCCCTCGCTGGGCCCGGTGGTCAGGGCGATATGCGCATCGTTGGAAGCCTTGATGCGGAATTGAATCTGCCCACTGGAGCAAGGGTAGAACTGGTACTCCAGCTTGTCAGGGGTTGATAGTGCTGAAAAAAATGTATATATATATATAACGATAAATCTTTCAGGGAAAAAAATTACTTGGACACTTGGCTCGAGTCCAAAAGGCAGGGTCCATCTATTCCTTGAATACATTTTTAATCGTTATTGTTCCAAGTACCACACTTAACGATAGTGTACGATGTGTGGCGCCGCAAAGTCCAAACTTCGACGACCAGCGTCGAGGTCGACGCTGGGGCACTGCAGAAGTTTTCCTCGGACAAGCGCAAAAGTAGGACGTCGAAGGAATCTTTCCACAGGAGACCGATCGATACGCGGACATACTTTATTACGCCAGTCACGGACGGAAGATCGTTGTTGTCCTAAAGCGAATTAGCAACTCGTCGCGACAGCTTCCTCAAGGACGCTTAGCGTCCGTTTTACGAGCGACCATAACAACTACTTCGATTCGTTTTTTCAATGTTATTATTATTTTTATGGTATTAACCTTTCCATTTATTTTACGAACTGCAGGGTCAGGCAAATAAATGAAGATTGCAGCCCTCATGAAAATGAACAAAAAATCGAGATAGCAAATATTGATCAATGCTTGTGCCCCGAGTAGTTACAACTAGTAAATAGTAATGCTCCAAATAGTTACCATTCATCAATTGTAGTGTTATAAATAGTAATAATTAGGTGATAGCAATACGCCAAACGATTGCAATTGCTTAATAGTTACGTTCTCAATATATACAATTGATCAATGGTAATGTTTCGAGTGTTTATAATTCGCCCATGGTTAGGCTCCGAATGGTTACCCTTCACCAATGGCCAAAGGACGAATAGTAACCATCAAAAGTGTCTATGATTCACCATTCATACTATTCAGAGCGAATGGTTACCACTGATACACCATTCAGTTCACCATTCAGATTCAATGGTAACCATTTAACGACCAATGATTGATTTTCACGAGGACTAGAAACCCTCATTGGATGAAGATTTGTTTTCCTCGATGTTTCGTCCGCGAACATAAAAACAGTTTTATCTATGCGACACTATGTATCTCCGTCCAAAATGTCGGGCGTTAATGTTCGTCGGCGATAAACAGTCTCCCTCGCGGGATAAGCAAAACCCGGTGTCGCCCACATGGGTCTGCATTAAAAGGCTGGCCGAATCGAGTCTACAGTTGCGCAACGCTCATTATCTTTGCTGAATTGTATACAGTTTCACCTTAGCTATGTCTATTCCAAGACCGGTCGAGGAAAAAAATGCGCGTTCAGAGCTTCGAAGTTTGTGCTAAAAATAGGCGTGGAATGACTTCCGATAGTTAATGTATGTTTACAGCGCTCGAATTTCGATTATTTTGCAAAAACAAAATCGCAGTAACGATATCTGCATTGTTGGCTCGAACGAAAATTTATTCTTGATTCCGAACGGACTTCCGTTTTGCCCACTGTGCCTATTTATTTTTCTCCCGGGATACAAAAACTTTGAAACTTCCATTCGATTATTTTTCGGTCTAGTTATCCGTGCTGTGCCACCTACCCAAATATTTCACGGCTTCCTTGGTCTGCCGCCTGGAGCCCATCAATGTGCAAATCGCGAAGGCTAGTAAGATTTTTATAAAAAAATTCTTTGGCAGTGTCTCGTTTATTTCTTGAATCGCCGATGCGAAGTGCAGTTTCATCTCTGTTGTCGTAACGAACTTAGCCGTTTCTTTCTCTCATACACACACACCCGCAAATAATAAAACGCGCGTTGTTATATTTCGTCAAGCTTCAAAACATTTTTCTATCGTCGCAGTCAGCTTCGCCGAACCAATGTCGCTGGCGACCATCGCGCGTCTACACTGTTGTCCCAGCGTCGTTGTTTGCCCGAGCCGGGTACTCGCGTGAACGGTGACGAGTTTCACGATGAACCGCCGGCAAGATTACGAACGCAATATTTATAAATAGTCCGTCCAGTCAAGTATACAGACCGAAGCCGCTGAATCGAAGCTGACATCATAATATTATTGTGCCGATGATGTCGTAGACCCCGGGCAAGCTCCTTTCCAGTTCGCCTCCCTAAGTTCGTTCGAAAATAGCGTCGAGCATTCCCGAAGGCAAAACCGTATCCTATAACGCTATAGTTTATACTATTGAACTCTTCTACATATATATTTTTTTTTAATTTTTAAATTCATAAGTAAATTTTTTTCTCATTTGTAAATGCTAATTGCTCGTTAGTCATGCCAATTAATTGCTCCGCCTCGCAGAGTTAAATCGCAATAGTCCGTTGAAGATTCCATTACACGATAAATTTTGCAATCGCGATTTACCATTCAGCTCATCGTTGTTCCCACTGCGTCGGAGCGCCCGTCCGGCCTTTCGGTGCGACTCGGCCGTGGGGACGAACCCATGGCGTTGACAAGGTCACGTGATGTTGTTTACCCATAAATCCCCTCCACTGATTTTTCTATTGTCGGGCCGACAGCAATCTACTACTTGGAATCACCAACGCCGTACACTATACGTGACTCGAGAAAGGAGCGGTTTGAATAATCGATGCCGTTGAAAACATAGTACCGGTGGCTGAGAAAGAGTGGCGTGGGTCATAAGCGTTAACCTCGCTCGATCCGTACGTCATCGAAGTGATGTCAGAATTATTTCAGTGGCCAACCATTATCACACCGTACATAAAACACCGTCATCGAGTTTTGTATTTTTTGTTTATTAATTTTATTTGAGACGAAATCACGTGACGGAGCCTGAGTTGGCAGAGATAGCGGCATTGGTCTTACGGTGGAGCGAGAGACAGCGCCAGAGAACGTGTATCACTTCTTAACTATCCTGCGTAGTTATCATAGTCGACAACGCATGTCGGGATGAAGAAGGGTTCGGCCGGTCTCGAAGCATGCATTTTATTACGATAAAAATGATGATCTCAGCGCTCCCGAGGTCAAATATATTATTTGCGTTTCGCAGCTATCTTCGCGCCGTCCGAAATTGACCACCGGTGGAATTATTAAGGCAATATTTTTTTCGATATATTCCCCAAAATATGGAGCTCAAATTTTGGCGGTAAAAATTGGAAAAACAATCGAAGTGGAAACGGAAAATTCTTTCGAACGGTTTTTTTCGATCCGGAGGCATGAATCTGACTGGCGATTGCATCGGAATTCTGGGACGGAGATTGACCCAAATTTATCTCGCGAATTAATCAACGTCAGTGACGATCCAGGGCGTGCTAAGTTTGCAATTAACATAACAATGCTAGAATTAGAGTAATCGAGGCAATCCGGGATTGCGCAACGTTATGCGAACGAATCTCGGTGCTGTATTAACTCTAGCTGTACATAGAGTCAGCATCTTTGGGCAATGAGGCACGTTACGTCTCCGTTATACGTATACGCACAAGTTCACAGATGAATCGACCTGGCTATTAGAGGCCATGACTAGCTATTGTGCTAAACTAGTGCGACTACTTCTAAGATTCGTCGAGGCCAAAAGAAACTTATTTTGCACGGGTGATTCAACTGTACTGTTAACGCCCCCGCATCCCAGAGTATGCGTGCCGATAGGAATAATGTATGCAACTCGAGACCGTATCGCTCGGTGTAATACTCGTCGATCCTTTTTTTTTTCTTCACACTCTCGAGTAAACGCCGCACTGTCGTTGACCTCGGGTAGCGACGACCGTATAGGACTTTCGCCGAGTCCTAAGTATCAACAGCAGCATAGTAACAGTCTAGCTGCCGAGCAGTCCCGTTCGATCGGATGACGGAGCTCAATTCTCCCCCGGCGGAACTCTCCTCGGCCATCGAGCAAAGTACCCCCAAACCGGAAGTCTAATGACTGCGACGCTCCGGATAGATGCACCAACCGAGACTGGTTAGGGATTAACGAACGGAAGAATTATCGAATCGTTTCTTTTTTGAACAATCGATTATTTATGCTCAATTAAAAAATGTATAATATTGGAAATAGGCAAAATAAAAATTGTAGACAAAGTTTGATTGAGACAGTTTCTAAAATCTGGGACTTGCATGGTGAAACTAAAATTCAGAGCTATTATTATTATTATCCCATTTCCAGTTAGCTATTTTATAAACTATTTTTGGGGATTTGCTTATTCTCGGAAATAAAAATACCCAGAATGGTAGAATATGTTTGCACAAGCTTGAATAAAATAAAAGAGAATTTGACGCTTCCTTTAAGGATATTTGGTTCAAAATGCGTGTTCGTTCGATCGCTATAAAAATTTGCTACTTTGCAGGCAAAGACGCGCTGCATCGTTTTCAATTTTTTCGGTTTTTTTTTAACCATGTAGTTTTTTTGTAATCGGTGAACAAAGTTATGTAAGGTACCATGTAAACGTTTCGGAAATCGGACAGTAATGACAGAACGTAGTGATTTTCGTCGCCGATTTCTGTTACAATCGAATAAAAAACCTACCGCAGCACAGTATATGACCCTGAAGATATCTGCATGACATCACATTTCATCGTTGGCAATGATCTGTGAATGCACTGCGTTAGGAAGAAAAAAATTGTTCACGCGTAGAATTTTATTCGCTAAGTGAACTTCCGCGAGCGAAGTTTGTGCGATCCAAAACACAGCCGTTACAACTTCAATTTCGGCTCATGCAGATATCTTCAGGGTGATAAAAGTATCACACAGTTTGTGTCCAAATTTAATAAAGATTCGAATATCCTTAAGGCGAATAACGATGTCAAGATGCTGCGATACGTCAATGTTTAGCCGCATAGAAATATCGATTTTCCTTAGACGAGAAGCCGCATCCATAAGATGTTCGGTGAGTTGGCTTCGAGTTGCGAAACGCAAGCTGGAAGGCGTTGTGCGCAAGGACAAGAGCGTGAAATGGACGGACGAATGACGCGAGCCTAGAATAGAAGCATCGTAAGAGAAAAGCCGGGTCGGCCGTAGAGAAGCACCAGTGAACAAGCACGCGGCACCAAACCATACATTCCGATAGCAACTACGGAGATATACATTCCGTGGCGCTGTTCCGAGTTATAAAAATTAATTCAACTATAATCGTCAACGGCAAACAGGTTTTCCGAGGTTGATTGCCATTACATAAATTCAATCGATCTTTCGAGGCGTCTTAACGTATTATCGACCTTCCTTGTCCGGCTTGATTAATCTGCCAGAATAGAAACTATTTGCAACTTAACTCGCGAAGCCGGTTTTGACATTATTTTTCTTCAATTTTTTTAATGTTCTCTTCTTTACCTAATAACAAGTCTTATTTCGATGGCTTGGAACGATCCAACTACGCGATCGAGCAATGCCGGCCGGTCGATTCGCTTGTCAAACCAGCAACCCCGCCCTGACTATATTTAGATGCGGGTCCTATTGAACTTCACGCATTCCACTACGCGTTCTATCGAAAAATAATCTCTAGCCTCTATTTTCTATACTCATATTTATCTTCTTTTTTTAAAACAGCTTCCCCGTTATCCGCGAATGTAAAACTTTTTACCGGCAGATACCAACGCGACGGAGTTTACGTTCGTATATTTTTTTCCGGTATAATATTTCATTGCTTTCGCCGGTTCGAATTATTTCTTAGAGGGGATTATTGTCTTCTTAATTATTATAAGATTTTGTTGACCGATAAAGGGTTTTACATATATTTTTTTTACTTACAAACGGCCATGTTGACTCCACAAGAAAAGATATCCTCACAAGTGATGCTAACTCTTCGAGACTCGAACTTGTACTGCGACTCTTCTACTCTGACTCTCTTCTCTCGATTCTCTCGCGTTCTCCGAGCGTTCGTCCTCGCGACTGCGCATGCGCCAACTACTACTGTACTTTACAGCGCAAGCAATTCGCAAATAATTACTAGCTGAATATAGTCTGACTCATCGGATAGTGTGACGACGATGTAGAAGCATGCGAACGAACCGATCGCGATGTAGGATGGAATATTTTATTTTTTTCCTAGAATATCGCGAGAATTGACGATGCTGATGACTTTTCTATCGAACGAGACTGTCAGTCACCTGTCTCTATTTTCTATAGGAATCATAATAATATGTGTCGAATAATCTGGAACGATTAATTCCACAACTTGTGACATGCGACTTATGACTCATTATATTACAATTCGAACTATCGTTTTAATCTTTGTCGGATTAATTAATCTAAGCGACTTATTCGTACTTCAGCCGGATTGGGCGAAAAAAACATACGGACATCGCTTTCGTCAATATAATTAAAATTCCATCGGAATTATGTCACCGATTGTCGGCCATTCGAAGAATCAGGTGATCCTCTTTTAGCGAGTATGCATTTTTGTTTCCGCAACCCACTGAGACCTTGCGCGATGATTAAGAAGAGCGTAATAACTAATGGCGATTCGCATGAATCATTTGTCTATGTGGGCGACGAGTATATGCGATGTTGAGAAGTTGTTATTCTCTTGCATACAATTCTGACGTGATAAAATTTGACCCAATGTCATTTTCGACGAAGTTTGACCTTATAGACGTCCCATAAATCCATCAATTCACATTCACATGCCAGAGTGAATTAAATAATAATAATAATAAAAATTGTCCTCACTTGAAATAAAAGAATTAAATGAATGACAATAGAGGCATTTTTTTGGTGCTTTATTTTTAGTTTTCGATTCAAGTGATCCTCGATCGGATGATAATTTTTTAATTTAAAAGAAATTGTTAAAATCAGCAAAATTAAATTTCCGCCGCGATCTACATTACGAACCGCGGAATTTTTCGCGATCCGTGCTCAATTCAGTATTTAACATCATTGACTCAAGAAGACGTTCACTTTGTCGACTTACTAGTTGCGGGCAAGTTCACGAAGTAGCTTCAATCGGTTAAACTGTTTTGCCAACAGTAGACAAAATTTTATCGACCATCGGGGTCGGAAGATGGAAACAAGGGTTCCTAATTTACCGACATTTTCGTTCGGAATTCACAGCTCTCTGATGAAAAATAATCTCTGTCGACTTGCAATGATCGCTCCGCGACGTGTGCATTAAGAATGTGACTCTTCACCCACAGACAGATGTACAATATCCAGCTGCGAGTTCATCGACCCGCCAACACCGCACATATTTTTACTCATTAACACCACGCATGTGTCCGATAGTAGATTTTCAAAAATATCTAAAATCATTTTTTTTTCGAAAGTTTTTTTTAATAGCTCGGGTCCAACCGGACCATCACATAGTGTTCGAGGGTCAACATTATTACACACTGGGTCACACCTTTCTCTTCGGCTCCGCGACGAGTTTCACTCCCGTACAATTTTTTTTCCCATCCATCCGACGCTCCTTGTTATTACGGTAGGAAAATTATGGCATGCCATCGAGCCATCGAGATCGCCGAGCGAGCCACTAGTGCCTAACCTCCATTCAGTCTCATCAATTGCGTACGCGTGACCGCAAATCCAATGAGAGTTCTTTCTTTTATTATCGGCTCAACGATCGTTGATTATTCCCTATCGGCCATCAGTCGCGGATATCAATTAGAACGTCGCGGATGTACTTGATGTTGACAAATCCTCTCTCCATTCACACAAAGTTCAATCTCGGCTGTAACGAAAAAAATGGGGCAAGATGGACATCCAGCGGACCACAAAATAAATAAACCGGAAGCTGCTCATTAAACGGATGAAAATACCTCATCTAGTGTATTTTTTCCTATCGGCACTTTAGATTGTTCGACGTTCTGTTTTTGTCCCAAATAAAACGAAAACAGTCCCGGAATGCACGATCAATTTTTTCGAGGGCTACGGGAACCTTTTCTCTTTCGTTCGTAGTAACAGTCGTAGGCTTTCGTCGCGCCGTCACGCCCTAATCGTTTAATCAAGTCCACGAGAGCGGTCGGACGAGCGCCTAATCGCCGACAATGGATGTCAATTGCAGCGCACTGTAGCGAGATCGAATCAGCATAATTTATGAGCCGTTGTTTCTAATCAGGGCGGATGGAAAATCGATAGAGCAACAAATAGAATCTTTTTTTGTCTTATAGAATGGTAACTTTTTTGTGTAGAATAGACATTATTGTGCCTTGTGCGAACCAGTTTTGGCTTTACCATGCACGTTCTCCGTCTAGTGTATATATATGTGTGTGTGTGTGAATGCTGCTTCAGGTGAAAGGTTTCGAAACACTTGTCGGAGTGTAGTAACCTCGGGCTGGAGAAGTTGGACGTACGAGGAACGAGCGCTGGAATAATCGCTCGGGAGCTGCTAACCGGTTTTCGAGTATAGAGTCAAAGACGTCGGGGATAGCCGCGGGATAAACAACAGTTTTATTCACTCGACGAGCCTGCGGCGAATGAGCCAGAGCGGGCACGTGATGCCGTCACGGATTCAGGGTACGAAGTTCGCGATGGAACTTCCCAAACCGCACCATCTATATATTTTAACCAGTAGACAGATCTGCCGATTTTTTTTACTTCTTATTTATCGGTTCGTTTTACCTCGCATAATCATTGGAACACGTGGTGTTTATGAGAAATTGACGCGGACTGTTCGTAGAGCAGGTACTAACGAGTTTTTTTTTTTGCGATTTCGGAGTGACCTTAGTCCAGTCTTGTTGCCGTAAAAGTCTCTGTCGCGGGCTGGACCGCAAACTCGGCGATACGAGACAGATAAGGGTACGCGAGTCTTCTAAGAAAAAATAGCATATTTCTCTGCAAGAAAATAATCTTTGATATTCTTGACTTTTTTAAGGCATTGTATATATGCCATACCTTTTCTTATTACATTTTTTTTAACGATAAACAATCCGTGAGGTTTATCTTTTTTCAAATTCTGAAACAGAAGCAAGGATAAGATAAGACTTATCAACCTCGTCATCGAAGCTAGTGGGAAAGCCACAGGTAGCTTATTCATCTTGTATAGGGAAAAAAAGGATCGAGCAGGATAAAATAACGCAAACTCGTCGTGGATATAAGTGTTCGCGGTCATTTTTTTAATTCTTCAATCAGTTCGTCACTATCACAATGGACATATATCAAACATGCCTGATTCACAGTCTTCTACTCTAAACAGCTACAAGTATTTAATTCGCTTGTTTCATCTCTTACGTCCTTCCATCTTTATATTTCTCTTCCATTAATGTCGAAGCACATGAATCGTTTATAAGTAACGGAAACATTTTGCTGAAACATGTTATTCTTCTTTTTTTTTTGTTTATTTTTTTCACTATGTAGTCTTCTATGATTATCGTAACGGCTCCGAATATGAACATTCATCGTAATATCTAATAAGCCGGAAAAAATCGTTGCTTCCTTGCAGTGTTTACACTCTAATCGACGTTACATATTATTCTTGACTATATATATAATATACTAAGAAGTATATAAATAAAAGTATTTATATATATATATATTCGATGGTGTCTATGTGAGCTCCGGTAAGTAGTACAGAGCTATAAATATTTATACAAGCTCGTCGCAGGAGGGCATGTCCCAGATTTTCATCGCACTCGCGTCTGATACATCCAGGCCATATATATATATATATATATATATATATATATATATATATATATATATATATATATATATATATATACACATATATATATATATATATATGTATATATGTATATATGTATATATGTATATATATACACATAAACTCCAGCGACGAAAATGCCTGTGTGGGACAGTATGTTGTGGATGATGATTATATGTTTTAAATAGATCGCTGATTAAACGAAAAGTGCGTGAATATTGCCACGATGACGGAACAGGGATTATTAACGATAATAATGATTACATATTCAACCTGGCGTGGCCGATGCTGAATTATAATAATTAGATCATGGATCGGTCACGATCATCGGTTACTCTTAGGGCATCGCGCCGACCCCAAACACGAATATAGCATATGTTATTTATATAAACACACAAACACTTACGCCATAGTCAAATATAGTTATATATCGTAGATATATATATAATGTTTATCGAACTCCGAAACTTGTCGGAGCGATATCGCAATTCTTTTTATTTCTATTTTTTCGATTCACCAATAACCGCATGATTAACCCTTTGAAGCACGATAATATCCTGCCTGTGGTAAAGTGCTGTATCTCTTATCCGGGTGAATAATATCGTTACCGAAAATTTGACGACAACGTCGTAGAACCGATCGGTGTCTGTGAATATTTAAAAAAATGTTGTACCCTACTTTTCAAGGGTAATAATTTCGGTATCAATTTTTGAAGTTTACTTCAAAGGGTTAACGGTGTGTATAAAAGCAGATTTTACTTTTGACTTCGGGAATTAAAATATATCAACAACTAATGTCAAAACATGTCCGACGTCAATAAAAATCGTACGGATTGATCCACATTTAACTTTCAATATATTAGCAAATCCATGCACATTTATTTGTCGATAAATATTACGCAAGAATTACGCAAGCGTGTAAGACACCATGGCTTAGTAACTTTCGATCGTTTCGGATGTAAAGAACATTAGGCACGATTTTTATTTATGATCATTGTTATTATTTTTCATAAAAAGACAAATTCACGTGTTGGTAAATTGTCAGTTGTAATTGCACTTTACATATAGTGTGTATATCTCATAAATAAAAAAAAAATCCGACACCGAATTTTGTTAGCTGATTGTGTGTGTCGAATCGCGAGCGTAGAAAGCGGAAGGTAATTTTTTTAACTTTCTCTCGTCGCCTTACAAAATATTATTGATTTACTGGAGGAGTTGAAAAAAATTGATCAGATAAAAAATTGAATTTGCGATCCCGTGCTAGGATCGATCGGTTTTTTGTTTTAAATTCTGAGTAGTTTTGTCAGAATTTACCGAAATTTGATGGCGCACTCCGCCCCTCTCTCCCCTCCCCCTCCTCTCCTCTTCGGGTTAAAAAACCCCCCGGAATAGCCGTATGTGGGAACGGTGCGGCGTGGGTAAGCCGGAAGCATCGTTCGATCCCCTCGCGAGCGTCGTAGAGTCCTCAGGATAAAATCGAACTCTTTACAAGCTGCCGCACTCGCGAAGAACCCGATTTCCCAGTGGCAACGGCGGACGGAAATTGTTGATCACCTTAAACATTTACAAAAAAAACCCGAGGGTTCGAATACCTGTCGATGCTTTTTCACGTAAATCGCAGTCATAAACACGATATAACAAGTACATTTTTATGTAGGGGAGAACGGGACAAAATAGACCAGTGTTCAGCCATCGAAGAGGAAACTCCTATTTATTTTTATGCTCTGGCAAAAAGTGGTAACATTGATAAAAATTGACCGTTTTGTCCCGGCTCTCCTCTACTTCGTCCGAAAAAAAATTTCTCTATCGCGCTCGATTGGAAATTCGACCGTCGAGGATGCGAGAAGCGGAAACTCACCGCTCCATGATTGTCATGGCAGGGGCACTCGTCGCCGCGCGGAAACTTTCTCAAATTGCGGAAGATGTTGAGCTGGTGATGGGACACCTCGATGTACTTCTTGAACAGGACCCAAGTTACGCTCTCGTTGCACGGTGGAGTTGTCAGCGAGCCAAGATAAGTCCAG
This sequence comes from Stenichneumon culpator, assembly GCA_964017025.1. Taxonomy (NCBI): domain Eukaryota; kingdom Metazoa; phylum Arthropoda; class Insecta; order Hymenoptera; family Ichneumonidae; genus Stenichneumon; species Stenichneumon culpator. The sequence goes on along the minus strand of OZ024768.1, from coordinate 22,945,481 downwards.
TACCCGTTGTCGTCTGATTGTTCGAATTAAACAAAATTAAAAAATTATTTATCTATATAAAACATAAAATTAACAATCCTTTTATTTTCAACTACAAAAAAATGCGTTATCTCCATGCGAGGTGCGTGTCGGCTCGATGAACGTGCTGCAATTAACGTTCGCATCGTCAAGAGACGAAGAAATTCCCCCCCAACGTGACGATTGCGAATTCCCTTGGCACTCTCGAGTGTATAAAAAAAACAAAAATATCTTTCTCAAATTCCATTAAAATTGAAGACACGTAAACTCGTGTGCGGTCGTATTTTTGTATCGCCGCTAATTTCCCTGCGGATCGGCGTACTTGGACAATTATTTATTTCTAATAGTACCGCTGTAACGAACGAACTAGCCAAGTCGATGAAATTCCACGAACGAGTTAAACTGAATAAGCAAGCGAGGAAGCTGACGAAGGTTAATGCATAAAGCCAGCAACATTTACGGTGCTAGAGCGTGTCGATAATTTTTAATAACACTTATCAGCATATATGAGCGGCTCACCTTGAATCAGAACCGGAAGGGCGTAAGTCTTAAAGTTAAAGGATCAAAGTTACGACCTTTTGATTCTGAGCCATCGGATATTGCCCGGTGCCGTAAACTCGTGTCTCACCGGTTGCGACAAGATAGTACGTATATTAACAAACCTTGGTAACCACACTTGTTCTCTTGCCGTATGATTCGGTCGGCCCAGCGCATGCACGGATTAATGCACTTATGAGCGCCGACTCGTCCGCCGCGTACTGTGTGGTTTTCGGGAGTACATATCAAAAGGCAAGAAAAAAAGGCGACAACGCTTTATTAATACGAGCCGAGCCTCTTCGTCCTCTTGGAGTATTTTCTTACTTTTATATTTTTTTTTATTCTGGGGAATGCGATTAAGCGAAAAGCTTTGACAGAGGAGGACGTAACTCAACCCTAGCGATAATTAATCAAGCCCGCTGCCTAGTTAATACATTTTTTTAGTCACACTGAAAAATCGACAAAAAAATGATTGATGTACACTCACCGGGGAGAAGCTTGCTTGGATCGATGGGTTCAATGACCTCGACTATTTCATCCTTGTGCGAGACGTAGGGCAGCATGCGCGCGATCTTGTCCATCTCCTCGTGTGTTTTTCCCACCTGTGGCAAACAAAAAGAAACATTTTTGAAGTTAATAAATGCGTTTCAAATGTACCGACTCAGATGATTTATGGGTGTACTATTCGTATTATGATCACACTTGTACGTGTATAATCAATATTGTATAAAGGACTTGACCCGTAAACATCTAATAAATAAATAAATAAATAAATAAATAAAGAAGATTAACAAGATATTTTTCAGGCTCAACGATACAATTTTTTGTACAAAGCCCGGGCGCTAAGTAACGTCCAGGTCGAGCTTGAGTCTGCAATCGCTGGACGTCAAAACAATCGGTGTTTTCTCTTTCTTTTTTTTCATCAAAGGTTGCGCTATAAAATATTCATTTGCGAATGAACTTTGATTCGAGCAAAGCAATCTCCGTTTCCTAGTTCACGAGCCGCAGTCCTCGTTTCTTCCGACATCTACAATTATTTAGCGTCTCCTGACTGCGAAGAGGAATCGATTTTCGATCGCACGTTTGTGAAGACCGGAAACGGAAATGGAGTCGGAGAGAATTTTTTTTTCCGATTCGTAAATGAGGCGTGTGAATAAAGCGATGCGGATCTCTTTCCTCCGCGCATTTCCTCGCCAGATAAATCTCGATATGTAAAAATAATGATAATCGTTGAGCAGTGAGGAGCGCGTGAGAAAAATAAAAAACAACTGAGGTATGACCGAAAGAATGTCGTAGGCGACATTGTTGAATGTCAAGCGATAAATTATCCTCGAAGGAGATGCATAATTTTAGCGCGTCTTATGCAACAAAGTTTTGTTCAGCCGAGCGGTTCTTCTCTGTTTTTTTTCACGCGTGGAGTACACACGTGTTTCGCGCATGCGAGGGCCTAATGCAAGTGGAATGCCGTACAGAATAAATTTGCCTTTAATCCGCGAATGGAATGGATATTGACCTACGCAAACAGTTCGATCGTTTTATTACCTAATGCACCATCCGTTCTGTCAGTACGCTGCTCGTCCCCTCTTCCACGGCTTCGCGGAATGTTTGTTGCGTAACATTGGGTCTATTGGGAAAATTCAAGCGCTTCCAGGAGAGCTTGACAATACCGTAGAAATGCACTTCTCTAACGAGATTAAGCGACGAGTTTAACAATTCTTTTATTCTTGAAAATGTTTATCGCGAAAAAAAAATTTTTATACGAAATTCAGTATTCTAACTTCAAGAAAAGTAAAAAAAAATGAATCCTATATTTACGTAACGCCTCGGTAATTGTAGCAACAGGAGTGAGAACCAATTAATTATATCCGCGATAGCTAATAATAGGATAATATATTATCGGCTCTGTAGCTCCTCAACAGTCCAGTAATTTCCGTATGTTTACGTAACTTCAATGATAGGGGTATTCCAAAATATATTTGCACTATTATCGACCACCAGTCCACAAATATTGCATCGATATCGTTCCTCAGAATCTATTTTAACCTTTATATAATTTTTTTTGTTTACCCCCTTTCGTGTGTAATCACGCTGCGCTCGAGGATTCTGTTTCGGAGAGCTTACGTCTTACGTAAAAGCTTCGGATCTCGATAGGTAAGGCGCCCGTAGGTTTCACGTGAAGCCGTCCAAGAGGACGTTATGTACGGTCAACATGTTGTAGAGGGGTGCGGATAGGGCAGGGCGTGTCACGATAGGGTTGAATAGAAAATAGCTCGCATGGGGCTTCATCTTTATCCTATTATGCCGCATGCGGTTCCGAGTAGATAGACAGAAATTTATTGGGCCCTGGGATAAATCCCCCAAGGACCAGAAATTACAGAGAGCAGTACAAAGCCACTTAAAACGAATTAAAAAATAGTCACGAAGTTAATCAGTAAGAGAAAAGGAAAAGGAAAGCAATTTTGTAATGAGCCCAGGTGGAATCAAAATAAAGATCAATAAGCATACAGTAAACCAATGATAATTACATCGCGTCATCTCCCCCGCTCGAGGGACATGAATATACCAAAATTGAAGGTTTGACTCTAAATTAATTATTTTTCGAGCCGGCGCATTAAAATAAAAATAAAACTTAAGCTTTAAAGTGTATCGAACTACTGACCTTGAGAAAAACTCCAAGAACGGCCAAGCCATCAGGCGCCTTGGCTGCCTCAGCGAAAGTCTTGTACTTAGTGGTGTTCCAGTGTACCAGGTGTAACTGAAAAACATGAAAAAAAATCTTTTCAATGAACAGTAAAAATAATTACGATTTATAACATAAATTATAAAATTGTATAACATATAATTTTTCGTTTAATTCCGATGGATTGAAAAAAAATATACTTTTTTTTGTTCGTCAAGTGTACCGATATCTTTTTATAAGTCCGCGGTATTGCGTCATCGCGTCCGCAAATCTTAAACGGCAACGGAGTAGAAGTCAAGAAGGAGAGCTTCAACTGTCTCCCGACCGTGTGTGTATCGATAATTGATCGTTAGGTGACCCGTGGTTCACAGACGCCGAGTCGTCGTCGTTACGTGACCACCGATTATTGTAGACTATTGTAACAAGGCTACATTTTGTAAATTTTTTATATTTTATATTTTATATTATATATACATATATGTGTAATATATTTATCATAGGATCATAGTAACAGCATTGTCGTGGACGCACACGCGAATCTGCGCAGTGGGGAAGGAGCGCCCCTGGCTATGGCGATTGGCAATTGACTCGTTTAATAGGCTTCTTAATTGTAGCCGATGTAACTCTCGATTAATAATGGGTGCTCGGTCCACCGATCGCTTCTGCACACGTTTGGAACCCGTAAGCGATCCGAAAAAGGATTATAAATTTTTATTTTTATTTTAAAGCACAACAACAAATCTTACATTTTTTATTTCAATCTATATATTTTTTCTTCGCGAACCGGTCCGATGTTTCGTTTGGCTGAGCGCTGACAAGTCCCGTCTAAATACGTCTCAGCAAATATTATCGAATTTCCAACGCGGACTGTTTGTTATTTCGCCGATGCGATCGCGCTTCGACGCTGCATTTTCGTGCGACTCCGGCTGGATTGCATCCGGCGCACGTGGCGCGGTGCTGTGATTCTCGGTATTTCCAGCAACGATTTGTATACTGTGACATACATACGGCAAACAACGACGAAGCTAACGAACGATTGTTTCCTGGCCTCTTGTATAATATTGGTCCGATTATGACGGTACACAAGAAGCGACACGAGAAACGCTGAGAGAATCGTACCGGGGTGGTTCGAGCGCGCGAACGAAAAGCAAACAGAAACGGACGATGAGGGGAACGTGACTCGCTGAATAAAATATGGGCTCGGATCTAAACCGGGTCGACGTGTGAGCCGTCTCGATAAATCTCGCCGCTAACTCGTTTCTGCATTCTGCTTCTTTATACTTAACTAAAAAAAAGAAGAAGAAAAAAGTGAGTTAATGCATTTATGCAAACATTCCGACGCCCGCAGGGCCAAAGTCCGCGCAACAATTTTTCACGAACCACCAAGATTGCTTACATATTTTGTTGCCCGCGTTTGAAATGACTCGTTCGAGGGTGTACGATCGCGCAGATTATCGTCGAGGCGGGCTGTAATACTTCGCTGAAACTGTGTAATAAACGCGACTGTGGAGCACCGATCTGCATTACGGTACGAAACACGCGAGATCTGGCCAGACAGTTCTTAATTCTTTTTTTATTATTGTCGCGTGGCAACGGTGATAGCCTCGGGTATACAATTATTGCGGAATTAGAAAGAAACAATTATGAAAATAAAAAATTATGAATATTTTTGTATCCGCATTTTCGTCGGTTAATTCAATCGGTATTTTTTGCATACGATATATTTATTTCAAGCGTATTGGATAGCCCACCTCTCCGGCGAACGCCTGTCCGTCCACGGTGTGCTCCGAGCCCCGCGAGTCGCTGCATCCCCAGTGGCAGTGATACTGCTCAAGCTTGTAGATGTCGTCCATCAACGGCCCACCGCTCAACACTGTAAAAAAAAATCATTTAAAAATATTTTTAGTCAGAAGCAAAATAATCGTTGAAAAAATGATGTTCCATTTCACGAAAATAAAATCAATTTATTCCGCATTTCGTGAATATAAATTCGGGAAGTTCACGCGTATTTTTTTTTTATTGAATAGAAGTAAACATATAGCACTTGATATTCGGAATCATAATTAAACAGTTTCCTGCTCGCCTTCATTGGCGTAACCGTTGATAGGAAGAAAATAATAATGAGAATGCCCGTTCGCGCCAGAATTTTGATGATTAAAAAACCGTAGCGTTTTGCCCGAGCGCAACTCTCTCTGCTATCGTTCTCTATTACCGGATACGCTCGATTAGCTATTGCGCGGTAGGTCATTGCTGCTGCGGATCGCGGGCCGCTTTTGTCCCAGCGCCGGGGGGAACCAGAGCTCTGTGTATGGAACGATAGACACGACCGTGGACAAGTCACCTTACGATTCATTACACTCCGAGCGCTAACTCGGCTGAGCTACCGCGACGAAACGCCGGCTCTGCAAACCAGCTAACCGAACACACAAAAGCTCCACGTGCCTGCCTTATCTTCTCGAAATTCTTGTTTTAACAATTCCTCATCCAGTGTTCGTTATCGCGTTACGAATTTTTCCATAATCTATAAAAAAAAAAAAAAAAAAAACGCCGTTCGCTCAATTTCTATCACATCGAATTTTTCGTTTCACGTGCTACGCGAACTGTTGACTCAACTGTTTCATTTCTTAATCCCTTTATCGCTACCAATAAAACGTTTATATGCCTACATTGTTGAGGTTGTTTTTTAACCATGAATTTCGGTGGAATTTTTTTGTCGGTCGACCGTTTGAATATTTTGAAACGCATTTGTAATAAAATCCTAAAAATCGCTTCATAATTGCAACCAAATGCTGGAACGATTTTTTTTAAAGTTGTTATTCGAACAATTGCATAACTCCGTTCGGTGGAGTGCGACGAGTTAATCAAGAGTTTTTATTGCGTCGGCGGGTCGGGCAATAGGGACAAAGAAGTCGTTGAAGAAGGGAATTAAATGCGTCACGTAGAGTCTTGTGGAATTAACTTATTATTATTATGAAAAAATATATATATCTTCAGCAAGCTTTGGCGGCTTTGGTTGATTAAATATTTTTCTCGAGAAAAATATACTGTCTTCGAGGTTGGACGTGGGTGGTCCAAGAAATAGTGCATGTAGGGGAGTGCGGGTCAAAACGGACCACAGTTCCCAATTTCAGATAAGACTTTTTATGAACCGTGAATTATTATTATTGCTATTATTAGTTGACTTGTTATTATTATAAAAAAAATATATCTTCAGCGAGCTTTGGAGGCTTTAATAACGATTGATCAAATATTTTTCTCGGGAAAAATGGACTGTCTCCAAGATTGGAGGTTCGTGGTCCAAAAAATAGTGCACGTAGGGGAGTTCGGGGTAAAATGGACCAAAGTCCCCAATTTCTGCTGAGACCTTTTATCTACCGTAACAAAAGTGGAATAACTGTCCATTTTGCCCCCCTCTCACTATACAGATACACATACGTATATAAAAATATAACTAACGTGTGCCATCGCCGTCGCAGTCCACCCGCCAACAATATCCCGGATTAACTAACTTCCGGGACGTCGTAGCCGGATACTTCCATCGCAGGGGCTTGCTACTTAGAGCCTCGTGGTCGGATTCTGCACGATCGGTCTCGATGTTCACCGGACTCTGCCGCGAACCCGCCGCCATTGGGAATCTCACCACCCACGTGCTGGGACCTGGAAAAATAAATAAAAGAAACCAATAAGACAAAAAGGTCACAAGTATAAATTTCGAGGTTTTTGCTGCTTCAATCGTGGCGGCTGCTCAAGTCGTCATCTCGAAAATTGCACGTACCAATGAAGGTCCCGTGCCGATTATGAATCACGCTCTCTCTGAGTCATCCGGAGCGTTGCGCGTTCCATCAAGTACGGTTAAAGCTAGCTTTTACATAACTTTTATCAATCGCACTACCTCAATTCACTCTTACCAATTCGGAAAAACAAAAAGATTGAAATTATTCGATCCTTCAACATGTATGCCCGTGTATACTATTTAAAAAATTACAACCTATAGATAAATGAACACTTAAATAAATAAATAAATAAATACATAAATACATATATAAATAAATAAATAAATAAATAAAAAATAGATAGATTTTGCCAGGCGGTATTTCTAACGAGGAAACGCGAGACAGCGCGCCAAGTCCCGAGGTTTGTGCACCTGTTGCAAGGCCACGAGATAACGAGGACGCCTAGTCGTTCCCTAGATCTTGTCTGTGATGGTGGCTGGGCGGGAGCCGGAGATCCATGAACCGATCGCGAACAAGCGGCGAAGGCTTTCCGCATATCCGCGCACCACGAGGTGGGATCGTCACGCGCGCTCAGAAACATCGCACGATTTGTTTTATTTAACTATTTTACTAATCGCCGCAATTACGTTTATGCTCGTGTACACCAGTCCCGTGACTCTCTCGTGACTAGCATCAACGATAACAAGAGCGGCGCATGATTTTGGATTTTTTTCGTTTTTTCTTCACGAAATCAATGTCACAGCTTCGACAATATTTGACTTGCACAACTTCCTTGAAAAATATTCGGGCTCCACACTTGTTATCTACGTAAAATGATTCTTGTGGGGTTGAGATAAGATGCAGAGAAACGGAACTTGCGGCTTCCGCCTATTTGTTTAATTATCAACGTTCCTGTTTTTTTTTTTCATCATATCTAACACATTTGTTTGTGTTCTTGAAAAAAAATATTTCTTCAAGAATATTATTTTTATTTATTGAATTATTGAATCGAATTTAACCCTTCATAAGTCACGCCACCCGAAACCGTAGTACGGTTTCGGGTAGCGCGTCGGCCAGCCTATCTGTACAGCGCTAAACCGTACCAAAATGGGGATAACGGACGCGGAGTGGGGGGCACGCGTTGCTACGGTAGCGCATAAGAGTGGGGATAGGTGTGACTTATAAAGGGTTAAAACACTTGTCTCGTACATTCTGCTTATAGAACTGTGCATTGATTTTTTGATGTACTTATGCGGTTTCGTACACGCGTGACAATGTAAATTCGTCTAAATAATTCACAGATTGTACTTTAAGGCTCTCCGTTTTTCACTGCACGATTATGCTATTTCGGTTCGTATTTCCAATGTTTTGTCGTTCGTCAATGAAACTTCGTAGCAAAAAAAAAAAAAAAGAAATCATGCAAAATGTTAATCATCCTACACCGGAAAACAGCAGAGAAAACGTTTCAGTGATATGCGCATAACGCGGCAGCAAAAAAAAAGAAAGCGCGCGAGGTCTCGTGCGATTGATAAGTCTTTGATTGCGCGGGAGATCGTGTATGCAATTCGATAAAGGCCTTTATCGTCATCGGCGCCGCTCACGTTGCATCGCAGTATACAATTTCGAAGCAAACATCCTCCTCGCGTTCCGCACGATTCGTCCTTCATATATATTTTCTTTTTTTATTTCCTCGCTCGTCAAGCATCTCAAGGCGAAGATGATATTTTTTTCGTGATTTTTTTTAGGACATTTCCGCACCCAAGCCACTGTTTATCGAGAATAGTGTCACGGGCGGCCAAACAGACCGCCCGTTTCCAAGGTCGCTTTGTGCAAGGTTATAGGCACGAGTTTTCTCTCTCCGACATTTGTTCTAGCCTACAGCCGGAAATCGCTGAATTGTAATACAAAGCACATTCCAAGAGGATCCAGTAAGTCGGTACTTTGTAAAACTCGCGTGTCCCGTGCGTTGATCCCATAAACATATACGTACATGCTACTGCGAGTAACCGTGAGTCGCAGTCGAGGACAAAGTTTAAATAATTGTTCAGTGATCTCAAGACACTGACGATCGACGAGAAATATAATCGAACAAAAATAATAGCTCTACTTAATGAAATGATCACCGTCAGATCTTTGCAACTGGATGAAGGGAACAGCTGACTCGGTAAGAACTTCGGGCAGTCGCTACGGCGCCAGTGTCGCCGGCCGGCCGGTCAGCGTGTAACGAGACCCATAGAATACATTTCTCTGTCTCTGCCATCGATCGAACCCGCAAAGCCAAGTGTAAACATAAAATAAAAAATAGTAACTAAAAAAATTATAACACATATCCAACCGGCCGAATCACATAAAACTCGGCATAGCGGCGAAAACGTTCCGGTAAAACGAATAACTTCGTCGCGTGCGATAATTGAAGGTTACCAATGAAAACAACAGCTTTGTACCAAATTCGCCGCTCGCCGAACCGAATCCCAGATAAAAAAAAAACTATCTCGCCTTCACCGAGAATTTCTCTAGCCTCGCCGACCTGCCGTGCGGTTAATCGTAATGGAATGAAGTGTTCCGTCTGCCTCACAACTACCGTGACAGTTTAAAGAGGGAGGTGAGCGATCTCCGTGTATGACCCGGTGAGGAATAGGTACGTGACAACCGCTCGTGTTACATCGTTCTCTATGACACCCTCGGATCAATCTAGACCTGTTAAAATATCATCTAATTCTACGATGTGCTAAACCGACACGTGTGACTGGACGCTGGATGGATGGGCGGCGAGTCGAAACGTCTGTGACGGACCAATTGTGGTTTAGTCGACAGAAAAGAAATATAAAAAAATAAAAAACAATTGTCATTCTTTGATGGATATGGGCGTTACAGACGTTGCGAAATGATCGTGCGCGAAATTATATACACCATTATAGTGTTACATATATATATATATATATATGAATAATCCGGTGTTCTCCGGTATGTTCTGGCTGACTCTAATCGTTATTGTGTCTCTTCTCGCGCGCGGCGTGTTCGACCCGTGCGGGGAGAGTTTCATGCCGGCAGACAGGCCATATTCGCGCTGGTATAAAACAATAAAAGTTCCACTTCTGGAGGCCACATGTGTATGCGATCATCCGTAACGTGTCGATCCCGGAGATATACTTGCGTAATAAACCGAGGGGACTTAATTGCCCAAATAACAAATGGGAGCGGCGTGGTTAATTGCCCGGCCGTAGAAAAACGTCGCCGATGCCACATGCCGACGACTGTTGATGTCCGACCGTTCGTGCATGGCGACGGTTATCCTGTCGGCCGCAAAAATTAAATACGATGATACTATGACAGATTTTTTTTTTCTTTCTAAGCATAGATTTTTTTAATGGAAAGAATATCTCCCTTAACGTATCTTTGTCCTATATTTACATATTCGTCGCTAAGGGCAAATATTAAATATAAAAATATAAAAAAATAAACGAATTCTTTTTGTTTTATTTTTTTTTTTTTGAGAGTACCTTCAAATCAGTATGATATTTGGATGTCGAGCATGAAACGCATTGCGCAAGAAGATGACTGTACCAGCAATAGAGAATAGATACTGTCAGATCTGAGTGGCGTTCGAACAGCGATGAATTCCCCCGGGGTAAGTTATGTCCGATCCAATAACTGGTTCTACCACTTTCGCTAAAAAAAGCCTCAACCGGTTGGAGCTCGAATTCTAGTGTCCTCGCCATCGGCTAGTACATCGCTTGTACACATATCTGCAAGTTCTTTCACACGAGCGAGTAATCCGTGGGCAGGGGAGGGGGGGAAGAGGATCCCTCGACGATTCTATCTGACTATGGGCATGAAAATATATATTCTGCTGTGTGGGAACATTGGTCGGCTGAGTCAGTTGCGGCATCGATCCCCCGTTATCATCAATAATTAAACATGTGCAAAGCAACAGCAATTCGCTTCCGCTTTCCGCTCGCGCGAGACACCGAGGTATCGCGATAGAAAAAAAGACGAAAATGCCAACCTTTTTTCAAAATGGTATCATTTACATTTCGTAGTTCAAATGACACTATTTTTTTTAATTGCCATCTGGGTAATTATTTTTCCCCATCTCGCCGCTCGTACAAACGGCAGCAGTTTGTCGAACAAAAGGTGTTATCCAGTTACCGTCTGCACAAGTATCGCTTGCGGTGTGCGCAATCGCAATAGCAAACATTGCACGTGGCTTCGACTTTTACACCTGTGCATCAGCGTAATAGGAGTCTTGTATATTATGCAAGTACGAACAAACTTAAAAACTCTTTCTGTATATCTCCAACACCATTCGCAAAAAAAAGTTTTATCTTATATAGGAACAAAAATCTCTGTTTCATTTTTCCCATACCTTCCACGAATTTGTGAAAAATTCATTTATATTCAAATATGCGCGATAAACATTTTACTGATATTCGTCCCGAGCCGATAGATCGTCCAGCCAACCGCCGCGAGTCTTGCGAACCAGTGGAAAATTACGAGACCGAGTATCACGCGAGTGTAAATTAAACTGCGATTGTTCTCGAGCGATCGGTCGATTCTGGACGTCGCGATTACGCGATCGATCACATTCACTGTAAATAAAAAAATATATAAAAAAATACACAACGACGAATAATATGAACGATTTCTCGTTTATAGAATGCCCAGGAGAGAAACGAATTCCACAGCCGTAGTAGCAGCAGGTAGTTAAGAATCTTGCGCGTCGGTGCGCCCGGAGCGGGAAAGTAATTGGGAAAACTCGCAAGGGGAATACATTGGATGGATAATCGTCTGAAATCGTTGTGTGCACGTCAAAGATCGAAGATATCTACGAACGGAATGCCACAAGCGTCGATAAGGCATGCGCATAACTTTTCTGGACACGGTTCGCTATATTAGCTCGCTGTTAACGAGCACGCGGTATCGGTATGGCACTCTACGATTCCACGGCGCGCAATGCCATGTACCGGACGAGCCCGCACAGCGCGCGTGCTCTCCGAGGTCTGCAGTTTCTTCGCCCGCACTCAATATACGCCGATGCACAACCGCCAAGCGCATCGGACAGAGGTGATTCGTGCTCGGCCGTATAACTCGGCAAGGCGAGAGGGGGGGGGGGGGGCGGAATATCGAGACGATGAGTTCAATGTCAAGGAAACGTATTGAATTTTTTTTCTCACCAGATCAGTTCGAGTCAAATTTATCTACGAGCGAAGCAAATAGTCCACCGGATGCGAACACAAAAATTGGTTCAACAGAGATTTTTCACCCAAGAATAATTCAAAAAATGTTTTTTTTTTCTGAGGAGAGAGATCAGCTCGAGTCAAATTTATCTAACAGTGGAGGAAAGAGGCCACAGTGGTCTGTTAAAAATTAGTCCAACAAATTTTCCGCTGAAAGACAATTCTAGAATATAAAAATAAAATGTTCTCTTATTTTTATAAATCCAAACTTGAACCGTTTTCTTCAAGAATAAAGCTTGACTCTACATGAGCGAAGGGAACTTTATAACTCGAGTTGTAAAACTTATGCATGGCGTAATCGAGGCTGGGCGTGGCAGTGACCGGCAGCGAAGAAAAATTAACGCGATCGATCGGTCGTCCACCGATAGCATCGAGATACCGGCGAAAGAGGAACACAAACGACTGATATATCAAAACGTGACGTGCTCCCTGGCTCGAATTAGTCGCAGGAAGTCGCGTGACGCTGTAATGGCTCGTCCCCGCCACCGGAAACTCCGCGATGCCTCCTATCCGATCAAACTAGCGCGCCGAATCTTTGCATACCTTTTTAACACCTTTCGGGTTCGTCGACCAACTTTTTTTATTAATTCATTTCTATTTATTTGTTTATCTGTTTATTTATTCACAGTAGAACCTCGATTATCCGAAGCGTGACATGCTTTATCCGGATTTCTATTAACTGAACCATGGCATAAAATTTCGATGTCATTTCGTTGTCGAGCGCTGCTTTGTCGAAAGCACAAACAATTCTGTATCGCGCGTCTATAAATTTACCCCGCTCGCAAGTCGTTTTTTCGCTCAGTATGAATTATGTCTTGGGCGACACGCAGAGATATTTATATCCGTAGAAGTAAAAAATTATTCGAAATGAAATAATAGCTTTGCAATCGAGTGCGCTGTGGCTTCGATCAACGATACTTGCACCTCTAAGCCGAAGCATTAATGGTTCTTACGGTGGAAGCAAAAAAATTTGAATTTTTTCACGGCGAGACGGAGGCATAGTAATCACTCTTTCTGATGTTTTACGTAAGTTATTTTTCGTCTTCAAATTTACATTATCCGGCTAATCGCTAATCCGAACTACGACGCCAATTGTTTCGACTAATCGAGGTTCTACTCTATTTGTATATTTATTTATGAATATAAAAACAAGTTTTAAGAACGCCAAAGAGGCTCGGCGGGTTGGAGGGTTAATCGTTGTAGAGTAGCGTGCAGAGGGAGCATCGTTAGAAGCACGTGCTCCGCGCGAGGTTGTTGCTCGTCGCTTCGTCAAACGGACGGATGTTCAATTTGCCGCAGCGCTGGAATTAAGACTTGAATCGAAACTGGATCAAAGTGAGCTGACAAATCGTTCCAGATTGCGGCAGAGTGTATAAAAGAGTAGCATGTCTCGATGGGGAATAGGGGAAGAGGAGGGGGAGGGGGGGGGGTGTAAGGGGCATTATGGATATCGAGGCATGTATACGTTCGACGCACGGAAGCTAGGCGGCCCGGATGACTGTTAACTAGGTCCGCGACCCTTCGTTCTCCAGAACGAGAGAGTGCCGGTGGAGACCAGGTGCATCGCCCCCGACTCCCTGTGCAGAAGGAAAACTATTGATTTTCATTTACGACGAGCGGGCAACTTGGCTGCCAGGCTTGACTCTCTCCACGCCGGTCGAGCCTTTCAGCTTTGCCTTCTTCCATGCTGCACAAGCGTTCCGCGAACAACCGGCCGAAGAACCCCGCACGACGTTTTCTGATGACTTACACGCCGCTGCTGCTGCTGGTGCAGCTCCGCTTTTCTGCATGCTGAAAGCACGACTGGCACGGACATCGCGCCCTGTATTTCAAGACAACGACCTCCGAGACCCGAGATTTTTCACAGCGATTGCCGGGGAATTAAGGCCAGGCCGGGTCAATTTATCGGCAAAAAATTCCTTTCGATTGCCGCGGCGCAACATTCTCGGGGCCGAAGCTTTTTACCTTTTAAATTTGTTATATTTACAATTTTTTAAAAAATTTATAAAGATGTTTATAACACTCGGTGGGAAAATGGCGATTTTGCTCACGCTTAGCGTGAGCTAAACCCTCATTTTTACTATTGGGAGTTTTTGGATCGTAGGATTTATTATTGGGTGGATAGTTTCCCTAAGATAGAGACTTGCGAAATATGAAACTTGATGTCATGTAGATATTTTGATGGTCATCAAAAATTCCGGATATCCGATGTTGTCAGTTCCAGTCGCAAGTATTTTTTAAATATTGACTAATTACAATGATTAAAAAAATTGTAACGATTTTTATCGCTGGTAACTCAAGCGGTTTTGAGAAAAAAAGAATGTAAATAGTCTAATATTTATCATTCTCGGTTAGCTTATAAAGGTGTGCCGGATGAAATAGCAATTCTACGAGGACATTCTCCTTCCTACGGTCTCTCCGGCAGTCGGCTCAAGTTAAATCCGAACGGACGGAAGAATAATGGGAAAGTGGTAGTGGCAAACAAGAGCTTTTCGAGAGGAAAGTGTTTGCGGTCGGGTAATGAGAAAATCGTGTTTCACGATTTTACACACTCTCTCGCGGCAGGTGACTCGACACGACATTCGTAGCTCGTTGAGAGTCCGCAAAAGGGGGGACGGTGTGGCGGTTCGGAAAACTAAGAGAAACAACACAGGAAGCGATTAAGCACGTTGAAGAAAAAGTGTATTGGGTAAATTACGATAAACGCCTGTGAGAATAGAAAAAAAACGAAAAACGAGACGTGTCCTTGGAGTGACCTCCGCCGAAATACATTTTCGAGTGTCCCGAAGATGTTGATCGAGAATAAAGAATAAAAACAAACGAACAAATCGTTTCTTCGAAACATAATTTATGTCCGTCGCGCTAAGAATAATTTAACGGAAAACGAAACGTGTCCTTGGAGTGACCTCTGCCGAAATACATTTTCGATTGTCCCGAAGATGTCGATCGAGGATAAACAATAAAAACAAACGAAGAAATCGTTTCTTCGAAACATAATTTATGTGCGTTCCGCTAAGCGTAATTTATGATTGTTTTGGAATTTTTCTTCGATATACATTGTGCGTCGGTATATTAGGAACCTGTATAGCAGCGAAAGTTCGGCTTCGCGATAGGCGAAGATTGGTATCGCCGGGAAGTAGTCAACTCTCGAACGATGGACGAGTCCCTAAGCGTCGAGCCCATTGTACTCTGTACACTGTGGACTGCTGTGAGGCATGTGTGTGTGCAGAGGCGGAAAATCGGCTAAGCGATAAAAGAGGACGATAATGACACCAAGGGAACAGTCGTGACGTGGAAGAAAAAATAATAGATATATATAAAAACGATGAATACCATTCCGGGCTTATGCATAATTTCAGAGAAACTCGTTAGCCGAGTCTCTTGCTTTTGGATCCTTCTATCCATCGAGGCAAATTACTTTTTAAGTGTCGTTGACATTAGGGAAGGGAAAATGGGACGACGATCGCGTATGAACAATTTGACCGATCATTTGACCGAAAAATCACGATCGTCGTGATTTCTTTCGTGTCCTAACAACCGTGTGTTTGTAATCAATTTTTTCGTGACGTCGACTGAAATATTGTTCGAAGTAACCACGGGAATTTTTTTTCAAAATGTTTCGTTAATATTTGTTTTTTTTTTATTAATTATATTTATTTAGAACGATATTTGTTTCTTTTTTTCCTAGTCATAATGTTGTTAGCGCTGCGCGATTTTATTATCCGATAACGACTTTGGAAGGATTCGACTTTGGAAATCACGTAACGAAACGGCAACCTCGGATCGTTCGCGTGCTCGTAGATCCGATCGGGTATTCGAGCGATGTATCGTAATTTCGCCAGCGTCAGCATCGCGCCACCCACACGTGTTTATGCAAATTGCATTCATGCGAATTCTCGAACGACTCAATCGTCGTGTGTAATTGTTTACCAATTTAACGGGTACCGCGAGCGGGACGGGCATTCGGACGCTCGAGGCGATAAACTTTCACTCGATCCGGGATCTTTTGTGTCTGCAGACGCATTTTGTTTAGAATCGATCTATTCTCGGGTACTGAGTGCGCACATAATTTTTGTTTTTGGTTTTTTTTTCCAGATTATCCTTGAATTTAAACTGCCGACAGTTATTGATAGCTGGATGTTGTTCGATGAAACTTACATTTAATTTCTATTCATCATTCTTTTTTTCTTGTTGGATTTCTAGACTAACTGTAATATAACGAGTCGTCGCTCGATCTTTGATTAATCGAGTGTCCGCAGAATAATTAACTTTCCACTCTGTGACTGTATGATGTACCACATTTTTATATTTCGCATGGTAATTTATTCACAAGGGTTCATGGAAATAGACCCGCTGGATATCAGCCGAAAAATAGGATCGAATGACGAATCGTGTTTACATTCGGCGCGAGCAGGCTGCGAGTATTTTTATTTTTTTCTGACACTATAGCCTTTCGCGGCTCAACTGTTCGTTCAAATCTTGACAGTTACGGTCAAATATTGACATTTGCTTTTTGTTCTAAACTTTGTATTCTTATTAGTCTTTCTACGAGTAATTTTTATTTTTATACAATTTTTTATTAAGAAAAGAAAAATAAAGCGTAACTCACCGTTCGAGCTCGAGTAGTCCCACTCGTTCCACATATCGGCCATCTCGGGGGGTTTTATCGGAAATTGAGGTCCGAGAAGTTGAGATCCGAGTAAAGGCCGCTCCCGCTCGTCTTGCCCACTTGTGCGAACTTTTTTCTGAACAAAACGCGCCTAATTCGGCACTCGCGAGTTCGAAGTTTCTCGCTTCCGTAAGCACCGCTGTCCGCGGTTTTGTATTTCCAAAAATTCCCGCCCGTGGCGAGACTGATGAGAAACTAGTCCGACCGTCCCGCGCTGACACTCACCGAGCGAACAAAAGAAGGCTTCGTTCGAGCTTTGTGTACACGCTGCGTATACTCGCAAAAAATAATTCACTGCGAATCGAACTTCGAAACGATAGAAAAAAACACGGAAAATTCGGGCAGTTTTTCTGGAACGACAAAATGTCGCGACTAATAATCGCTCGATCGAGAACTAATATTTTATCTTTGTCCCGTTGGGTTTACTTGTGCGGACGGGGGATTGGCGAGCGCTGAGGACGCTGCACGGTTTCCAGCACAGTTTCAACGGATGTAAAGACCGGCCGGTCCCTGTCACGGTTTATAAGTCGCGTGGTCACGTGACGTACACACTAGAGGGCGAGCGCGCATGCGCGAGTAAATATTTACACGTGCACCATCGTACACAGCATCGATGACTGTGATAGTGGGCACGCGGTGGTTAGCTCGCGCACATGTGTGAGAGGCGTCGAGGAAATACCGAGTGGGAACTCTTCGACTCACCTCGGTTTTATATCTGTATATATAGAACGGGAGGCAACGAACGACTTGCCTCCTCGATGCTCGGACAGAGTTTATAATTATTTTCTGCACTACACTCACCTTTTTTTTTGCTCCTTAATGATTTTCTTTTATTTTACTTGCGCGAAAATGTTAAAAAATGTTGACACACTTTTTTTTATTTAGACAGTAATTACGGTTATTGCTTTCTAAAACAAAATGCTATACAGTGCATAGAATTTAATTGCAGCGCAGTGGAAATTAACGATCATTGATTGTTGCAATCGACTATTATTTTCTTTTTTTTATTCACAGATAACGCTATCAACCTATTCAAGATTGACCCGAAGATCGCGGAGCGAAAAGAAATTTTTATGAAAAATCAATCTTTTATCTGAAGCGATTATAATTTAATAAAAAACGAGATTAGAGTAGTACGCTCGTTCCTGTGACGTACGCTTAGCCTTGATAACGGCCAAAGTATTCGCACGATACGAGTAAGTGAGAAGGCCAAGATTGGGATTCCAATCGGAGCGCTGTGTAACGTTTCATTATTAAATTATCATTGAGTACGCGTGACTTTAGTTCATGTGTACGTATTTCGTTGTTCGGGCTCGTGACCGAGCGCGAGATAACCATCTTATCGCCAATTGCTCGATAATTGGATCCATCCCCCTCCCTCCCCCCGCCGCCGGTGCAATCATTGCACATCACGGGACACTCTTCTTTGTGTACCGAAAAAAGTGTCAAGCTAAACTGCTCTCCCCATTAACCCATCACTGTCAAACAGGCTTAAGAAGCGACGATCATCATTTTTTTAAGTCTTCCATTTTACGATGAAATAATAATAATTCGAATTATATTATTTCATCAGTCCATCTTATAATTAACAACAATAATGATTGTGTAATTATTATTATTGTTAAAATAATGTTTTTTATATCAGAAGTAAAATTCACGTTCTAACTACTTTTAGAAGATAAATTTATACTTAATTTTTCTGAACGATTTATGAAAACAAAATATGTGCAGTAATGAATTTCCGTTGATAAAAATAATTCCCTGCAGATATTCCTTCAGTACTTTCGACTGAATTGGTAATTATTTTTTCTCAACGATATCCTTCATTCTTTGTTTTCCGTCGATTAGCGTAATTCCATTTGAACAACTTTCTGCGGGAGAATCGTTCGAGTAAACGCGTCCCGGGTGCGGTTCTCTATTATTAGATTATTCGTCGCTAATCGGTCCGATTTAACCGCGTCTCGGGTTCGAGCCGCGACGCGCTGGAAGGTAGGTGACAATCCCGAGGACTCCTCAAGGTCACGATGTGGTCGCTTCTGAAAAATTCGTTTCTCGTACGTCATTGTTTATACGCAACGCCTGACAACTTCTTAATGTACAGGTGCGCGCGCCATATTTTTTCCTTTCACGCCGAAGGAACGACAGATGCTAAGAAAAAAAAATGGATGGAGGGAGAAATTACCCGTTTCTCGGAGACATCGGCAACGAGTTCGACGCAGTAGCACGCGCAGCCAATGGCACATTTAATTAATCAACATACCAACACGGTCCAGAAAGGAAAAAGCTAATGCTGCTGATGCTGCTGCTGTATCTTCGTGATCTCTCGTGATAAGATTATCATTTGGCAAACACAAACGTGCAATAGCAGCTGAGAAAATTGGGGTTAGTCGAGCCGCGAGATAGAGTCAACCTTGACTCTTTGATCAAGTAACATTATCTTTTCATAATTTAGCGATAAGTTTGATTGTTAAAATCTCTGATATGTCGATCACGCCCCCCCCCCCCCTTTGTCGTTAGGGAAACGAAAAAAACCTCCAGCCTTGTCTGGCCCGGACTCTGTCAGTGAGAAAAACTTATTTGTTTTCGCCGATTTCCTCGGGGCTGTTGAACTTTTTCGAGCAAGAGTAGTGAGTTTTCGGTATTTTTGAACATACGACACCTCTTACGAAATTACGGAAAAACCCCAGGGGTCCGTCGCGTTTCACGGAAAAAAAGCCACACGAGACAAGACACTTGGCGGAGTTACAACGTTTGTTTCTTCTTCTTTTCCGTTCGATTACAAGGCACTGAAAAACGTGAGTAAAAGCGTGATAAAATGCACAAGGTAAAACATACTTGGCGGAGTTACAAAAAACGTTTTTTTCGTTGTAAGAGCCTTGCGATTTTGCATTATTTTTAGTGAGATCGAAGGTTCCCAAATAAAATTTTCGGTCACCCGAGTCAACGATGAAGAAAAACTGGGTTATAGAGATTTACACGATTTTCGAAGATTTTTGTAGGCCGAAATGCAGCGCTCTTCACGTTTGCGAAAATATCTAGAAAAAAAATTCTTCGAGCTGTGCAGACACCTATTTATATTCCAAAAACACGACCGACATAACGTTAAAGAGTCATTCGGAGATTTCAGCCTCGCGACTAAGATATTTCAGTCTCGTTATAAAAGAAAAGAAAAGTTTGCCACCTAGCATCATTGCCAGTGGTCTCGTGTCCTATCAACGCGCCTTAATGCGAGTCACGACGCGTGACCGTACTTCCTGGACGTTTAATTATTAGCGAGCGAACAAGGACACACGTTACTCTCAGACACAAATTATTCGCCAAGCGTTTTGCTTCAGGTAAAAAAATGTTTTAAATATTAAAATTAAAAAATTATGTCTGTTTTACCGACACTTCATTTTCTCAGAATCACCTCTTACTCCTGTCGTAAGAACAACACGCGGGACGCTCGAGTAGTTTTTCTTCTTTTTTGTTTTCTTTTCGTCCACTGCTCGGTTAGCTCGACCGCTTAGCTGTTCGAACGTCGCTGCGCCGAACAATCGGCTCCGATGATTCATGTCGCCAAGTATTACCTGCACCGTTGAATGTATCGTTCCATTACCTTATTTGACGACCTCAAGATAACCTTGAGATATTGTTTTAATAATAATAATAATAAACGATTGTCAAGGCTGCATATAGTTCGCTTACGTTTTTGAAATCGCTTAACATGATAATGCATATATATATATATATATATATATGTATATATATATATATACGAAAGTACAACTAATATTCGTCACGCGAATAATAAGTCATTCATGCTCGCACTTTGATGCGCACATTTCCGAAACAATTATGTATTTGTCGAAGTGTCACGGATTTCATTGAATTTCCTCGTACGACGCATGAGAGCTCTCTTATCTGCAGGGGTGATTTTATCGGGCGAGATAAAGCGGCGCGATTGTCTCTCGGGCGTCTGACAACATTTAAACGCAATGTTACGCTACATTTTTCCATTACTCACACCAGTCACCGTCTCCCCCGTCACAATCGGGCTTAAGAGGTTTTTCGTGATTTTCTTTTTCCTTTTTTGCGACCCGCAACGAAATAGATGAAATCCCACATTTCCCGCGGCTTGCGCAACATCTCGGGTAAATATGTCGAATAGAAAAAAGGTGAGTTAGGACGATACTTGAAACTTCCATCAGGAAAAATTGGACGCTTCCACGAATGAGCGGCTCGTTAAAGTTATGTAACAAAAACATTCAAGTGGGATGGCTTGTTAACCATAAAGATTCTCCGGAACAGACGAGATGCACTTATCTCTGTGGACGATACAAAAAAAAAGCTCCGAGAGGATGAGATTAAAATAGACCAATTTTTTTACCCTAAAATGACTTTATTAACTCTTAACTTTACACATGTTGAATATATAATTGTCAGACCTATTCGTGTATGTATATCATTGTTTCGACATGTTTTTGTTGTTGTTTATTTACTTTGTTTTCTTCTTCGTTTGTTTCCGTATTTATTACCGACGATATTATATCGTTATTTTTGTTTTACGCTTGTAAAATGTTCGCTCTCGTCTCGCCCGGTCGTCGTCGTCAAACTTGCTCTACTCCACCCGCGGCCTTAGACCATTTATATATTTTTTTTCTTCGTTTTTCTTTCCTTTTTTTTTATCGTGTTTCTTTACAAGAAATTCTGGTAGTTCAAGCAGGAATCACTCACCGTGGATATTCGACAAAAGATGATTTTTAAAAAATCCACAGAACGGAAGAAGACAGGGGATAAACATTGGGGAGATCGAACAGGCTTAACTCGGTAATTGTCTTGTTAAAAGCGTGTCACACGGCGGACAAAAATAATCTCGAAAAATTCCAGGCAAATTCGACGCGTTCAACATACATCCTCTCGTCGCGGCACACGGCACAACATTTATCTTTATTTATATTTTTTTCGTATCATCAATGGAACTTTTTTTTATTGTTTATGTATATAAAACATTTGCGAGCCCGAAACGCTCGTCTTGCTAATTATAATTTCTTTCTTAAAACTCTCTTCTTTCTCCATTCTCTCTTCCCTCCTCTATCTCGCAACTATCAATCTCCCAATCTCCTCCTACGTCGATTAAAAAATATTATTTATCCAACTGGTCGGAAAGTCATGACACGATTTTTTTTTCTCTCCCTTGTCTCTTACTCCACTTCAGCTAATTTTTATTTTCTTGCAACTTCTCCGGGCCGTTCAATGTTTTTATTTATTTTTAATATAAATCCGTTCACTCTGCCTCCTCGACGAATGGCTTACACTCCTACAATTGATTCCACGCGGACACGTGTGTCGATGAAAAAAAAATTATATGTATACATATATATACATATATAAATTGAAAGGAAACAGACGACACGCCAAGTTCGACGGACACGCGCGGCGGTGGAGGGAGGGGGAAGGGGAGCACTGCGATGATATGAGAAGCATATTATGATATGATGTGTGTTACTTTTTTGCCTCGTTTATCGCAGAATCGCTTCGTTACGAACATAGTCTATTTTCTCACACCCATCGCGTGCGGAGCGGCGACAATATCCATTTCCGGCCGAAGAAAATATATTCGGGGGGTAAATAGTCTTCGCGATCGATCCTTCGTAGCAATCATTTTTATGCTCGAAATACCTTACGTAATACACGTGTGAGTTTGTAGCGCACAAAGCTCTCCGGTTGTGTGCCTATCTCGCGTTTAGATAATCCCATCTGGCGAACCATACGAGTTGCGCAACCGCGTATATTCGAAGCCGGTAAGCTCACGCGAGGGTGTCGTTAAAACGGTATTACAATTCGCGAAAAAGCGCGTAAATTGTGAATTGACTTGTCGATCGTTGAACGTCGATATTCGCATGTCTCCGGTTGAACCGTGCACGCGGGACGATAAATTACATGAATTCAAAGGTAGACGATTTTATCGCGAAGCGTAAACGATAAATATTCGGCGATAAACAAGCCTGGATGATGATGATGATGATGATAATGATGATGATGATGCATGAAGATGATGAGGATCAGATCGTTGATATTAGGGTTTTACACTTAAATTCTACGTGTTTTTATAGATAGACGTGATTCGAAGGGTAATACGTAAGTTCGCAATGTATATTATAATTATCGTTAAAATCATAGTTATCCACTTAAGACTCGAGACATTCGAGATATTTTTTTTTCTTCTTATTCTTTTTTCTTCTTCTTTTTTTTCGTCAACATTCAATCCGTTCAATAATTATCACATTCGCACAATTTTACTTGACGCAACGGTGCGTCGACGAATTAAGCGGACACACGCACAGCAACGTCGTTACATGAAACGTCCATCGATCCTTTCCTCTTTCGTTTAAAAAATATCGTTCGCGATGAAAGAATTCTCTTTCGAGAAAATTTCCTCGCGCGTGTGTATTATAATCGAGTCCGCTGTCCGAACTCTCCGCGCGGACTCAACACGGTTCCGTTAATTATTAATTATTATTATCATTCAATAACACAGCTGATAAAAAAGTTTTTAAAAATCGTTTACAAGATTAAAGCGTTCGCACGGTGGCGCGGAGAGCATGGACCGCGGCGCAGGCTCTTTACTCATCTAACGGACCCGGTGCGATTTTTCTTATTATTTTTTTTCTCCCTAATTCTTTTTTTTACGTAGTATCAGACCGCTGTTTCCTGTGTAACATTAATTATTTTTTGGCTTGGTAACTATGTAAACTTCGTTTTTTTTTCTAAATTAAATAGTTCATCGTGTAAGAAAAAGAAAACTCATTAATCGTCGTACGTCTTGGGACATTGTTTTAAGCTCGTGGATGCGGCACTGATGAAGGTTACAACATCATCTGTACTCGCGTGAAAGTAACATCCGTTAACTTTTTCTTTTTTTTTTTCGTTAATCGTAACGATTTTTTCACTCTCGTCGGCGACACAGATAAAGCAGGTTTACAGTACAAAAACATCAATGAAATATCGCGTACGAGATTTTGTGCGTTCAAGGGAAACTCAAAGTCGTCGTAGATCGAAAAAAAATATATATATAAGTAAATGCCTGTGTGTGTGTTTTTTTTCGTGAGTTTTGTGTTTGTGTGTTTATGGTCTGGCAGTAATAAAATAGCGTTGCTACAATTAACCGCACAGACCGATACATATCGAACGTGCGAATATTCAATATATGGTATTATCATATATTAACGTTATTTATTCCTTCGTTACGTTCAGCACGGCCTGACCGCGCCGATGGAAGCATATTCTTCTGACGCCCATCAGCGCCTTCACTAATTCACACCTCGTTTTCTTATTTCACCCCTTCTTTATTATTTTAAGTTCAAACTTCGAACTATAGACAGCTGTCGAACGAGTCCGCTTTTGTGTAGTTAAAAAAAAAATACAACTGAAAGTTCGCTTGATCTAACCGGATCTCTGGGCATCGAATACGATACGATGAGGATTTCCGGTGCGCTGGTCCAACATAATAATGTGTTGTAGACACATTCGACAGCCGTTTAGATCTTAGCTTCGCAAATTTTTATTTTCTCTGGCAGTGTCTTACTCGATAGGTACTTCGTACTTGTTTTAATGTTATGTAATTGAAAAGCAGTGTATAATTTTCGTCAATCCTTGTGGTGCTTGGAGACCTTTTTGTTCTTCGCCCAAAACGTCCACAAACGTTAACGGCTCTACGGTGTGCTGCTTCTTTAGCTGCTGCTCTATTTACTTGTAGATTAAAACTCTTATTGCTTAAGAGAATGGCACTGATCGCTGTAAAACTTCGCTCGACGAACAAGGGGTTTTCACATCTATTTTTTTTCTTTTTTTTTGGAACTTGTCGAAGACTCCTCAAATCCGAGCTGTCCTATCCATTATCGTTATTAATATTATCATTATTATTACGTTCTTTTTTTTTTAATTCATTCGTTTTGTGCCGAGTCGGACTAGTGGAATCTACTCTAAAGTGGAATCCGTTACGAAAGGCAACGCGTGATTTCTTTTTTTCTTTAATAAACCTGTAATTCCACATTTTCCCAGTGTCGATGTTAGTGTTTGTTTTTTTTTCTTTTTTTTCAAATTCAAAGCGGGTCAGCTGGTCGGTCGAAGAAACAGAAATTTCGTAACTGCAGTTGCTTTGGTTTTGGGATCATTTTTTTTAGGGAGGAGATTAAAAATAAATCGTGATCACGTTGCTCTTCCAGGATCTCGCATGTACATGTATAAAAGGTCCTCGTCGCGACGTTATGCAATATTTAATCGAGTTCGCGTCTTGCGGCGTATGTTTTTATTTATTTATTTTTTGCGTTTAGTATTTTTTTGTTAAATGTCCCTTATTATCGAGCACCTCGCGAATTTAGAACTTGATTGCCGTTCGCCGGCTTATGCGGTTTCTTTCGACAATTATTTTGGTTTTGCGCGTGTGTTGGTGAGTCTCCGAGCATCGCTAGCATGTACTTTCGCGTTGGCGAGTGCACCGTTGTGTTGTTTTGTTAGGGGGGCACGTAAGGCGGTGGCTTTCTGTACGTAGGCGTTGGCTTCGGCCGATTCTGACGATTGTTGTCGCGATTCGTCGCGAACGGAGGCGGCGGTTGATAGGGCTCTTCAGAATTTTCGTTCGACAACATTGGCACGTCGGCGCCGTCCTCGGCTTTCTGGTACTCCGGCGGGGCCAACGGCGGCTTCTCCTCCTTCAGAATTACCGGTGACTTGTTGCCTGGCCATTCGTAAAAATAAAAAAGTAATAACAGAATTAAAAATGTTGTCAGGAGACTTTCGCAAGGAAAACTAAATACAATAATATCAGTACGTGCTTGAATCCACACCGTTTACAGTGATACGATCGATTAATTTTTAATTGTAATTACAAAAGCAGTTTAAAAAAATAGTGTAATTTAACAAGCTTAAATTCCGTAATTTCTTACCGGGATCGGGTTTCTCGTCGAGTTCATCCTGAAATATCACAGGAATTCCCTTGCTCCGGAAGCTCTGTCTTTCGTCGTCCTGTTCGCTGACGCTCATTTTGCCACTTCGTCTTCGCCGATAGAGCACGCAGGCGATTATACCGGCGAGAATTAGCATGGCCGCGATTATTATGGCCGGAAGTACGAAAGTGATGAGATAATCGTCGGTGGATGTTCCGACTGCCGGTGAGTCCTCGGACGGTGGGGCGTAGCTGTCCGGCGAGTGGACACCCGTCAATTGACCGAGACACATGCCCATCGGCGTCAGAGTTATTTGCTTGACCGGAAATTCCTTGCCCATTATCTCCTCGATCCGATCGTTCAACGATTTGTCGGCCTTGACGACGACCTCGCTCAGTCTCTCGATCTCGTCATTCGGGCAGTGATCCGTCGGCAGAGTAGTGTTCCTCCACGTAACTATCGTACTACCCTCCGTTATACTGTCCAGAGATATCGCCGAGGTATCCTTGTCCCGGAAGAGATTGCGCACTCTCTCGATGAATATTTTCTTCTGCATCGCCGAGTGAGCAAAGGTCTCGTACGGTATGTCCAGCGTCATCGAGAACTCGACACTGTGCCTCATCAGTGGCGCCGGCTCGACTATCACGACCATTCCGTCGGTAGCGCTGGCACCTGCAACATTCCGATCATAAATTAGGTCTAGTTTTATAGAATTGAAAAACAAATTTCAATTATTGGATGAAGAATTAACTCTGTGACGAGATAAAAAATATAGAGATTCTCTGCGGTCAAGAATAAGGGAACAGGTCGTAGATAAATAGAAGCAAGATGGTAATTGAAAAGGGCAAAAAATGTACAATTTTGTTTCTCGATCGTACCTTGTTTGTCTGTGACGACCAATTGGTACTCTTTCCGGCCAACGTCCTCGCGCAGGGGTACTCCGTAAAATTCATAATTCTTCATGTCGAATTGCAGCCAGTTGTGCGGAGGGATCGGTTTTCTGTCGTTAGTGAGAAGGGACATCCGCATGTTGTGGGCTGAGCCGTCCTCGTGATCGTAGAACGTGTCCTTGAATAAATAAAATTTGGTATTGACATTTATAAAAATATTTTTTCTTGTAAAAAATCATAGGCGGTACGAGATCGCAGCTTTTATCAGAGTTACTTACGTCCGGAACTTTATAGACGAGCAATTGTCCAACGGTGGCGTTGATGTGATCCACCTGGTTCCTCGGTATCGGGGCGTAATTCGTTTTGGGTTCGTCAGTTGGTCCGGACTCGGATCCCACCCGAACCTTCGGCACTTCCGGTCTCATCGTCTCCTCGCACTGTCCGATACCCTGGTAAACTACGCGTTTCACCCGAATCTCCGGTTTCAGTGCATCAATTAACAAAGCACTGGGCTCACCATCTTTATCGGCGATTAAGACCTGTGTTATAATACATTTTTAATAATCACTAAATTTTTTAAAAGTATTTTTAAAAAATTGTAATCAATTTGAGCAAACTTTATTTCTTTAACGTACGTGCAACAGCTTGTTGATCTCATCCTTGGGACACTCACTACTGCGTGGAACACTATCGTTCGTCCACGTGAATATTGCCTGGTCCTGAGTTATGTCTATCGAGCGAACAGTTATTTGACTGGGGTCACTGTCTCCGTACAATTGGGCGAGACTACGAACAACCTGTAATCAAATTATCAATTGACGTCAAATATTCAGCAGACTTTTTTTTAAATCTATACTCTCCGTTCTCCCATAAATTCTTAATTCAACGTATAGTTATTGTACCTTAAGTTCCCAGTCGACATTCGCAGGGAACGCCGTGCGCTTATCGATCCTCAGATAGATACTGAATTCGTGATTAACCGAGCGGCTGAGCTTGTGCTGTTGGACGTAGATATCGAGTCTTTCTGTGACGTTGAGACCTTCGCTATCCGAAGCAACTAGGTCGTGGTCCCATTTTGACACGTCGTTTTCCAGAGGTCTGTTCAGGAAAAAAATTAAATTAAAAAAATGACGATCAATGAATACATTTAACGTTCTACACAAAACAACATTATTCACTGGAAAGGAAGCTTACAGTCCGTATACTTCTTGAGTTTGGCCGTTGAGCTGAAGCCAGTGAGTACTCTTGACCGGAGTTCCCTGAAGATACAGGCTCAGCTTCAGTTTCCTCGTGTCACCGTCCTCGATGTCACTGAACGTATCGGCCGGTATTATGTAACTGAGGGGTTTTCCGGCGGTAACAGGAATCTTCTTCAGTCTCTTGTCTTGTCGGGGCGGGAAGTTGCGAACACCGTACTCGACCTTTTCCGTAGTTGTCGGTGGAATCGTTCTCGGCATTTCTGTAGTCGTGGTCGTGGTTGTGGTCGTGGTCGTGGTCGTGGTCGTGGTCGTCGGAGTGGTTGTCGTCGAGGGTTGTTGAGTCGTGGTATTCGCAACGAACGGCGTGGCTTCTGGCAAAGGAGTTGGCGTCGTCGTGACGACCATAGGCATCTCCGTTGTCGATGTTGTAACAACGACTGTTGTTGTCGGTGTTGTTGTACTTGGGGCTTGTGTCGTCGTTCGCGATTCCGTTGTTTCCGTTGGCTGTAGCATCGCGAAGGCATATCGTTAATACAATGAGGAAAAGAAAAAAAATACGAAAGAAAAATACACGGAGAGAATGAGCCGAAAAAAAATTACTTGCCGCAATCCTTGTTACAATGAATACATTTTTTACACGAGCAAAGACTCAAACAGGACATTTATTCAATTCTCTCCGAATATCTTAAAAAAACATCCTTCTCATACTCAAAACGAATAAGCCCTTAGATCGCAAATTCTAACAAACAAACAATTGCTCATGGCATGTCGTAAGCTTTGTTTCTCCAAGCTCGCGTTATTTACAGCGGCGAACGAGCAACGGTAAAGAAAAAAAAGTGTGCAGTCTATTTATAAAAAATTTACATGAGTGTGATAAAGCACGAAGCACATTTTCGAAGCGTTTACCTCTGGCTCCGTAACGTTAACATAGACAGCGGACGTGGACTTTGGATCCGTTCTTTCCGTGGTCGTCGAAGCGGTCACACCTTGGGTGGTAACGGTCGTATCGTCGGTTTGAGGAGAGGAGGTGAAGGGTGGAGGAGGTACGAGCGGTGTGGTGATATTTTCCGTTGGGAAGCTCATCGGAGAGACGGTATCGGTTTCTGCATCGATTAGATTGGTCCTCTCGGCCGGTTCCTCGGTCGTCTCCGATTTCGTGGTTTCCGTCGTCGTGGCAATGGTTACCGGACCGTAGGTTGTCGCCGCGGATGTTGGGGACTCCGTTGACACCGACATGTTCGTCGTACCGAAGCCCATCGTCGTTGGTACTCGACTGGTCGTAATCAGATTAATCGAGGGCGTTACGATCGACGAAAATGATGTCTCGTTCGTCGTTGGGGCTGTCGCTGCGGCGGTCGTAGACGATGTACCACTAGACGAGGATGCTTGCGAGGCTGTTGTCTGCGAAATTTTGTTAGTAGATGCGAGATGTACGGCACGGAAGACATTGTTAGTTACATTTTTTTTTCATTTTTTTAATAGTTGTTTTGTTTAGGAAAATGTTGTCTGAACGTGAACTGGGCGGTCTGCAACGTTGGGTAATTAAGGCTCGCTATTCTACGAGGCAATGAACAGATGTCGGTTTTTTCCTTTTTTGTTTGGCAAAGCGCAACGATCCCTTTTAAGCAGTATTTGAGTTCGTATGAACAAGAACAACGATTTTACCAATGAAGGTTTTTTTTTGCAACGTAAGCTAATTACAGTAGAACGCGCGTCAGAAAGCAATTATCGATGATACGCAGAAGCGAGAGATACTCACCGGTCTGGGTACTGGCGTTGTGGAAGACACGTTCAATCCGCTTCCGAGCTTTTGATTGACCATCGGGACTATATCGTGCTCGTCGACCTCCTCGATTGGCTTGATTGAAAGCAAATATATATATACAAACTCGTTACGTGTGATCGAAGCACTCATTCTCGGTATTTAATTTTACAGATCGATCGTCCGGAGTTAAGGTAAAAGGCCCAGTTTATGATACTTCTACGCAGCTCTCTCACTTTCAGCGTGTAAAATTCTAGCGATAACCAAGTTCCGTAGTTTGTGACTCCTCGAACGCGCGCTACGCATTGGCTGCATATCAAATAGTGGGGGTAGCCGACTATGCTTGAGTTACCACTGCCACAAACTGGGACAGTGTCACAAACTGGGCCGTTTACCTGAGTTTACGGTCGGGAATAATTAACGTAGGTAAAGAATTTTTTAAAACATCTTACCTTCCAACCCATCGTCTCCTCTCCATGGTGGTGTCTGTGGGGGTGCTCGGGCTCAGCCTCGTTGCCCTTGGACGCTGAGGCATTGGGCACGAAGGCTCTGGGTGGCATTTCCGTGATCGGCTCACCGTCCTCTCCGTCCTCGCGCTCGGCGTCGTCGTACGACTCGTCGTAGTCGTAATTCTCGTCGTCGTACTCCTCGTTGTCATCGGTATTTCCGTAATCGCCGGAGCCGGCCTCCCGTCGATTTCTCAGTAGGGAACTCGCGTCGGTTTTAACTCGCCAGAGAAGCACCGGAAGCTGGAGCACCTCGGCGAGAGTTCCGTCGCGAGCTTGCTCGGGAAGCTGCTTCAGCAAGTCGCGGCGATGCCTCCAAAGACGACCTTCGCAACCGACCTGGAAATTGTTTTTAACATAATAGATTTAACACCTCATGTATATGTATATATATATACATATATTTTAAGATTCATTTCAAATTTCAACTTCCTTAGCAGGAAACGGAAATTTAATTTACAAAAGCAATAAAATTGTAAGGCGCTTTCCTAGTGCTCCATGTTAAGACGCTATTCTCGGCTCTTCTCGGCTGCTGCGAAGTAGCGAAGCATCGTTTCTCATTCATAAAGACTCAACGCTTTGAAATAGAAGTCACCGACAGATAAGAATTCACCGTCGTCGTCGTCATCTCGTTACTATTATAATGACGCAAGAAGTGCGTGTTTCTTTTTTTCCTTCTTCTCGAGATCCTTTACGGGAGTCCGACTCGCTTTACCTCCTTCGCTGTCTCTCGTATCTCTCGACTCTACACGCGGTAATACGACTTTCGCGAGAACGGCTCCGCGACTCTTCGCTAAGTGTGTCAAGTGGGATATCTCTCTTTCTCCTCATCGTCGGGACTTACCTGCCACTGAATGGACGTCGAATGCTTTTCTTTGCGATGCTTGACGTTTCCGGGACCGGTTAGTATTACCGTCGAGTCCTGTGACCCCGTTCCATCTTTCACACTTTGAGGATGCATCGAGAATGAGTTCTGAGAAACGAAAATAGTAATTTCATTTATTTGACCGATTTCTCCTTTTACAACCACTGTACAGTAAATTCTGATTTGGAGCTCTGAATAATAACTTGAGTAATAAATTAATAAGGTTATAAAACCCTCGAAATTTGTGTCAATTCAAACGTATGAAATTAATTTAATGATCTTGAAACAAAGTAGAATAAGAATTATTATAATGTTTTTATATTCTATAGACTATATTTGTAAAAGGGCATTGCTCGTTGATTAAATGAATAAATAATAATAGCAAAAGTGCTATCGAGTCACATGTCATGTCGATTGAATCGAATATTCTCTGAATAATTTAAGTAAAAGCAAATCATCTAATTTATCATTGAGTTCTGTACAGCGCGATAGTCAATTTCGAGTGATTGTCGTAATTGACGAGAAAATAAAGATTGAACTAACCGTGTGAAGTCCCAGGAAGCCAGCGAGATTCTCGATAGCCTCGACCTTAGTCTCGGGTTTCAAGTCATCGAACTTGGAGTCCACGGTAATCGTTAGGAGAGTTTGTTCCTCGCCTTCGTTGCAGTGTGTCTGCGGGATGCCGAGAAAGAAAAAAGGCAATGCTTTACCGCCCGTGAATGGTTCGTGCAATTTCGCCCTCGCCCTTAAACTTCGACAAGTTATATTTACGCCCTTCTCTCTAACTCGGTGGAAAGAAAAGTGGGTGGGAGAGAAAAAAAATGCAAACTTTTAGGGGCCAGTCTGGGAAGTTTCGGTCGTTTCTCGAGCGACCGAGTCTGTGTGCGGCTATACGCATCGGCGATACCAATTGGCATCAATCAGCTCGAGAGTCGACGAGACAAATTTGTTTATGAGATTTAAATGCGACAACCTCGTTCGTGACGTGCGGGATGGGAAGTCTATTGGACAAGAGAAGACCACAGATAGCTCTAGATATGTACAGACGTATACATGTGTATATATATACATGTTCCTCTGCGCAAAACGTTTCGCAAACAGGACGACCTATTTGCGTGTTGTAATATCGCGTGCGTTGCACCCTAACTTGTCGGAAAACCCCACAGTGCTCCGGTGAGCCACGTGCAGCTCCCGATGTACCGGGGCTGTAGCTTGAGGCATCAATCTTATGCAAAATGCTCTCAAACCTTTCCATCCTTGTGCTTGAGCTCGTCAAACTTCTCGGGCTTCACGTTAACGGTGAACGAGTCCTTCGCGACGTCTCCGTGCTTTCCGTGCGCCCTAACAGTCACGTGATGCTGGCCGACGTCCTTCTTCGTTGGGATTCCGAGAAACGTCGATGCACCCTCGTCCCACTGGATCCAGCGAGGCAGCGGCTTGTCGTTTGCGCTACGAACCTTTTTCAATAACAGAAATAAATATTGTCAATGTTTTTTAAATAATGGAACGAAAACTTATCGATAATTTTTTTAAATAATGGAATAAAAAAGTGTCGATAATTTTTATTAATGGTGGAAAACGATTGTTTAAATTTTTTAATGATAGAAAAAGAAAATGGTCAATAATTTTTTTGTTTTTGTTTTTATTCCAACCGAAATAGGTTTTAGGATCGAATACTCTCAAGGTTGCACTGTGGGCGAAAAGTTTGAGAGTTTGATTGATTTAAAACACGGACGAGGGACTTTCGTCCCAATTTTATTATTTCCGAACCGAGACCGAATATTTAATCGGGAGCGCTCCACTTGAATGGTCCGCTGGTTTATAGGTGAAAGAGGAGGCGGATGGAAAAGTTTTATCGAGGAGTATCGGGTGAAGGGTAGGGCGTGGGAAAAGAGAGAAAGGGGTTGGCATCACTTGGCACGGGTCCAGTATAGCTGGTAGGCAAAACAAAATGAAATGAAAAGTAAAATAAAAATAAAAGCTACGAATCTTTTACCTCGTAGTGATCGACATTGCCGCCGAACGCCTGTTTCGGTATCCTAAGCTTGAGTATGTGACCAACGGTTATCGTAGCGTCCGGCACACCCCAGAATCTCTCGACGCGATGCTTCTTGCTAGCATCGGTGCGTATCCTTGGCGTTTCGTGTTCCTTCCTATGGACGACCGGGGCTACGGACGATGCCTCCTCGCCGACGTCGTCGAACACGATGTCGTCCTCTTGGGGAACTATACCGAGGACCAGGGGCAGCAGGAGCGTCACCGTCAGGACTAGGGGCTTCATCTTCGGGGATCTCGGTCACTTTTTATCATACCATGCTGTCGCACCTGCAACACAAAATTTCCACCTTATTTGTAATGAATTTCAAATTTTTTATGAAAAAAAACGCTGTTTTTTTATTCACTTCCATTTGGCACATTTACATCCGGTAGAATTTTATTTCAATGCCAGTAGAGTTTTTTTGACTTTCTGGTACAGATTTTGGTAGAGTTCTAATACGATAGAGTTGTGAGTGGTAGAGATGTAAATGTGCCTTCCATTTACAATCACCGAATTATTGCTTATGAAAGTTTCAATGAAAAGAACACGGTGTTAGTTGTTTTTTAATATTTCATCGTATTTTTATTTTTTTTTACAAATTGTCGATTAAAAAAATGTAATCGTCGTGACCGAATAAATTGTTCGTTTAATTCACGCAGGTTGTACTCCGCTCGTGAAAGCACACACTCCCGTCCTGCGGAGTCCATTATTTCAATTAACAATCGCCATCATCTCATTTATTTAATAGCGATGATTACGCGAGAGAGCGATCGGCTATCTCGATAACGAAAGGGAGTTTAAACGATGCGTGCGCGACGGGCCAGACGTGGGGAGCTCCAATATCACGAGTGGTAGCCAATGATATCCGATAATTTCTCCATTGCGCTTTTATTTCGATTCATTGAGCGCGGCCTGAACTCCCCATCGTTCGATGCACCCTTCCATTAGTCCTCGGCCAACGCCAGACAGTTACGCCCATTTGTGTGCATTTTATTTTTATTTTTTTTTTTTATCAACTCGTTATAATGCATACTTCATGTAGTTATGCCTTGTGGAGGAATAAAAAAAATAGATTCGCATCAGTTAATATTTTGCAGTCGTCCGGTAGCGTGTCTGTCGGTAGATCTCTGACTGATGATTATTATTATAATGCAATGTGTATAAATTGCGCACAATTAACAGTAACAACCCACATACCAGTTCGCCGTCGGGATTCAACATACCAGGAGACTCGCGCATCCCTCTCTCGTTATCGAGGCTACTCCTTCAAACAGTGCCTGTTCTTTTTCTTTCTTCCTTTTTTTTTCTTTTTTGCTTTTTTTTCTATATTCGCCTACGCTCAGCGCAGGACTTCCTTTCTCACGGATTTCATCCCGTGTGGGACGTTTTAAACTCGTCGTAGGTGCATTTCGAAACCGCGCGCCGTGTTCTACGTGGATCTAATCGTTAGCCGCGATCCCCGAAGAATTCACCGGCGCGCGATCACGCGTGAGTGGGAAAACGGACTCTGCCCGATGACTAACGAGGACTCTGTGCCGACCCTTTAAAGGCTGTTTCTATTCAGCATCATAGTCATTATATCCATTTTTTTAAACGCCTTTTACTAAAAAAAAATATGTCCCATTTTCTTAATACACTCGATCGATCGATATTCGTTTGAAGATTAATAAAGTTGGCGGAAATTATAGGCTGCTGATAGAAAATAAAAAAAATAAAAATGTTTTATGTTCTCACTGGTCATGTGTTTTTTTTTTAATATACTCGTTCGACCGATTATTAGTTTTGAAGATTAATAAAGTTGGCGAAAATGATAGGTTGCTGAGAGAAAAGAAAAGCAACATCTATCTCGGGCTTGGTGTGACACTTCGCCTTAAGAATAACTGTAAATATCGTGATGTCGGCTCGCTGTTATCCCGGGTGAAATTTACGCGGCGGGTTTCTCGGGGGAAACACACATCGGATAGCGGTAGGAAAAAGCAATATCGTAACCCGACAGGCACGTGGGGCCTAGGAGGATGATAAGTGCCCTGTACGTTATGCGGGCTGAGACATTGCGATGCGGCGGCTCTCGCGTGTGTCGGGCACTGGGCGCAGGTGCGGTTTAACTTTGCACCGTCACAAGCAAAGTCTCGAGACACGTACGTATAGTAACAGTATAAAATGTAGGATGCCAGATGGACAGCAGACGCTCGGGCGATGTAACGTATGAAAATGCGCAAGTACACCTTAAGCGTCGAACCGGAGCGTGCATTTATTAGCGCAACTAGATCGCGATTACTGTTGCACCTACGCACATGGTAAACTAATTATTACACTCGTGCGGTTTTGCGTCATATTTCTTGCTGCAAAAATGAGCAACGAATTACAAATAATAATAATAATAATATAATAATAATATTACAATCATTGTTATTATTATTATATAAAAATTATGATTATGTTTTTTTTAATAGTTCCGATTTTTTATTTTCAATGGGGAACGGCTTTAAAGTTTTATTAGAGCGCCCTAATACCGCGAATGGGGGGGGGGGGGAGTTTCAGCGAGGGAGAGGGTTTTCTCTCGCGGCTTTGTCCTTTTTGTGTGTCGACCGGATAGGCGAGCGGGTAGATGCCTAGTCGGAGCTAAAGGAAGTCGGTCCGTTGTTGGTAA
Source organism: Stenichneumon culpator (assembly GCA_964017025.1). Taxonomy (NCBI): domain Eukaryota; kingdom Metazoa; phylum Arthropoda; class Insecta; order Hymenoptera; family Ichneumonidae; genus Stenichneumon; species Stenichneumon culpator. Next base: position 22,909,790 of record OZ024768.1, on the reverse strand, counting down.
GGTAAGCGCATGTACGTACGCGTAATACGGTCCACGGTACATACACGCAAGGCTCCTCCAGGCTCGGTGGCCTTACTGGCTTGCACGACGCTCGGGCGAACGAACGGACGTGAAACGACCAAACGAGCCGATTGAATTATAGGTTCTCCACTGTTTTATCGTACGTTTCCTGTCGAAGAAACTCAGCGCGAGTCGCCGAGTGTATCGCTCGCTTCTCGAGAACAGAGTACCAATTGTTCCGAACATAAGGGACCACTGTGTCCGGGCGCGATGGACAACCCGCTGAACTAACCGTGCCTTTTGATTATTAAAACAACTTACTCCTGTTTCCACTACCATTTTTTGCGTTTATGTTTAGTTTTTCCATACCGGTAATAAGTTTGCACGAAACGTCATTGCTCGGGTGATGTTTGTGGAGAGAGAATTGGGAATTGTGAAGAAAAAAGGATGTCAGGTAGTGATTTATTCGGTAGTATATGAAATTTAATAATTTAATAATTTAATAATTTAATAATTTAATAGTTTAATAATTTAATAATTTAATAATTTAATAATTTAATAGTTTAATAATTTAATAATTTAATAATTTAATAATTTAATAATTTAATAATTTAATAATTTAATAATTTAATAATTTAATAATTTAATAATTTCTTCTAAAACAATTCTTATCGCAAGAATGTCAAAAATTTCTATAAAAACCAAAGATTCACAGTCTCACTATATCGGTGATGTGTGCAAAAATATGACTAGCCTGTCTACACGCTCTTCGTCGAAGTACCCGGCGAGCTTGAATGAGCTTCATTGTGCGCGAGGGGATAAGCTTTTTTTTGTCCGTCCCCGACAGGCCGACGCGATATGAGATACAAATTGCCGGCGTCCCAGGTTGAGATACTTCGGGAAGAACGGCCGGACGACGGATCGACGCGAATAAATCGTTTCCGGAGAGAGAGAGAGAGAGAGAGAGAGAGAGAGAGGGAGAGAGGGAGAGATTTGGCTCTCGATAGAGGCAATTTTTCAGATCGGAGAAAGAAGAAGGTCGTTGCCACGGCGCGATGCTCGAGCCGGCCGGAGGTCGCTAAAATAAGGGGGGGGGGGGGTGAGTTATAGGGGATGGTTTATTCATGGATAGCATCGATGTAACCGGATTATATACGCCGGTGAAGCATCATCCAGTGTGCCGCGTGTCCATTTCGCGCCTCGCCGAGTCGCGCCTTTTTGCAACCGAAGAGGCGGTGGGCGGGGGTAAAAACGTATATGTAGCTTGTAAAAGCACGAAGCTCGGTGCTCGACCACCGAAAATGAAATGCGACGAGGCGGGCCCTTGGTCAGTCGTCCGTTGCCTTTGTCCCGGTTCGACATTCCCAATAAAGTTGGATATATCCACCACTAACGTGTGCGCTTGCCGATCGAATGAACCTTCGACGCTTCGAGGCATTCGCGCGTACACCTACTCAACGGGTTCAATCATAGCTTGCTGTTTATTTTATTTTTTATTAATTAAAAATTTAACGCGGCGAACCGATGTTTGACTCTGTTTGAGGTCCAAAAAAAAATTACATTTTTTTTTACGGTCGGGTTTATCAATCTTCATTATCGCCCTTTGATCGCTTGTTCGTTCACGTGTTTCCTCAATGTGGGAAATAGATTAAAACAGATTTAAAAAAATTGCGTTTGAATCAGATGAAGACGAACATCCAATATTTGGCTGCGTTTGAGTTTAAATAAATAATGTTTATAAACACGCGGTTTATTAACCGTTACGCGCGTTCCTGTTTAATAATATACTTCGCTGCTTTTTACCTTAATTAAGAATTTAACGCGACGAACCGATGTTTGGCTTTTAGGTAAAAAAAAGCTATATTTTTTATAACCATCGAGTTTATCAATCTTCATTGTCGCCCTTCGATCGCTTATTCGTCCACACGTTCCCTCGACGTGGGAAATAGATTGAAGAAGATAAAAAAGATTACGTTCGAAACAATGAAGGGTATAAAACCAATATTTGGCTCCGTTTGAATTTTAAAAAAATCATTAGTATAACCGCTCCGTTTATTAACCTTTACATCCCCCACAGATCTCCCGCTCGGTCCTCCGTTTCCCCGATGAGGGAGACGGATTAAAATAGATTGGCAAAAAAAAAAAATTGAAATAAAAATTAAATCGTTATCGTGTGTCGGGGAGCTGGCTGATAGCGACAATGAGACGTGCGATTTAATAATAGAGCTGCTTCGCCCAAGCTCCTGTTATATCTGAACACCATATATATGTATATATATATATATACATATATATATATGTCCTCACCCAACTCCCATTCGGTGTAATATCGCTCGGTCTTCGCTCCCTCGACGGATAATAATTACCGCGACTGAAAGCGCCCGGATGATTCGCACTGCTCGCGCACACACATACACACCGACATGATCGCTTTTATGTCATTTATCCTACCGAGAAATTTTCGATCATGGGTCGCAGATATATATACATATATATTTTTTTCAGTTACATATGCTCGATAAATAAAAATCAGAATTTTCGTATCTCCTGTAAATAGCGGATTTTAATAACTCGATGGAGAACGACAGTCTGTATAAACTCGGGTTGCGCATACCCATCGTCGACGCTCTGTGTACAGAAAAAATGTTTCCTCTCGCGCAAAGGCCGAGCGTCTCGACCCTGCATGATCGCCAGATGCCGGCGTTTAACCCAACGGGGTACCGCCTCTGTACTTGCTTCGAAATAGAACGAAAATGTTATTTTTTCCATCGTATACCAAATCAGCTACATCCTGCCGTCGCCTTTCATACAAAGGATCAGCTCGTTTATAATCGTTGCAGAAAGACATAAAAAAAAAAAATAGAAGTTCGAGCTGGTGTCAATTTTTTTTTCAAGTACACATATACATGTGAGATTCGATGATAGGTCTAAAATATTTTAGCCGGCTAATCCGTTTTAGCCGGTCAAGGTATTTTAACCGTCCAAGCTATTTTAGCCGACCGAGTGCATAAAATCGTGCATAAAATCGAGCCCCTTAATGTCGCATTGTATTTTAGTCCAAAAAGTGGCAATTAATAAAAACGTGGCAGTTAATTTAATAAAAAGAAAAAAAAATGTCGTCAAAAAATTGCAAGGCTACCCCTTAAGATTGATTTAAGATTGATCCATTTTGCCCCGCACTCCTCTACACACAACCATATATAATTACGCGTCGTCCAACCATCGGTGGTCCAGCCCTGGAGGGCTTTGTGTTATTTGCCCCAGAAACCCGCCCTTTGGCTCTTTAACAGGATGCTGGGTCGTCGACGTTATCGCGCGATAACCGTCGCAAAAAAGCAACACCAACAAAAAAACCATATGTAGGCAAATCTGACCGCGAGTGAGCCCGGGACAAAAGTGTAGTTGGGAAAAGCTCGCGTAGCAAACGAGGCGGAACGGGCCTCACCGAGCCTTGCATTAATGACGGGGTTGCACACCGACGTCGACTGTAATGCTGTTTCAACCACCTTGATTCGTTCTCGCAGACGGTCGGTGTGCCTAGTCGAGAATTAGAGAAAAAAAAAAGAACGAGAAAAAGTTAAAAAAAAAAAAAAAAAAAACGGAAAAGGAAAAGAACTCACCGAGGAAAAGGTAAAAGAAGAAAAATAGTCTGAGAACTCTACCTACACGAGCGTGGCAACGGTCGCGTGGAAGTTCGCGAACGAAAATTGGGTTAGGCGTGGTGGTTTCCTCGAGGGAGATTCGACGAGACGGCCCGGCTGTGTACTGGTGTACACATCTGGTAGGTATGTACCACACAGCCAGCAGCAAGGAGTTGCGGCGCTAGACCGCTTTGTCGAAGTTCCCTGGCTTCTTCTCTTTTTTCCTCGTACCGACTGCCGAGGTAGAGTAGGAAGAGGTACGGCTAAAGAGCATGTATCTGTGGAGAAGTGGTGAACGTCAACGTTTTCCCTTGGTAGGTAGAATGGGAGATAAATAAAATACAAAAAATATATATATATATATATATATATATATATATATATAGACTCTGAGAAAAACTCGATAAAAAGTACTTTGCTCGGGGATGGGGAGAAAAAGTTTCGTTTGTCAACCGGGAAAACTCCTGCGAATGGATAACGAACCGAAATAATGTGATGCGTAAAGGAATTTGCTTAAAGAAGTTTGAATAAATTGTGACGATAAAAATTCAATTTAGAAGCACATTGTCAAAAATCTGCCACGTTGCTCTGAACGTTTATTGAATTTACGCTCTCGGGAATGTAAAACGGTTCGAGCAATTTTAAGAGATTTTTAATATTGCATTAAATTAGCGATGAGGATTCAAAAAAATGACGTTGAACAAGAAGAATTTTGACGAAATGGTTTCGGTAAATTATAAATCCACCGGTGTGAAATTCAGCGGCACAGATTGCGGCAAACTGGCCATGTTAAACTTTGAAGCCAGCCGGTTTAAAATTTGCAATTCAGTGGCAGGGTAAGCACGATGAAGTGATTGTATGCCAATCACTGTTTTCAGCTCCCCGCTTAAGCGGGCACGAAATGTGCTAATTACCTTATCTCTCCGTTGATACGTTGAATTACCCTATCTCTCAGACGACGCGATGAAAACGTTGCCAAATTTGCGTGATATCCTCGAAGGGTTAATAATTCCGGTTTATACAACCTTCTAATCCAAGATATTATTCATTCATTCATTCATTCATTCATTCATTCATTCATTCATTCATTCATTCATTCATTTATTTATTTATTCATTTATTTATTCATTTATTTATGCATCCATTTATTTGTTTATGTATTTATTTCACTTCGGTTCAAGAATACGTATATTCAGGGTCGTGCTTCGGAGCCATTTACGAAGTTTCCAAGGTCCGTTATCGGTCGAAACTTCAAAAGAATCAAGTATTACCCAACACGAATGCACACTCGAGCCTGCGAGCGTGACTCGAGCTTCTGAAAATGGTCAAGTTACGAATAGTTTCTTCCACGAAACTTCTATCCGTTGACACCATTTAACATCAATTTCTCTCGATAAATAAAAAATAAGAATAAAGTCGGGTCGATGAACTTGCTAATTACGCGAACCGGCGACGATAAAATCGAAGCTGCTGGCACGTATAATCCATACGTTTCCACCCCACTGTGTAAACTATACTACGCCCTCCTGAAATATCAGATGAAATTGCCGATGCATGATAGCAAAAAAAGGGTAAAGGAAAAAAAAACCGCCCCTATCGTGTATCGATGGCGCGTGATATGTCGACCCCGCGATCGACAGGAAACTGGCTAGCCCCAGCGATAAACCGCGCGGCGAGCTTCAAAGCTAAAGGATTTCCCGATCCACTCACTTTTGCCCCGGTAGCATCATCGCCAATTTTTTTCTTCACTTTTTACAATTTTTTTTTCCACCGTTTCCCGTATCCTCCGAGCGCGCTCGTTTCGAGGCTGTTTCGCTGCCCCGCACTGGTTTCCTTTTTCCCTCCGAGGGTTACAGAAAAAAACGCCGGAGTTCCGGTCGTCTCCGCGAAACGATTTCGCTGAATTTGCGGCCACATGAGACACTCGACCGGATCTACGCTCCCTGAAAGTGCACCGACAAAAACGCATTAAAATTTTTTTTTCTTTCATTTTTCGTTTATTTTTTATCTATCGAAGTACTCCATTTCCGCCGTCATCTCGTTTTTCGCACGCGACCCAATCAAGCCAGCAGTCCAAACTCCAATTCTACCCTCGACACCGATTCGTCCCGCGAAAAATGTTCATCTTCATTTTTTTTTATCCAAACAATTTTTGGACTTTACCGAAAGTTAACGTAATCACGGTCTCTTCCGGCTGTTTCCCGTTTGGCTTCCCGGACCAGTTTACATTAGCGGGACCGGCGAAACTTGGCCGGGGACTCGGTAACTTACAGCGAGGTGGTTAAACCGTGCCGGCAGAGCTGACCCCAGTTTTGTAAAGTTTACCTAGCCGGATCCGCGCCAGGCATTGTAGCGGGACAGGCAACTTCATCGTTTTGACTCGCGGCGTATGTACGAGAGACCAGTTTACACTGGTTCACTGAATGGTCTTACATTAATAAAGCGATCGCGTGCTCGTTAGCCAACTTTCAGTTTTGGGCGCCTCTCTAGCGCGAGTTAATCCCGGCCGGCAACGATCGCACATACCCTGGCGAGGCAAATGTTTGGCCCGAAATGAATAATCGATCGGTCGGCTCAATCGTGTCGTCAATTACCAGCTGCACCATGTCGGGGCGAAAATAAATAGGCGGCCGGTTAGGGCTGATAAACGATTGAGAAATAACGAGCAACCACTCCGGAAAGGCTGATCCTTGATTCGGCGGAATTCGCACCGAGGGGTTGGTCACGGGGTTACACGATACCCCGGCCATTACCGGAGACCGTGGACAGGAACGAGCCGATCCGTGTTTCGCCTCAAAGAGGCTTCCAACTCCCCTTTGAGGGCGACTCGGGAACCAGAGGGGCCTCGTTAAAGCTCTCAAATAATAATACACCCTTTGAATCCGCGGTTAGAAATCACGGCGTGGCACGGAGAACCACTAGACATTATTTCTGTACACGGCACCACAAATGTCTTTACATTTTACCAACGTTTACCTACAAGGGTATTCAATTTTTATTAAATTTCTTGTTTTCCTTATAGTAACTTTAGTTTTTTAATTGAAGTTAGTTGATTTAGTAAATTAAAAAAGTGAAGTTTACCGGAGCATTGTGTCCCATGTTGTGGAAAAAAGATTATAGGGTCGAGTGTGGGAAGGCGGCGTACCGTTAAGAATTTTTGCACATGGCAAATAATCGTAAAATCCGTTAAAACTCCCCCCCTTTAATTCGCAACGAGGGTGTACATTGTGCGTACAACTGTTGTGCCGGCTGGTACGAAAATCCCCGGATAACAATGGCTCTCAATAAAATCAACAGACTCCTGTGAAAGGGGTGAATATGGACCACCGACCCTGTGTCGCCAAATAAATTCCACGTAAACCTATCCATATTCCCCCCACTCGTCCTCGTCCAGCCCCTTTCGGTTTTCGGCAAAATTTTACGCCGACCGATTTCGAGCTCTTCCCAGTGTATCGATTTCTGCCCTAGCCAGCCAGCCAGACGACGACGCACTCCGTTCGGTCGACATTCGAACGAAGAAGACGAGACTTTTCATCGATCATTCCGTGTCAGTTGGCGATGCTACTCGTGCCTCTACACTGCAGTCTATAGCGAAGATATACGTGCAAACCACTGAGAAACACAAGGGCTTATCTCCCGAATTTTTACACGCAAAATCGTCCGACATACGCCCTTACGTTCTTCACCTGCACATGTGTATATATTATATATATATATATATATATATATATATATATATATATATATATATCCATACATACGCAGTGGTTTTGCTATAGAGCGAGACTCCATACCGCTTTCGCGGCTCTCTTCGCAATCCCGGCTGTGAGAGCTCGCACAGATGTTCCCCGAGCCGAGGGAATCATCGATGGTGAACCGTGCGGGACTCTGCGTTGTGCGGCGGTTCGCGTGGTACCACAAGCTCATTGTCCTTCCTCTCTCCCCTTAGCGTACTTTACATTCGCCTCCGTTTCGCTCGCAAACACACCACTTATTACAATCTAAAATGATTTGTGCGTCTCACGTGGTCCCGGCTCGTCTTTACCGACCGGGCCGGTGGCCTCGCGAAACTGGACAGCGGCTTGACGCAGTGATTCATCGCCGAGACGGGTACGAATTAATTCCCGTACAGCCGCGCCGGACTCGTTTACCCGGCACAAAAATTTACTTCACAAAATCAACCGAAAAAATAATATCGGTACGAAAAACAAAAATTTCAATTATCCTCGACGGTTCTCGATCCATTTATACTTTGATATAACTTCTCCGAAACTAGGTGGACGAAGCGTCGAATATAGATGTATGAGAGAGAAAAGTTTTTTTTTCGTCGACAGAACGGTGTCGGAAATGAATGGAAAATATTTATAACAGGACGATGAGAAAAGTACGATGAAGTTCGGAGTTTTCGTGCCGACCTTTAGTTAAATGGACGAATGGTGTTCTTCCGTCGAGAAGGACTTTCCGGTTTAGTGACAATTTTTTTTATTTTTCTTCCGGGTAGTCGAAAGACCTGACAGTGATTGGCAAGGAAGAAGATAAGTCCAGGGTCGACGAGAAGGAGCAGCGAGGGTCTTTAATGAACTCGCAATGTCTGCCGGCTCGGCTCTCTAATTAGGCAGCATAATTGGCCGGTGGTTGAATTTAATCGGCTTACCGTCTAACGCCGCACGTACGTAGGAGGTGGGCTTTTGGCTATCGTGTATACCGACATTTGCATAATACACACGTCCGAGAGGGATCAGGACAAACCGTCTCTCGCTCCCTTCTGCTCTCTCCTATGTGATTAATGAAAATCTCACGGCGTTACACAGACACGGCCACGTCGCTGCTGTGTAATTGGCTGGAATGGTTAACTCCTTGAAAACGGACTTTCGCTTTCGCAGGATCGGCGAATTTTACGCCCGACGAGTTTCGATGATAATTCTTTTTTTTTTAATGCTCATATAAGGTGGCTCATATACAAAGATAATAATAGCCTGCGATTAGAGAAAAATAGTTATAAAAAAAAAATGTTCCTGGTATCTCTCAACGAGACACTTGAAGTTAATTGCCCTAAATTAACGGCATCTCGACGGAATTGTCCCACTGCTCGTTGTACCAATTTACTTGCCGTTATGGGCTCGGGGCAAAAGTAGAGTAAAGTTGTATATATTTTGCGCAATTAGCCTGCGTGCCTCGCCGGGGCAAGACGGACTGCTTTCCGCCGATTTGTAGCGGGAAAGGCGACGGCGGAACAAATGCTCGAAGTTCGATCTCGGAAATAAGGACGAACGGACTGTGGTCCGTTTCGCCCCGGTCTCCGGCCGTTCTACCCTTTCATCGATTATTTCCGATATCATTCGTAAACATTCACTGATCGTTGACACGATTCGTCGAAAAAGGCGGCGATCCACTCTAATCCACTTTAACCCTTTTGTTGGAAATTTCGATATTTTTTTAAATCTCGAATGGATCGTCGTTTTCATCTCCGAACTAATTACGTCTCCGGGACGAAAGAGCGTCATTGTTTCTCGGGATTAATGACGACACGTATTCCGGGTAACTCGAACCGAAATATACTCGACAACCTCCGTCCAATCTGTCTCGCGTCGGGTGTTCTCGAATCTCGGTGTATAATCCGTAACAGCTTGGATGTACGGGAGAGCTCGAGGAAATCTCGTGTTTTCCGGATTGACGAGCCGTGGCAACGAACTCCGGACGCGACGACGACCCCGTCGCGTTAACGGGTCGTCAAGGTTCTTCGTAACGCGATAACGACTTCTTGCCCCTCCTCACGGTACGCGCGTAGATGTTGCATGAACCGAGTTGAAGTTCGAGCAGTGAAAACCGTGACGTCGTCTCAGCCGAGCATAAACTTTGTGAAAGGGTCCATTGTGATTCTCGAGGAGCTCGATAAACATACGGCCTACTGAGTGAGACGCGTGTCTCTGGAAAACGTTGCGGAGCTCCGGTGAATCCTGAGACAGAGAACGGTCGGCAAATGCCAACAATCCAGCGACCCCTGACAAAAATCGTGATTTCACATCCGGTGAAAAATTTAAAATTTAACAAATATTAAAAATACTTCGGAATGCAAAATAAATTCAATGTAGTGTTAAAAGCGTGACTAATGTGGACGCCACCGTTACTTGTGTCCCGATATACGATTACCGGTACAATAATAAAGCTTTTGTACGTTTAAAAAACATTTTTTGTCCAGAATATGAATAATCATTTTTCTTGTTAATTAAAAAAAAAAAATTATTACAATTACGATTCCGTGACAAAAAGAGTGATTTGCAATAGTGTGGCGATTCTTATATTGAAACAGCGACCAGATTTATAAGTCGAACGAAATTATAAATAAATTCGATCAATCAGTTTTGCTTCCCGTAATAATTAAACGATACATTTATTTTTTAATAATGCATTATTAATTACATAATTGTCGAAGAAAGCGGTGGAGTCTAGTGTGTACAGATCGTCCCTGTTTGCTCTCCTCGATTCTCCCCGCTCGACGTTTGTTTCTCTTTCGTCTCTTCCTAACAGAATCGCGAGCTACCTTGTTCCCGGTCGTTTAACCCCGGACTGAACGGCGACGTTCTGTTTTCCCTCCGCTCTCATTCCCCTTCCGCCCTTTTAACCTCCAGTGAAGAAGTGCCTTTCGCCGTACAACCGACAAACGACAAACCGAACGCGAAGTTTCCGAGAGAGCTTAAATTTCGAGCTTGCCTCGGTCTCCGGGCGATGTTGGGAAACGCCCACCCGGACAGTTTGCTTTTCTCTTCTCTCGGCCAGAAACCCCCGGTGTTTTTCCCACCGGAGAATACTCCGCTGTATCCGTGTTGCGTCCCTCCGTCATCGAGAGAAGCCGTGCGGTTTCTCCGCAAACTGTTTCCGGTTATGAGAATGCTCTCGCCGTGTATGCCGTGCCAGAGAGCCCTCGGCGGTGGCCAAAGCGCCTCCGGAGGAACGTTAAAATATATTTGCTTTTTCCTTTTTTTTATTTTTTCATTTTTATTTTTGTGCAGAGCTCCGGGCAATGGTATCGCAAACGATTTTTCCGCGGCGCGAGCGTACACTGTATCCGTTGCGAGTCTCTCCGGAGACAATTCTCGGAAGCGAAAGAATTTATTTCATTTACTTTTCTCAGGGTCGAATTTTAAGCCATGAGTCTGAACTTGAGATTGAACTTAATATCGAGGTTTGGCGCGAACTTCTTTGCGCACTTAAGATCTATCGCAAGTTAGAACTTGAGATCGAACCTTAGTCCAAATCTGATTCCGTGCTTAACTTTGATCTTGAGTTTGATCTTAAGTCTGAATTTGAGTTTGAACTTGATTTGATCTTAAGTTTGAACTTAAGATAGTTATTAATATAGTATTAAACACGCGATGAAGTTCGGGCCAATCTTCGATGGTAACTTAAGTTCGATCTCAAGAGCCACCTTAAGTTCAAACTATCTTGAAATTCGAACCTTATTTCATTTGTTTCATTTATTAGATATATTATATATATTTATATCGCGCATTAACGCACTTTCCTCGAGGTTAAAAATCCATAAAAAGCGTCAAGCGAATATAATTGATCAATTTTGAAATTACGATCGATGATGATACATAATGATATTCGGAAGCCTTTATTTTCTTTTCATCATTTTTTTTTTTTTTTTTACAGTGCATATATTGTGGTTCGAAATTAGTGGTTTCGCGATTAACCCTCCGGCGTCATGAATGGCTCGTCCAGTCGGGACTCGACCAATTAGCGTGATTACTCCGTGGCATAATTACTGGTCGATCGGGTTCTCTCGATGCGTGGTGCAGGTTCGTCCGAGCCCCCCACTTGGGTATGTAAAAGCCCCGCGCGTCGCGCGATGTTTGTACTTCCAAGAATCTCGCCGAGAGAATCCACGGTACGGGAGATCCGGACGGGACTCGCGAATCGAACCGAGCCGATTTCCCTCTCGTGCGGCCGCCGACGACGCGGCTCGGCCGAGGCACGCCATGCGTGTCCCTCTTTTCTCTCGCTTCGCAACGCCGCGCTCAGACGACGACACAAAAAACGTAACTCGTACGCACACCGTGAGAGGAGAGTCGAGAGAAAGACCGCGACTCTCGCAGTCGGGATGCTGCGCTGGCGCGCATGTGTTACGCGTTACCGCCCCCGAGAGGCTTTCTCCGGACTTTAAAGGATTCACCGCTCATGTTCGGCGGATAAGAGGAAATAAAAAAATTATACGCCAACGGCATCGCCGCGGGTAAGGACTTTGGTCGAGCAAAAATTATCACGTTTTCACCCTCTGCGTAACCGTGAAATAATAATAATGGTAATAATAAAATAGGTCACGGAAGTCTCTCTTTTGAGAGATATTGAAGTGGAATTAATAATAATTCGAGCCCCATGTTGCTAATGATGTACGATTTTTTTTATTAACCTATGCATTTTTTTTATGCCGCGTATGTTCGGTGGGTAAAAATAAAATGCCCTACGATAACGGTAAAATCGGCGGCGAACTGTTTTAATCGAGCTAAAATTACCACTTTTTTTTTCTTCTGCCTTCCCGTAAGATAATAAAATAAAAACCTCTCTGTTCCCGTAAAATAGAAATAGTCGTTTCTTCGAGGGACGTCAAAGTCTTAATATTAATTCGCAATTAATGTCGCAATCGATATATAAATTTTTTTTATTAACATTAGAAATTTAAAGAAATGTATATTTCTGCACCTCCTTCGGCCCATGGCTCGTATCCATAGATCGAAGTAGCAGACTTCGCGCTGAAAACTCGAGACTCGGCCTAATCGCGATAGTCACGCGAATAACATGACGCAAGTTTCTCCTCCCCGTTGCGGTCGCTGTTCGCGAGGAGCCGAGTGCACGAGTATCGAGGAGAGCCGTGCATTAAAGTGAGTCCGCCGCGAACGAATAGTCATTAGGGCTCTGTAACGAGCGCCACTCCGGAGGCCTCTCCTCGGCGACTATTCACGAAATGAATATAATGCAACGACAAAGAATCGTACCGTATAAAATTGCCGTTGAAAATACAAACTCGACCCTGACTTCTCGATAACGCATAACAACTATCGTATCTTTTTTTTTTCTTCTATTTTCATTCGCCACTCTACAAGAGTGAAAATAACTGGGTCTCTAATTTCCCTCGGCCTCATTCTCTTCTTTCATTTTATTTTTATTTTCCAGTTTTTTTTTACCTCTCGATAAACATAAGTCTCGGTCGTTATAAAATATACGGACTTCGAATGTCGAGTTCCCGAGGCAGGACGGCGCTAGTTTCGGTTTCTCGTTTTAGGTCGAGTGGAGTAGCGGAGCTCCGACGAGAAAAAGGACGGGGAGCCGAGGAGGGAAGCGCGGGGGGGTCAAACGTGAAAAATAAAATAGTAGGCGTAGTATAAAGAAAAAAAGTTGGATGGAGCCGTAGCTCGGCTAGCCTTTGCGAATATGGCCGGGCAATATCGTTCTTTCGGTTTCTCTCTGAATCCCCCACCTCCGTCATCCCTCCGGCTTTCCTTGCGACGTTCTTGCCCTCGATATCTCACTTCCACCCTGGAGACGGATACACCGACGGAAAAATTTCCTCAAGACGGAGCGGCGAGCAGCTCCGACTTCGTGGATCAGGCGTCGTGAGATATTTTATTTTCGAGTGAAAAAGTATCCTTTCCTTAGGATGGATACGTGAGAGAGGGGGGAGGGAGCGTCCCGAAGGATTATCCGGGACTAGCGCACAGCAGCCTTGAGCTAGACGACGCCTTTATTGCCTTGCCCGACGCGCCCCCTCGAGGGAGATATTTCTATAAGGTAGTTACCCGCAGTGGCGCAAGATGAGAAGAGACGCGAGAATTTTGCGAGCTGTTAATCAGCCAGGATTCAAAACTGGCACGAGAAATTCAGAATTTAATAACTCGGCCGGCGATCACCGGAGAACAATGAACCGCCGTTCATTTTTGAAGCTCTGAGAATTCCTCGTCGAATGAGCCCCGGGCGATCGAAAACCGATGATTAGTCGTCGAGTTATCGACGAATGAAGAAATTCAAGGAATGCAAGAAAGATTCACTGAGACAATTGAAAAAAAAATCTTTTTCTGAGTTAAAGTTTCTTGTTTCCTCGATATATGGTCGAAGTAACGAAAAAATTGTAGCGATTAAAGAAGCATCTTTGTTGAGTGAAGAAGTCAATAGAAAGTTTTTTTTTATCCCCTACAATTATTTTGTATATTCCGCCAAGTATTTTCAGCTCTAAGCGCACGTTCTAACGACCCAAAGGGTTTTACGTCCCGTCCCGACAAAGATCTACGGTAGAATATCCTTCAACGTCCACCGGACTGGAGTCATTTCGAGCGAATAATTTCATCGAAGTGGTGCTCGTCATCTACTTCCCTGGTAACGACCAAAAATAATTGTCGCCCCTTCGGTCTCTCGGAGAGTTCTTTCTCATAGAGCGTAAACGTAGCGAGGTACGCTTTCCGAACTCGAGTGGTGTTATCTCGTCCATCTCATCGCGAAGAAGTCCACCAAAGCGAAATGAGTCGCCGAAAAGTCTGATGGCGTTGGCTCGCTGCGCGAGAAAACGAGAGCTCTACGTGGGCATCGGCAAAGCCAGCTCGGGGCGCAATTAAAATACTTTTAATACCGACGAGCCGTGCGAACCAGTTCGGAGGCGTCCGAGTGTGTTTCGACGCCCGATTCTCCGTCTCCCGCGTTATCGCGCAATGCCGTTGCCCCGGCAATAGAGTTAATCAAGAGTAATAGAGCCGGGGCACGGACCACCTATTAATAGAGAATATATCGTCTATGTGTGTCGGTGTAATTCGTGTTACGCGTGTTTGGCCGTAGTGCAATCATCGCCACCACAGCTACGGCCATTGGCGAGTCCGCACTGTGCCCATGTGTCTCCTCTCTCGCAATTTAACGCTAACCATGTGTTTTATGCGATCTATGCACACTTGGTCCGCCGTGGGTTCCGCATCGGACGTACATTAGTCCGGGGGCAAAACGGACCGCTTTGAGTCATATTTAGCGAGAAAATTAACCAGCCTCGTCCCAAAGGGAGAACACTCGGCCATTCGGCACATCCACGTCTCTACCAAAAATAGACAACTCTGACGACTCTACCAGAAAACATCTCTGCAATATTAGAACTTCACTCAAAATCTCTTCGACTGTATAAAGACACACTCTACCAGAGCGAATCGGTCGCCAACAATTCTTCCACATAAGAAATAAAAGTGGAGTTGTTGGCGACTGGTCGTGTAAATGTTGCTGGCCATTCATCCAGAAAAAAAAATGGTTGAGGCGCGCCCCGCAAGTAAATATTTATTTAAATCGAATAAGTATTTATTTGCCGAGCGCTGATACAATGACGAATTTTTCCGGTCGCTTTGCCGCGGAGGTTTGTGTGTCGACCGATATCGGGGAGTTTTTGAGCGATCGTCAGCGAGAAATCGGAGCATCTTATTGCCACGACGGCATCGCGACGGAGAACTCTGACTTACAGTGTAATAATAAACTTTAGCTATAGCGACGAGTTGCGTTCCCATTCTGAGGTCTCGACTGCGACAATGAGTCAGATACGTCTATCTACCGAGGAGCTGTTGAAGGCTCGCGCATTGTTTATTATACATAATGCGTATGCTTCGGAGCGGGAATCAGCGCCGAGATATTTATGTGTCACGCGGACGGATAGATCGGAGCACAGATTGGAATTCTTGAGGGGAGCTCGTAACGTTTATTTACGACGACTTAAAGCCGGAGCAAAGAATAATGAAGATCGATTGGTAGGGAAAAAACCAAAAAATGATACGACAAATATTGTGTTTCATATTCTATCATTTAATTTTTTAATATTTCAACGTCGTATAATGAAATTCATTCGATGTAATAAAAAATGGAATAAATTCATCATTTTTATTTTACTGCAAACGAAATTTTATCAAATTGTATCAAACGTTGTCGAACAATTTCACGAATCGTATCGGATTAAATATTCCTCCAATAATCCGGTAATAAATTCAACACAAATCTCTCGTATCAAAAAAAAAAAAAAAAAAAACCCCAACGATAAATCTCGAATTCACATTGCACCACTCACAGCGTACTTTGCACTCGTAAATCCGTGATGACCTGTAAGGGGAATAAAATTGAAAAAAAAAAAAAAATTAAAAAAGATCTCGCAAGTAAAAGCTTGAGTCATTCTTTGTACGGGCAGATAACATCGCGTAAGAGGAATATACACACCCACAGTTGAGAGACAATTTCTTAGATACTCCAGTTGTAAAATAGCGTGCTCTTCTCTCGAGCGGCTGCTCGTCGAGCTGTGAGTTTTCGGTATATAGCGCCGTCGAGAGAAGTAGGAAGAGAAGAGCGGCACGAGAACGACGACGACGACGTTCGGTACCCCCGGTAGATTCTTATCCGCGCCCTCCGAGCCAGGGAACGCGCTCGAGAGCTGCGCGCCAGCAGCAGACTTCTCGAATACCTTTCTTCCTCGATTCCCTCTCGTGACTCACCTCTAACCGAGGCTTCCCTCTCGCTCCCGCTTTCCCGCAAACCAGCCCGAAGTCTTCGCTACGGAAATACCCGCCTCGCTCCTGACTCACCCCCGCTCGTACGCATATATGCATACGTTTAAGTTCATCCTGCATGCAACGAGAAGCGTCCTCGTTGCATCGCCAGGAAACTCCCTGGGACCTCTTTCTACCGGGCGAAAATGTTAAATCGACTTTAACCGAGTATTTACCTCCGGAGAAACTTTCCCGAACATCGACGGCGATTCTCCGACTTTGAGCTACCATGAATTTAGTTGGGCATTATTGGTGATGAAAAAAAAAACAAAAATTAGAACATTTTTCGAAGTTTCGGTTCTTCTATTTTTTTAGATATCAGACCCGGAGGGGAAGAATTACTCAATGGGTAAAACACGCTATTTAGAATAATGTATTTATTGTTATTATTAGTAAGATTATATCACACGAATAAAACAACGGTGTAACATCTCTTACGGGATTACCATACAAATTGTTACGCTGTTGTTCTAGGCGTGCGATATTCAGTCAGATAGAGATAAAAATTTGAGGCATCTGGAAGACGGTGAGTTAATAAACTGAAGTTGTTAAATCGATTTATGAAGGCATTAAGTGTCAGTAGAGTGTAATAAAATTCTGGTTTAACTGTAGTATGTGTCTCAATACGGATTTTACGTGTCGAGTAAATGTGTTCATTAAAAAAATTGAAGAAAAAAAAAATGAGGAAACGAAACGTGAAACGCGAGTCTTACGCTATGCCTCGATAATCGCGCGCTCATTCCTTTTATCTCGTCGAGGCGAGCGCGCGTTGCCAAGATAAGATAGGCTATATAGACGCCGGAAAGGTGAGCGAAGAACTCTCGCTTATCCACGAGATTCTCTCCTCGGCTTTTGTCCGTATACGTGGGTACTGCGAGAAACGGTGAATTTATATTCGCTCAGCCCTCCTGCAAGTAGATAACTGGGTATATATATATATATGCATATATATATATATATATATATATATATATATATATGTAAGATACCGAAGGGAAGACAAGAGGAGAGCCCACCGGTGCGTATAAAAATTTGATTTTCTTCTGGATCGACATTGACTCGCGCAGGCGAAGAATTCAGACTTCAGTCCGTGAATGGACCGTACATGTGTATTTTGTTCTCCGACCCAGCTCGGGGAATTTGACGGATCAACTAAAATAGATCCGATGAAATTTTACGGGGGACGAGTAAAGAGGTCAGTTTCACGGAGAATCTCGCCTACGCCGTTGTGAAGATGACACCGCGGTTCCGACGTGATTCGATTCTCGGTGAAGAAACGTATTCGATGAAATCCCCTCTTCATCTTTTCCTCGTGCATCATCTTAGCGAACTTCCTTTCGTCGATAAGACGAAGCTTCGTAAAGAAGCCCGCAAAATATTCATTCTACAGAAAGAAATGAATTTTAAGATTAATAAAAATAATTGCAAAGTGGAATTTGTGGATTCCGTCGTTTTGAAGCAATTTTTAAACTATTATTCACCGCTGATTACAAAATTATAACTCATGTTTATAAATGTAACTCATCAAACTATCAGCGTCAACTGTAAGCTCATTAGCGTGATATTTGTTTCAGAAACTCGTGTCAGGCGTAAAAAATAAATTTTTATACAGAGTATTCAAATATTTCCAAATCTCATAAAATTTAAACGCGTAGATCAATTTTCGCCGCCTTTAATACACTTTTTTAAAATTCTGATGCACGCAGAATTTACAAAAATCACCGATGCTTGCCGATGAACGTGTGGCGAACAGTGTGAAACCGAATATCGTCTATCGGACACGCGAACTCCGAGACTCTAGTCCAGTCCGCAGGGTCCGGTTGGGAAGAGGGGGTAGAAGTATCGAGTGTCCGGTCTCGGATCTGAAGCCACGTGATCTCTTCACCGTTACCTTCGGCTATTCGTATCGCGTTGGGAATCTGCGAATAAGCTTGGACGCAGAAAAGAAATTCTCAAAGATAAATATTTCAAGGCTCCTTTTTCATTCGCACAGAAATGGCTTCCCTTATATCGAAATCTTGAGCTATCTTCAAAATAAAAATCAAAATAAATATGCCACGTGCAAAATATACTTTCAATTTAATCAGATCGACCGCCAACCGAAAAAAAATCGTAAGACGCCGTTGCGAAACGGAACTGGAGGGTACAAAAGTTACCACCGAATCTCATTACCCCACCTTGAATAAATAATTTTCCGCCTTTCCGTCGGGTCGTCTTTTCTGTAAAAAAAAAAATACCGCGCCAACTTTCCGACCTGCAACTTTGCCAATTATCGCGAAACTTCGTTTCCCAACCGTGTTACGAATCCCTCCTCATTTTATCATCGCTCTATACGTCCTCTGCTGCGATCGGCTCGGCTATATACGTGTAACGAGCGCGTTACACGTATATATATGTATCATCGAAGAAAAAAAAAGTTGACTCTCTTCGAAGCAGGTCGTACTCGTACGAGTCTCTCGTGTACGAAATTGTCGACTCGCTTGTTTTTTTATTTCTCGTCCGGCATGCCGAGTCGCGAAGTAACGGGCTCGGGCCCGGCCCTTAGTCGTTACCGGGTTTATGTCTTTCGTTCGTAATGCGCGAGACTCCTCGTCGTCGGGTCCACACGTGAGCCCACCGGAGCGCGTACATGTACAGACCCCTGAGAAACAGAAGGGCGTCAAAACGATGCGTCCAAAAATTAGAGTTGTGCCCTTCCGCCTCTCAGCGTTCGATAAAAGTACCCGCAATACCCCGTACTACGTACACTCCTAAAAAGACTGTTTCGCAGTCGCCGGGGTTGTTCTTTTGCCGCACGGAATGAGAACCGCAGTAGTCGGGCTAGACGGCGCGCTGGTTATGACGACGACGTCCAAGTCCGCAGCGGAGGTATCGAGTTACCCGAAGTCGTCGACCTAGCACATACTTTTAGTCTCGGTAATCGACTGACACAAAAATGATTCGAAAAAAAAAAAAAAAAAAAAAAAAAAAAACGAAGCTGAGAGATTCGCTGAGACACAGAGAAAACCCGACTCGGTCGCGTTCGCCGAAGCGCGGCGTGGACACCGGTACGGAACGGGCAGGGGTGCATCGCGAGCTTCTCGTAATACTGTCGATGTCGCTCCATAAAATGAAATAACTCGATGCATTCTTCCTCCGCTTCCTCGCTACTTCCGTTCGGGGGCTATAAAATTCCTCATGGAAAAATGGCATGCGCAAAAAGAAACATTCTTCCTGCACCTCCCCCACTTCTCGTGCTCGCATGCCCTGTAAACTCGCTCCTCCTCGCCGCGCTTCGACCTACTTTCGCAACAAATTCAATCTTCGGTAATAACACGTCGGACTCTCCGGGGAGCGCGGAGCTGCGTTCCACACTTGGCGATATATTCTGCCGGAGAAAATGGCACGGTCATTGATTTCTTAGAAGATTATTTCGGTCACTGGCTCTTCGTACATTTTCATCAGCCTAAAAAAGAATTCATTATTTAAAAAATATATATAATGTATCTGAAACTTTCGTCAATATTCATATTTTCATTTATATTCGAAGCATTCTAATTTTCGTTTTCATTAATCCCCGTCAAACAAACCTTTCCTCTGACGAACATTTGGACGAGTCCACAAAGAAATTTCCGACACGTTCGCTCGATACAATTTCTCACCACGAGCACTGCAAGGATTCAAGGTCAAGTGGGCCGAGACCCCTTCCTTTCGTCGGCTTAGCGGTACCGATAGGTACCTCGCGCCTCGAAGCATTAACGTTTACAGTGGCCAACGACTGTGCCCCATCCCCGGCCAACCACTGGCCCCCGAGGGCGAAACCCTATCGGTAACGGTGCGGCATTGGCCCGGTGTCAACGACGTAATGACGCCGGGCACGAGCTAAACTGATAATAATGCCTGAGGTCAGTGAAGAGTGCTCGAGAGCCATTCGCGCGCGCGCCTCTGCCGCCCGTTCATCGTGTTAATGCATCGGCCAGGAGCGAACCTTTTTCCACGTACTCGGCCGACCGCCATCTACAGACCCCCCTCACCGCCACCCCCCTCGACCGTTAGCCTGTGGAACCCAACAACACACCGTGGACATCGAAACCTTGTTCGTCCCCCCTGGTAGTTTCCAAGCACCGCGACTGGCGACGTTTTAACGTCGTTCATTAAACCCCCTCTCCGCCCGACCCGCTATCCTCATAATTAAGTAATTCGCCTGTCCGCGTTAATCCTGGTACCTCTCACGCTCCTATCGACGCTCTTGTGTAACCGGAATCCGATTATTGAGTAACGCGGCACGTAGCCTCGTTCTTGGTCCCTCGGGACCTCGTTGTTATTGTTATGATTATTATTGAACACTGCGCGCATAACTCGACCGAGGAAAGCCGACGGTTATCGAAGAGGCCAAGTGTAACGCGAGCGCCGAACGATGATTCACCGAACGAGACTTCGGGGAAAGCGCTCCGGCCGGCGAAAGGTCAGAGCGAACAAAAAAGGGGGAGATCCCGGGGCTCTGTGTTTGCTCCGGAGAGACGAGAGATCGGATCTACAGCGTCGGTCTTCGGGAACGTAACTGGTGAATTCGTAACTCGCGACGAGCTAACCAAACGATAAACTATCGCTGAAGCTATGGAAATAGAAACGGGGCGAAAAACACGACCGCCGTACTGTTATCGGAAACGACGTAACCGAATTTCTCGGTTATTGAATTCGAATCGGTGAAAATGTTCGTTGGCGACGCAGCCGGTGAAGGTGACGAAAAAAACAACACGCTTGGGAATTTATTTTCTCGGGCTTCCTCGGACTGTTAAATTGAATCTATTTTCGGGTGGTTTTTTGAGTCCATTAAAAAAATTGTCTCGATCGTTATTAAAAATAAATGCCTGAGGCGATTTTTTCAAATACAAATTAAGCTTTCTCTGGGACGAGGCGAAACTTTAGAAACGGGGTGATTTGCACGGCAGTTGGGTGATTTATTATTGGCATTTCGTTAATTTCCATTGGAGAGCCAGATTTATTTCGGGAGTATCCGGGGCTTATCTGCCGTGTGACGGCTGGGACGTAGAGTCATCCGGATATTTTATACCTCGTGTACAGAGAGAAGGACTGATTTAGTAGAGTGCGCAGAACACGCTGATAAGAGCTAACAAAAAAATTTTAAAGCACGGTGCGCTCTGCTCGATGATTCATCGTTATAAATACAGGGCCAGAGGCAAGTTGCATAATTATCTGGGTAACGTGCGTTACGATAAAAAAAATATATGTATACGCACACACCTATATATATACGTAAAATTTCATGGTGTTTTATCGTGTGGGCGAGGGAGAGTGAGGCAAAAGAGTCAGCGAAAGAAGAAGATAGAGGAGACCCACGCGGTAAGCGCGGGATCGTTTTACGACCGCTCGCTGAGGAGGCAAAGAGAAATGCAAATTGAGCAAACACGCCGCGCGCGATTACCGTACGGTGTATAATGATGGGGTATCTATTCCTGCATGAGACAACGAGACAATAAAGTGATTTTATAGTCGATATGACGAGCATAAAATAGGACGTTGGGTGTTAATAATCGATGACGCCTTCGTCCTCCCGGCTTTCTAGGAATCATTTATTTGTAACGTTTTTAAAAATTGAAGATAGCACCGAAGTGCAATTTAAAATTCTCTTTAAATAAAAAAAATCTCTCACCCATATGGGCAAAGATATACGTGGCTCATAAAAAAATATACCTACGATGCGTGAAGTACATTTTTCGATAAAGGAATTTATATATCCTGAAATATTTCAATTATTTCAGTAGTGAGAAAAATTAAAAAATATATTTGACATTTGCAATTTTTTGTCTTTACAATTTTCACCAGTTTTCCGTTTAAATAAAAATTGATAATAATTGATATTTTTATCAAGGCAATATTGTTACTCGAATCAGCCGAGATGATAGTCCCTCGTCCGACCTTTCCCTTCTTCAGCCGCCGCGCAAAATGGCGCGTTTCGAAAGAAATTATAAAACTGGATTGTTAGCCGGCGAGAGAGTGTTTAGCGCCCACGGGACGGCCGAGCGAGGTGTCGAGCAGTCGGGCATGGAGAGACACAGGCGGCTCGGCTTGAACGTGACGTGGCGAGTTTCACGTGAATGCACCCACGTACGTGTGCGCTTATGAGCCTCCGAACAGTGTATCGGGATATACGCGTTTACCATATTGCGTGCGCGTATGCGGACTCGTCGACAGGCATCCACACTGTCGAATGAGCCTACGTGCCTAGGAGCATGCACACACCTGCGCGCGTACCCGTCGGACACACGATCCAATATCCACGTAGATGTACGAACGCTGCTGCGGGCTCTAAGCTCATTCATAACTCTCGGCAACCATACAACACCGAGGGAATACCGCTACAAACGAGGGCCCCCCCATTCACCGCTTCACGTGCGCTTCTCCTTATTCACGACGGCGACACACTACTCGCTTTTTAATCCGCGCGAATCTGCCTCGCGAATCCACGTGTCCGCGTATATGCACTGTGAAGAAAGAAAAAGAGCCGGCAAAAAAACGACGCTTTAAACACAGCGTCCGAGGCCTCGCGCGATTGAGACGTCTCCCCGAAGCAATGCAGACTACTAAATACTACGAACAAAAATAGTTTCTTTTATTCAATGAAGTATCAACATCGGTTATTTAAAAAAATTGTACTCTTGGCGACTTTCGGAAGGTATTTTTTCGTTCTCTGTTTCGTTTAATCAAGAGTTGTTGGAGAGTTATGTAGAAGAGTTTTTTTTCGCGTGGTTTACGAAACATTAACTCGATTCGATTACTCAGAGACTTTATACATCCGGTCTTAATTAAATCCGCCAAGGGACGTGGAATTGTTATTATTTTTTATGAAAAAAATTATAGATCTGTAATAGTTTCCCATTCATCGTTTCACGTGCCCTTCTCCTTATTCAAGCCGACGACGACATACTAGTCGCTTTTTCATCCGCGTGAATCAGCCTCGCGAATCCGCTCGTCCTCGCATTTGTACTGTGGAGAAAGACAAAGAAGAAGAAAAAAATGTCGTTTTATCACGTCTCACCGCAGCAACCCAGATTAAAAAACGCGTCGATAAAAAGTGCATTTTTTTATTCAACGAAATATTAACGTCAAAAATGTCAACTTCTAGCAACTTTCGCAAAGGATTTTTTTGTTCTCTCTTCATTCAAGAGTGTTTGGAAAATGATTTGAAAGAGTGTTTTTTTTCGAGTCATCAACGAACTATCAACTCAATTCGATTATTCAAAGATTTTCTGTATCCGGTCGCAATCAAATTCGCCAAGAGACGCAGAATTATTATTTTTTTTTTTTATCGAAGAAAAATGATGGACCCGTTAATCGTCTCTAAATGAAAAATCAGGAAAGGCGTCGTAAGGGCGCAGAGCCGGAAGAGGAAGTGATCGATGGTGGGTTGTTCCACCGTAAGATATTCAAGATTCGTGTACTTGCGGGAGGGTATGTTCTCCCTCCGGCACTCTCGCCGGATCCCTCAGCGGTAGAGATCGCGCTCGCCCTCTCGCGCATAATACGCCTTTCCTGAGAACCGTCGGTTCTCCTCGACGAGTACAAGAGGATGCTCTTCTCGTTCCCTCCAGCGGTGTTCCGTTCGCCGCCTCGAGAGAGCCGCAAAACGAGATCGCTCTCTCGTACATTAACCGACGCGTGGCGAAGGTTACTTACATCTCTGGTCTCCATGTCGGGGGATGATTGATCGCACTCCCCCGAGAAACAATCGACAAGTCCACGGTGCCTCTTTTCTCCTAGGACGATTCCATCATAATCGTAATTATCATCAACATAAACAATCTCCTCTCCCCCCTCCCCCCCCCCCCCCCTATTATCGGAACAGAGTTGAATCTTATTTTCTTATTAGCTCCAAGGAAAAAGAAAAAATTATAAAATTGATAGAGAAGTTAATATGATATTGGCGATAAATGTAGCTCTATCCTGATCCTGACGTGCATTAACCCGCGGACACATATTGCCACCCCGCGGGCTTTTCGCTGCGCGCGCTCTCTCCGTCCACCTTTCTTACGCGATTTACGCTACTCCGTACAATAGCCTCAGCGTGTTGACCCCCGGTGATTTATCGCGTCTACTGCTTTCTCGGGGCTGCCATTGCGCGACAATAACTTTTTTCCCGGGCTTCGAGCGAAATCCGAGTTCATATGGACCCCCAGGCGAGTCCATAGATCGATAATCGACTCCACAAAACGATTTAGTTTAAACCAGTTAAAACTTCGATGGCATATTTTTTTTCTCGACAATACTTTTCACAAACAATATTTCTCTATCCGACGACTCCCCAAAAATGTAATTCTTTTTATTCACGCTCTGTATAAAAACGACAAAACATTCATCAGTTTTGCGATAACGGGTTAACACACCGTTCGAAGGTTAATAAAAAAACAAACAAAAAATACCGCCTCTGGTCGC
Source organism: Stenichneumon culpator (assembly GCA_964017025.1). Taxonomy (NCBI): domain Eukaryota; kingdom Metazoa; phylum Arthropoda; class Insecta; order Hymenoptera; family Ichneumonidae; genus Stenichneumon; species Stenichneumon culpator. The sequence continues at coordinate 22,885,165 of OZ024768.1, read as the reverse complement.
TCGAACAGTGGTGAAAAAAGCCATACGTGATGATATACAAGACAATGGATTGTATGTCGTCGGTCCGGATGTCGAGCGTTGAACCCAAAACGCTCCCTGCGGCGTATAAACACGCGTGTAACACGCTGTCAGGTCAGTCCTCGTCGCGATAGGTGCACGCAACATATACAATAGTTTAACGAGTATTTGGTTAAAACCAGTGAAAACTTCGATGTCAAATTTTTTTCAACCAAAGAATACAATATTCGTTTATCCAACGACCCCCCGAAAATGTAATTTTTTTTTATTCACCCTCTGAAGTGGAAAGAAAAAAAATATTCATCAGTTTTGCAACGCCGCGTGTTAAAACCCCTTTCGAAGGTTTAAAAAAACAAAACAAAAAAATATACCGCCTCTGGTTGTTCGTAACAGGGGTAGAAAAAGGCCAGGCGTGATGATATACAAGACAACGGATTGTATGTTTTCGGTCCGGATGTCGAGCGTTGAACCCAAAACGCTCCCGACGGCGTATAAACACGCGTGTAACACGCTGTCCGGCCGGTCCTCGTCGAGATAGGTGTGCGCGACATATACAATAGTTAAACGAGTACGTAGAGCTCGTGCCGGTCCGGCGAGAGGGGGAAGGGGGGGGGGCGGAGAGGGGGAAGGTTGGGCGGATGGAATGGTTATCCACGGTTGACGGGAATGCGTGGACGACCGGTTTGTACCATAGGCATCCGACGCGGAGTTTCGGCTGTATCTCGTCTGCATCGCCGCTATGGCGTGGGCTTCCGGTCATTTACGGGATTTACCTATCCGTGGATATGCCGTGCCGAGGGCCATACGCGCGGGTCTGTTCGACCCTCTGTGTGTACTCGGTGCATGTACACCGGACGACATACGGGTGGCTGTGCTTGCTGGCACCCCCGCGACGTTATTCGACTCGATACGTACCGTTAACGTGTGTCAAGGGGGTGGCGGCTTCCCTTTGCTGGCCAGGCCGTAGACGTCGTTCCCGCACACGGAACGTTGCCCTCCGGCATCCCCGACGAGCGGGGATGAGTTTCACCGACGGCGAATTTAGTCCGGAATGACCGATCGTGTTTGCCGCTCGACCGATCGGCTAATCTTGATTTGTGATTGGCAAGACGGGTGGAAACTTTTGGAACTCTGAATCGGACCGGAAAAGACCCTAAAAAGGACACATTTACATCTCTACCACTCACAACTTTACCAGAAGACATCTCCACCGTATTACAACTCTACCAAACTCTACCGGTGCGAACCAATCGCCAACAACTCAACTGCTATATAGCCGTCCAAGAAAATTTCTACCGGAATAAAAATAAAACTACGAACTTGAAATAAGTGTACCGGAACACAAGGCTACCGTTTAGTCTTGTACTCCGGTAGAGTTTTATTTCGATTCTGGTAGAGTTTTTATGTGGTAGAATTGTGAGTGGTGGAGATGTCAATGTGCCCTCAAAACTCCTTAGCAGGAATTGATATAATTTTATAAAAAATTTACCAGGGAACCAGGCACTTTTTTATTTGGGGTTCAAGGGACACAGTGGAACGCTTCGCTTCGACTATTTTCTTTTTTCATCCAATTTTGATTTTTTCCTTTTATGACAATGATTTTATTCATCGCATAAAAATTGGACCTTCGGATTCTCTTGAAACATGTTGTTGCACATCGAACAGTGGAAAAAGAAATTTTTCCATTTCTGTCTGTCCATCTGGCCGTCGCCCTCGCACACGAAATGTTGCCCTCCGGCAGCCCGGACGAGCGAAGATACATTTCACCGATAGCGAATTTATACCAGAATGACCGAACGTGTTTGCCGCCCGACCGATAGGCTAATCTTGATCTGTGATTGGCAACACTGGCAGAAACTCTTGGGACACTGAATCAAGCTTGAAAAGGCCCTCAAAAGACTTTAACTTTTCGAAAAGACTTGGAATCGCAGCTAAGCTTGCTTCGGGATAAGTTTCTCGGCCCGCGAGAGGTAGGCATTTTTTTTGAAGATTCGGTCGCAACAGTGTCGAGGGCATCCGGCCAGAAGGAACCGATTGTGAACGTCAGCTGTGCAGGAGTAGCAGGACATCGAGCCGAAGGTCCTCGAGCTTTATCGAATCAGAGACATCGGAGACGGGAGAGAGCGAGGTAACAAGAATGACAAAGCAGAAGAAGGAGAAGAAGGAGGCTCCGCTTCGGCCTGTTGTATTGTGAAGCGTGCCGTCTGGGCTCTCCGGTAACAGCGAGGCTCTCCCCTCGTTCCGAGCTCCGCTAAATTTTGACATCTGGCAGAGGCGCACGAAAACCTCTCCCGGCAAGTAGCCGCCTCCGCCGCTTCGCAGTGCCGAACAAAGAGCCCGATTTCACACTGTCCGGATGAAAAATACTTTTTCGTATCAGCTGCCCCCCGCTCGGTCGGTAAAGTCACTCTCGCTTACACGCGAACGAACTCGCGTTCAAAGGTGTGCGTTAAATCCCTTTGTGATAGGAAGAAGAAACCCAACGACCTCGTGCATCAACTTGGAACTACGGCGGAAAATTTGTTCGAAAGTCGTAACGCCTCAGTCGCCGTACGACGTTCGTACAAAGCGCACATAACCGGTAGCCCCGGGTACCGCGCCTCGGGCGAAGTTGAATCGCATAATAAGGCGAAATCCGGGGAGCCGGCTTCGTCGCGAAAGATCTGCTGGATAAACGACGAGACCCGCTCCTCGGGAGGCTCCGTTTAAGGCGAGATGAAAATGTTGCGCCGCTCCTTATCGCCGGGGAGCAATACCTTCCATTAATTCGTGACTCTCGAGGATTTATGCAGATTGTAAAACACGCACGCGGGAACCCTATATGGACCCCTTTCGCAATGTTGATTCTTTTTATTTGCTGGCTTTCAAAAAATTTAAATACTTTGCCTCGTAAGTCAAACTTCTTTTTTTTTTATGTCTTCAGATCGGAGATCCTTAAACTCGTTTAAAATAATTTAATGCCCTTACGAGAACGAAAATTCATTATTTCGTTTATCTTATTTACCATAAAATAACTGACGATGATTCATTCTCGTTAATTCTCGTAAGAGGGATCCTGATTATTTAACTATACTTAATGACTTTATTTACTTTATGGAAAATAAACAACGCAAAACCATTTATTTTCCTTGAAGATTTACCCGTTGATTTTTGTGGAAACACTATTGCGATGTCGACTAGTTTGTCCGAAACGGAATTTACCCCCGTCGTAATTTGGATTTCGTCGAAAATTCGGTATCACGTGCCGAGTTTCCAAGCGCGTGTATACATTACCAATAATGGTAATATATCCGACGGTACATCGCAGCTGGAGGGATGCATTATGCAGCCGTGCGCGAAATTTATGTTTCGTGCCCAGTCGGGAGTCGGGTATGGGTGCTGTCGGGAAGGGGGGGGGGCGAGTTTGCCAAGGGTACAGAGGTAGGGCAGGTTACAGGACGGAGAGTCCGAGGGCTGTCTCGTTTGTTAGAGCATGTGTTCCGCCGCTGGTACGAATATCTCATAGTCCCGAGCATCCGGTCACAGTGCTGACTTTGTGTCGGTTCATTAACCGATACAGCCGTGCACCTCCGACGCATACGATTTAATCCGTAATGAGAGCCTACCTGAATTCACCGAAATTTAATAGCCCCGTTACCATAACGATATTATAACGTCGTAACGCCGAGTACTTATAGTATATATTTTATACATATATAAATGAAATAAAATAATCTACATAATAATAAAGTTCATTTCGTTCGCACACTCACATCGATACTCACAGATACAACATAACCGCTAGTACACATAATAATTATATTATGCACAGTATTTTTATATATATACAAATAAATATATATATTTTCAGTCGTTGAAGTTTTGAGCACTGGTCGAGCAGCATTTTAGCACAAACAGGTGTACCAAAGTGTTACAGGGACAACTCTAACGCGAGTGCCCTCGAATATTCGAACTCGAGCGATAATCCAGTATGCACATTTGCAGGGCAAACTTTCGTGGATATTTAAAGATACTCGTAAAGCCACTCGCTCGGTAGCATTAGTATTTCAGTGGTGAAGACGCGAGGGATACTGGCGAGGCCGGAAGGAGCGAACTCGCTGCTCGGCGAGCTCTCTAGTCTTCTCCGAGGCGTTCCAGCCACCGACGGAAATTGCCGTAATGGCTCTTTATTAAGTAAAAAAAAAATCGCTTTTCCGCCACAAGTGCACGGTACTTCACAGCTTCGAGAAGTAAATACCTGCGGTATTGTTCTACTGCCGCAGGGGCGATCATAAAAGTGTTTTTGTATTTGCATTTTTACTCGTCCAGAAATTGTACAAATTTCGAAATGACGTTGAAAAATGATCCTTGTAGCAATAGATTTGACCTAATAGTCGTGTCTCCGTAAATTATAACGATATCCGCTCTCCATCGATATACCGCTCGGTTACGACGAGGACGAGTTATTTAAAGATTTGGACAGAATAAAAAATCTCGAAGCCCTATAACCTTCCCTCGAATCAAAGCTCGCCGGGCTCCCCGAGTATCAATTATTCAGATTCCCAGGAAGGGGCGGGGGTGACGGGAGGAAACGATATAGCGGATATTCCTGGTTTCTCTCGACATCGATTATCGGTCTCGATTCGTTCGAGCATATATTTCGTCATCCGATCGGGAGGCGTAGACAAAAAAAGTGGATGCGGAAATATTTCGAGTACCAGCTATACAACGCTCGTCCCACTTTGGGCGAGAAGCGAGAGACTCTGCGCAACAAAAAGGTTGGGTTGTGTTTTTGCATTTTCGATAGAATTTTTTTTATTTTTTTTTTACGTTACGGGAAACAATTTAAACGGAGGGCGAATAAAAATTGAAACAAAATGATAACAACAACGGCGCAGTGTTCATTCCTACAGGTAGGTGTGCCGGCACAGACCGAAGAATAGAACGGTGCTATAAAACGAATAAAAATGCAGTTTCCACTTCGGTAGACGAGTTCGCGAAAAGAAAAAAAAATGTAAAACGAATGTATCTTGTAGAGGCAGTCTGAATATCTTTTTGACTTGAGCCAGTGAACTCCAATATTTTTTTTTTTTCTTCTATTTTTAACAGATTTACGAAACACCAGACGGAATATAAAAAACCCACAGTATAATACCATTTCGTCGTGAGTTATTTATAATTTCGGAAGGTGGTCGATCCGATATCTGCAAAGAGCGACGTATCGTCCAGTAAAAATACATATCGTCTTTTTAGTAAATTAACTCTCGAATCGCGAAATGTAAAAGTCTTCAATTTAATTCGAACAAATACAGTTGTGGTCACAGAGCGTAGACCAAAACTTTGTTGCAATAAATTTCCGCCCACAGCGAAAAAATCCTCACAACAGAGGCTAAAAAACAAATTAACATAATTTTTGTATTTTATATCTTTAAAAAATCGGGGTGGAAAAACCGGGTCCGTGGCACAGAGGCACGAGGCGCACGCACGGTAGAACCGCTCGAAAACCCAACTAAACGAATTCCCTTGACGACGCTCTCTTCTCCCGTGTCACTCACCGTGCTCTGCGAAGCGAATTCTCCGGTAAAATCCCGCTGCTGTTGCTCGGTCGCCGGCTTATCCACCACAGGCTATATATATATATATATATACAAATATATATATGTATATATATCTCTCAGAAGATTATTTCACGCGGTCCGCCGCTGAATATTCGTACGAATGATAATAGTCCAACAATAATAACAACAATAAAAAAACGAACACACAGTGGCACGAGAAGTACGATTTCAATACCGCCGACTATCAATTTTTTTAGCCTTTCAAAAATAACAAAAAATATATGTATACATGCATCTACATGTATATATTTTGAAATAAACTCGTTGATTTTTTTTTTCACCCCCGTCGGTGATATTTGGGAGAGAGAATTATAAAAAAAAGAACGCGTAACCGAGCGCGAGAGCGTCGCAGTGAACGATCCGTGAGCGCTGGGCGCGTACTGTGCCGAACGGCAGTATGGCGTCGGCTAGCTTTCCCAGCCCGGTATAACTCTCCGCTCGCACGTTCCTCCTCGTCCTCGTCGTCTCGCCTCTCGCCTCTCGCTCGCTCTTTGTATCCCGCCGCGCACACGCTCGTTCTTCGTTTCTCGATGCCCCTCCAACCCGATGCCGGCTTATACTGTATATACTCCCTCCGCTATAGTACGGTATAACACTGCCAGAAGCCTTCCCCCCCCCCCCCCGCCGAGCGGTCTTTCGCCCCTCCCCGGCTGCCCCTCGCCGGTTTACTCACCGCGCGCCACCTTACCCGAGTTCTATCTCCCACGCCGCCAATCCCGAGGCCCCGATATAGGAGAACGTCGCCGGCACGCCGAGTTCCTCTCCGACGCGAAACCCTCCACCAGGCAACGGAGAGGCTCTCCCGTGGTTCAAGAAACTAGACGCCCGACGACTACTGTGTATAACCGTGCCTGCCGCTGCCCGACGAGACCTTCCATATTATACGTACACTTTCCCCTGGAACCGTCACGCACACCCGACGTCCTCGACGCCCCGGCTCCGGTGGATCCTCTCGACACTTCTCGGCACTCCCCGATACACACGCATTCCCCAACTATTCTCGATGCGATTTTTTTATGTTCGTTTATTCGCTTGATTAATCTAAATAATAATGATCGATTAATTAATCGAATAAATGACATTTATTTTTTTAATTGTTTTTTTTCTTTTGGGCGAGAATGTTGACAACGAATACGATTCTATCGTTAGTTTTATTTCAATGCTATTATTATTATTATCATTGAACAAAGAACATTCTTAAAGGAACTCATGAAAAATGACCTGTGCGCGATTTGTACCTTTTTGGCACTTATGATTTATTATAAGTCACAAATGGAAACATAGTTGTAATTTCCGGGGCGATTTTGCTGGAGCTGATGGTCAGCGAGCCGGTAGGGCAGATCCCTGCTCCGAGCTAAGAAGAAAAAGGATTGAGGTGTAGCTGCCCGTTCCTCTCGGCTGAAACTGGACGACGCAGCGTCCGTGAATGCTCGTGCCTAATGTCTCGCCGTGTCGCCGTTACTCTTTTCCGCGAGCGCCTCGATAACAACTCTGTAACTCGACCGACGAGAGGAGACAGAATCCAGGCGGTCTTCCAGCGCACCGGCGTAGGCGATAAAACGATTCGTCGTTTTTATTCGATCTCTCACGTTTCACCCGCCTTCTCGCTTCCGGGGGATTCCCCGGGCTCGACGCCTAATTGTCGACACTCCCTGCGCGAAAGCGCTCCTCTTATTAAGAATTGAAAACCTCGGCGGCTGCTCGCGGCCCTCCGAGGGCGGAGACGCCCGAGTAGGATAAGAGAATCTCCCTCGATTAATCGCACGAATAATTGATTATGGAACACTCGATAAAACAAACAAATTTTCCCGTTCGTACACTGTTAAAAAAAATTGAAATTTCAATTCAGTCCAACTGGAAGTTTTTATGCAAAAACTCTTACATTTCAATTAAACGTACAATTGTGATGAAAATGAGTTTATTTTCACAGGGAAATTGAAGTAAATTATTCGAATCAAAGTTCATCTTTATAGTAAATCTTAAAAAAGAAGATCTTCATAGTAAATCTTTGAAGTAAAATTGAAGTAAAAGTTTCAAAGTGAAGTATTTATAAAATGTTTAATATGCTGTACATACATTTTTCATCGCAGTTTTACGTGAATTTTAATATACCATAAACGCATAAAAACTTCCAGTACCGGCGCGTTAAATTTCGTTCGAAGTTTTTTTAACGTGTAACAGCTTGACGAATAGATGAACGGGCGAATTAATTTACGAAACGTATGTGGGAGCTTGTGAATCGTTAACGATTTTCCTCGACCGCTGATCGGTAATTCCTCTCGCGTAAGTGTGTCCCGTTTAAAAAGATATCGGAGAGCGGGTAGCTCGTTAACGTTTCATAACTCACTCAAGAAGGTTTACCGCGCTCGTCGGCTCGGTCGGAAGGGCCTCGGTTAATCTTCGATACCGATAACGACGCCCGATCGACGACGCGATACCTCGAGCAGGTTATCTATACGCGTCATCCAACGCCGCGCAACCCCGCCGGATTATCAATTAGCGGAGTCAGCCCTGGCTTATCGGCTCACGGGGAATTATATTTCCTGCAAGACTGTGCACGGCGCCATCGGGGACGCGAAGTTGGGTAATTAAAAATCGTTTCGGCAATCGGTTCCCATCGGTGGGAGGCTCGTTCGATCGAGGCGAGTCAACCGGAGATAAGGAGTTGTTGTCGAGGTAAAACAATGTAGACTCCAAAACGACCAACCCTTTTTTATACTCGAGTTAAAAATATACAGATTTGATTAGAACAAAAAATTATGTGGAAAAACAAAATGGAAAAAAAAATCGAAGATGAACGAGTCCATCTTCGTGAAGATCCAAGTTTGACGAAATTTCATACAATCAGCGGGAGGCTCGTCCGATCGAAACGAGTCAAGCGGAGATAAGGGGTCGTTATCGAGATTAAAAAAAAATGTAGACTCTAAAACGACTGAACAGCATTTTTTTATAATACGAGCAAACAATTTTTATACCGAATGATCCGAATAGAAAATAATGCAGTTAAAAAAGCTGGAAAAGAATCCGAAGATAGACCTGTCGATCCAAGATTGACTAAATTTCACATAATCGGCGGAAGGCTCGTCCAACCGCAGCGATTCAATCGGGGATAAAAGGTTATTATAGAGGTACAAAAATGAGGCTCCAAAACGACCAAACAGAATTTTTTGATAATCCGATTTAAAAAATTCCACATCGATTCAATTCCAATGGAAACTACATAATGTAGAAAAAAGAAATTGCAAACATAATCGAAGAAAACGTCTCGACCCGCGTTCAACTAAATTTCACCGCTCCGAGCTTTAGCAGTGTTTTCAAGGAGATACTTTTTTCCCGTAATTAAATGTTTCATCCGGAAGCCCGTTTCTCACAAGCTCTCGAGACTTTCGCCCAGCATCCCCGTCGGTCCATTCCCATCTCCTCGAAGCTCCACCCGGGGCGATTCTCGTCTCCTCCCTGTCAAACTTCCGGAATCACCTCGGAGCCTCGAGGATCAATTTAAAATTCATTTTTGGAAGTTTGGAGCCATCCACTGATCGGTAATATTTCGAAGTGACGCCACAACTTTGCAAGGAACGGATTAACCGTTTCTCACACAGGCATTCATCGATCCCGGAAACTGCTTGCAACGACACCTCGTTAGGTCTACGTGGCAGGTAGATTTGTAAGGAGAGTCAAGCGCTGATCTTCCTCCCTCGTGACTCTCATATGAATTACAGCGCGTCGTGTAACGCTCCATCCACCGAACTCGTAAGGGTGGGTGGATAAACTCTTCCATAATATAACCATGTATCTACACGCATGTGTATGCATGCACACACGCACGTATATACACACATATACGTAATCGAAGGGAAGCTCCCGAGGCCCTCGCGGCGGAGCGAAGGCTCGAGCAAAGCTCCCCCGGCTGCGCGTCGTCTATCGGCCTGCGTGTCGCTTATCGATCCGCAGGCAACAGTATAATGTGTGAGAATGTTTTCCGACCGATCCGACCCTCCGGCAGTGAGAAAAGAAACCAGAAGAAAAAAAAATAAATAAAACAAAAATTAAAACCCTCGAGAGTAAATTTAAAAAGAAAAAAATTCGTGTCCGTCTGTCGTGGGTGGAGGCGCGGGTCGGGTTCGCCGAGTCCCTCTAATAATCCCATTCGATGTCCCTCATCTCGATAATGACACGCGCGACGGTGAAAGAGCTCGCCGATTAGGTAATTCCCAGCCTGTCCCATTTCCCTTTCGATTAAGCCGTGGGGGATTATTACGGGAGCGATTCTCGATGCCTCGGACCGTGGAACGGTGGGGGGGAAGGGCGGAAAATAATAAACGTCGAAACGGCCGCACGTCGGACAGCGAAATTGGCCGAGGATGGAACGAGAGGAATCGCGGGAGGTGCTCTCCGTGGCTCTGTCCGCTCCGGCTTCTGCGAACCGGAAGCTCATCCCGACTTCCCTCGCTTGTATTTTTCACGTGTACTTTCCGGTTAAACATCCGACTCGTAAATTTAACCTGGCGCAAGACGGATTATCCAGGAAAAATCTCGGGATAGCGGGCAGGAGGAGGCGCGGGTGGGACGTCCGGAAAAAAGGAGGAAACGTTCTACTTTCAAAGTCTAACGCTCGCACACAGGAATCGGGCGAGGAACCGTGCCGGATTTACGGCGATTCTCCTCTCCACTTTTATTTTTTTTTTAATTCTCCCTACTTTTACAGCTTTTAAGAAGAATTATCTCGTACCTGGAAGAAATCGATCGTTTTCGTAACCCTCCTTCCCTTCACCCCCCCCCCCCTCTCTTCCTGGAGCGCCAGTTTGATAACCGATGCGGTATAAATTTTTCGGGATATCTCGGAGAACCGGAAGAGAGGTATAGGTATAAAATCGAGAGGGAGTTTCTTTGCCAGTCTCGATAGGTACATATGTACATCGGTATTCCGAGCAAGTGTACAGAAGATGTTCTACACGGGAGTGAATGTACGGACGGGTGGAGCGAGGGAACGAGGAAACAAGTTTGTCCATATTTTTATTTCCGATCGATCTCGTTCGTCCGCCCGGGCGCGCTTTTCTCCGGCCGTGTTTGTACGGTATTCGAGGAATACGCAGGCACACTTTTATCGGAGAGACGACTGAGGGATTGGAGGAGGGGGGGTTTATTTTTCGTAAAGTATATTTGCCACTTGGATTACACGAGCTCGATTAGCTTCGCTGGCGCGTGTATCCGCCATTCGATTCCGTTCCTTTCAACCCCTCGACGTTTCCGGATGTACGGGTTTCTCCTGTGTTTCGGCCATCGGAACGTAACGATCTCGCGACTCCGCGTTCCCGCTGGGTATCGTGTTCGTGGATATTGTTATGGGGAACGATATTTGAGGCAGACAAACCCGGGGTGTTGGTCGGACGATGGAACGGAAGCTGTTAATTTCAACGACTGGCGCGAGATTCCACTGGATCGATTATTGCCAATTACTCGACACATCTTTCCATAATCCACCGGGACAGACATGTTGGTCAGATCGTGGCGTTTCGATTTCGGTACAAACAAGCCGAAAAATGTGAATTCTGGGCGAAGTTACAGCTCGTCGAAGATCGGTGAGAAAATAAATTTGTCTTTGTCAATTCCCCGCTTTACGGAAATTAGTTATTTATTATTTGTTGTAAAACCATACTGGCAAAACAATATTGCAAGTTGTTCGGAAGCCCTAGCAACTAAAAGAACATAGACGAAATATGTCAAGCTAAGCGCCTCCACTGAAAATTTCAGAAAGCAAGTCTTTAAACGGGAACAATGAGTCTCTAAGGAGATTCTCTACTGGCATGCTCATTTCGCAATCTTGAGATTCTCGGAAGCCAGCTGTAATCGGCATAGTTTGCACGATAAAAGAGCACCTCAAATATTTCATTATTGCGGATTAACAACACTTGTACATGTGCGCTGTACGTAAATGTCAAAGTGCGCACAGCGCTTGAGAATCGAACCCACGATCAACTATATTAAAAAATAACAAAAATATCGGGCCTCTTTCTCCGAAATACAAGTGAGTCAAGATCTACATAATACACAATGCGGCCGCAGTCATGATCGAGATAGATTGGAGATAGATTGGAGAATGATTGGAGAACCCAAGCGATAAGACGCGAACCTAAGAAACTTATGCCGGTCCCATTCGATTAAATCGGAAAAGGAAGTAAAATTTATTCGACATATTACGCCGATCATAAGTTGCTATATATTCGCATAAATAAATTAATAAGTATCCTAATTATAAATTATTTTTTCGATTGAAATATATTTATCCATTGTGAATGGCGATTAGCTCGATAATCGCGAGTAATTGTCGCTAACCGAGCTTTCGCTAGATCCCGAACAATTTTCGCGGCTTTCGGAGGTAAGCCCTCGGTCTGTCTGAGCTCCGGCAACGTGACACTCCGTGTGTACGGCGCCGTACCCCAGGGATAGAAAATACGATATAACGAGAAAGCGTGTGTGTCCGTGTCTGAGAGTGGGACGAAGACAGGTCGGCAACAGTGGAAGCACACCGACAACGAGGAGACCATCTCGTTACGTCGTCTGACTGTCGGGGCGAACGAGCACTCGGCACACGTTCGAGTGTCTCGCGGCAACCAAACCCACCGCCCCCCCCCCCCCCCCCCCGCCCCCACCTCGCACCCTCGAACGACCGGGGTTGCGCCGCACCGCATTGTCGGGGTGCATCGTCTCCTTCCCGAGTCGCGTACACACACACATCCGGATGGAGTGTGTACAGTAGCCGCAAAGTCTCAATACCGTTTCCACTACAGCTTCCACTCGTGGAAACTCGAATCTTTCGGGAAAGCGAAAAGACACTCGAAACACAAAAATTCTTATTTTTCATACGCTCTGATTTAATTCACATATGTAAAAGTACTTTGATGATTTTTTTTTAATTGTAAATTGTACGAATTAAGGTCCAAATTAACTCGTTCGACACTGCGTACATTATTTTAGTGATTTCTTTTAGTCGTAAATTATGTGTGTCATATATGCAGCCCAAAAAAAACCGGGAGGATCGCTGGAATTTCGGGGTAACCGATCAGCAATTTTCACCCTTTCGACACTGCGTACAGTACTTTTGAGATTTTTCTTGGTCGTGAATTATGTGGGTCATATATGCAGTCTAAACAAAACCGAGAGGATCGCCGGAATTCCGGAATTCCGGGGGTTGCCGATCAGGAATTTGAACCCTTTCGACACTGCGTGCAGTACTTTCGTGATTTTTCTTAGTCGTGAATTATGTAGGTCATATATGCAGCCTAAACCAGTCGAGAGGATCGTCGGAATTCCGGGGTTGCCGATCAACAATTTTAACCCTTTCGGCACTGCGTTCGAACACAGGGGGGTTCGCATTCCCAGCGATCCTCCAGTCAATTTTTTTAAACTTATTTATTCGATTCGATTTTGTGACATACCTCGAAATCCTATATTTATGATTTTATCCCGCGGCGTAAATTTACTTCCGAAAATGAAAAATAAACATGACGAAATATCTATCGAAAAAAATTGCAAAATTTATATAAATGTTTATTCTATTATTTTCGCGTCGAGCGGAGCAAATCCTCGCGTCCTTTAAAATATTCACTCAGCCTCGTTCGCGCTACAGTGTGGAGAGAGGTGCGGAATGAACGCCGAAATAAAAACATCCGCGCGGGCAGAGTTAGAGAGACGGACGTGTACGAGTGTTTTTTTTTTCCTAATTTTTTTTTTCCCGGAGATTGAATATGCGAAATGCGGCGCGTGCGAGAGGCAGAGTTTCGAGTCGAAGCTGCAGGACGTATGGACCGCGCGCATGTATACGTATAGGAGAGAGAGGCGCCTCGGGCGAAAGATCCGCGCGTCTCGTGTGACTAATCCTGGCCTCGGGCCAGTATACTCGCGAGAGAAGATCGAGCTGTATGGGATAGCGGGTACAGACGTCGGGCACACAAGTTCTCCTCGCGCAGGGTAAACACGACTCCGTGCCGTACAGATATAAACGATATAGTACACAAACAGTGTACGTGTACACAACTCGCGAAATATACGTCCCACGTACGTATAAATATATATATATATGTATATACACATACATATATTTATAGTGCATCGGCGAGTAGTGGTATTTGTCGAGAGATGCGATGTATACCGGAAAGCAAAGCTCTCCGAGCTTTGGGCCGAGGGCAGAGAGGGGGGCTGGAGCAGAGGTTGCGGAGTGCAAGTACAAGCGCACAGCCAAAAGCCTAGGCGGAATCATATGTGCGAGTATCGCGTGTATAAGTTGTTGCACACATAGTTATATAGAGGAGACCGGGGCGAAATGGACCCCCTAAGCAAATAACGTGGCTACAAGGCTGCCGAAAGCATAACTTATTGTTTTTCATTCAACAATAATATTCTCATAGGTTTTAGAACGCGTACGAAAAAGAAAAATGTTTGGGGCGACACTAGGGGTGTACAGATAGGCTGGCCTAGTCGGCTAAAATATCTTATCCGGCTAATGGGTTTTATAGTTTGGCCGGCTAATCCGCTACCCTTAAATCGTTCACTTTTTTAAGCCCCGCCTGTACTATCAATACATCTTGAGTTTTTCTACTTATACCTATCAACTAGCAAGTTCTTAATACAGTGCCTTCATCTATGAGATACATGAGTTCCGGTTCCAAGAATCCAATTTTTTTGTAAGACAGTCAGATATGCCTAATAATAAAGCAATACAATAATTTTTTGAAGACTCCATTTTGCCAAGCTTCCCTATTCTGTCATTGCCTACAAAAGGTTTTTATCTTTTTCCTTCCACGTTTTTATTTTTATTTATATCATTTTAGAGCGGCCCATCACGTCCCGCGTCGGGCTGATTTTTCACTAACCCATCTCGCCCCGGGGTCCCAGCTCGCCGCGGTCTTCCCTATATATAATATATATAGGCAAGTGGGCACGGAAGCTGCAACGTGGCAAACGGACTCCGCGGGTCTTAAAGTTATTTATAACGGAATCCGCTCGCAAGCCTTCACTCGCGGGTGAGAGAGACCCGCGTTCTCCGAGAGCCCGATGCACTTTCGTGTATCAGTGCGCCAGAAATGCGGCAGCATCGAATGCCCTCCGCTCGATGCAACCCGCCACGGCTATGATCCGAGGTATTTTCGAAATCCGATGCTGTTGTTCGGAGGCTCCGCGAAGCTTTTCCCGGTGATATCGAATCGTATCGACAGAATTGAGATATCGATGCGCAGGTCGTTGACCGTGTGTATAACAAATTTTCAGGGTGCCGATGTGTCGGTTCTTTCGATCGGATCTTTAGCGACTTTAGAGTTTGAAAAAAATAACTTCGGACAGACGGACAGACGGACAGACGGACAGACGGACAGACGGACAGACGGACAGACGGACAGACGGACAGACGGACAGACGGACAGACGGACAGACGGACAGACGGACAGACGGACAGACGGACAGACGGACAGACGGACAGACGGACAGACGGACAGACGGACAGACGGACAGACGGACAGACGGACAGACGGACAGACGGACAGACGGACAGACGGACAGACGGACAGACGGACAGACGGACAGACGGACAGACGGACAGACGGACAGACGGACAGACGGACAGACGGACAGACGGACAGATTTTGTTTTCAAGCCGCACGTCCACCGATCGACACGAATGCCTGAGGTCGAGACAGATGGGAGTATACGGGCATGGATAATAAAAATAGGACGAGACAAAGAGTCGTACAAGTGAGCGAGTACGATCAGAGAAGCCGCGAAGACTGATGTGTAGGAATTAACGAGCGTCCGAGCGATTAACCGGGTTAAATGGAAGTGGGCACGCGATATCGTGGCTGTTTCCTCAGAAACGGGTTGATGACCGGCTCGCGTCCATTGCACACGATCGCCGACACTCTCGCCGAGGGCCGCGCGTCTCTTGTCCGTCGTCTTCGACTCGGAGGCGGTCACGTCCGCCGGCGCAGTCCTCTCTCGTTCGCGAAGCTCTGTTCTCAAGCCATCGCAGCCAGGATTGTTGGCTGGCGTCGCGGCTCTACTCTTCAAGAGTCCAGGGAGCGTTCACGTACCGCGGAGATAAACGACTGCGGTGGATGGATTACCCGGCCGGATATCTGCGGACCGCGTGTACGCCGAACGATACAGTCGATACAGCATCGCGCGAGGGAGGTTCACGCCTCCGATTCCCTAGCTGCTGTTCATGCGCTGCCGCTGCTGCACCACAATATAAACCGTAATTGCGTTTCACTCGGTCAAATTTACCCGAGCCATTATAACTCGGAGCCGCAGCTCGCCCAGCTGTCCGGCCGCCGATGCCGATCGTTTTTTTTTTTTTTTTTTTTTTTTTTTTTTTTTTTTTTTTTTTTCCACCGGGAATAGACCGGATGTCGCCCGGAGGGGAACTCGACGAGTGCATCGTGTATTTTCAATTAATTTTTTGCACCAACCGGGCAATCGCGTCACTTCGTGACCCCCCGCACGATCGCGTCACATCGTGACAATGCGGGTATTAAAGGGATTTTGAAAAAAGCGTATTAAAAAGATTTTAATAATCGCGTATCGAAAACAAAATTTTAATTGCATATTAAAAAAAAAAGTTGGAATCGCGCATTAAAAATATGAAAAAAAGCTCGGGTATTAATAAGATAAAAAAAAATCAATCCCCGTCATGAAACTACAATTGTAAAAAGTAATGGAAAAATGTCTGACCATCGATGTCGGATCGATCTACCCGAAGCTAATAAGAGCGCCCGGTGTAAGAACCTCGATCGTAGAAACTGCTCGGGAGACAGTGAAACTGGTCGGACGAGCGGGCGTCCGAGGAGTGCATTAGGATGGTCATCGGGGCGAAAAGAGAGGCACTCCTTGCGACTCGAACCCGGGTCTGCTGGGACATTGCAATTAAACAGTGGAGCTGCGCCTAGTTCGATTGTTATTCAGGCACGGCAGCCGGTCGGCTGCCGTAGCCACGGAACCAGCGGACTTCGAGGGCCCCGAACTCGTTCACGGGCGCGAGCTGCAAATCGGTACATAAACCAACGCTGAGAACCTAAATGGCGCAATTCCTACGCTGAGCAGTAAGAGTTGCGACCTTTTAGTACTGCGCCGTATATAAATGTTACTTTACGCGTATATACATGTATGCATGTATATATGTATTACCTAAATACCAGTGCGTATAGGTGGGCGAAATCGTTCCCGAGATAACGCGTACACCGAACAATGTACCGGCTCTGCCATTGTTCGGCCCTAATGGGGGCCCCAGGATGTCACCGCGCGTCGTTACCCATGCATCCCGACAACATTAACCTACTTTCGTCTGATCACAAAGGGCGATCTCCGCGAGAGTCTGTGGAGATAGTGGGAGCGAGAGAGAAAATACTCGCGAGGTATATCGCACCGCGAGTTCAACTATTCGGTGCACTCGGCACCGAGGGCCGCTGCCGATGTCACAGTAATTACAAGGATTGCGGACATCAAAGGCCAGGAAAAATGTTTTGCCGATGCTTCCGCTGTATTCGAGCCGGTCGAGTGGATTAATTAATATTCTGACTCGGCCAGCCGACTACACAACTCCGTTGTCAGCGTTGCACGATAATTTCGTCCATTTTTCCTCTTTACCAGTTTCCTGTTTAGCAATTTGGATGTTTCACCTTGTTTTCCTGACGTGTTTCCAAGGTTTCCAGGCTTTTACTGAAGCCCGATGGAAACTTCGGAGCGTCACATCGCGGGCTCGTGGGAGCCCTGACGGGGCCTGATGTGACGCTAGCAGGATAGGGCTGTAGAGATAGGCTGGCCTAGCCGGCTAAAATATCTCATCCGGCCAATGGATTTTATAGTTTGGCCGACTAAGGTGTCTTAGCCGAGTAAACTATTTTAGCCGGCTAATCCGTCTTAGCCGGCTAAACCATTTTAGAGTCAATTTTTCGCGTTTTTCACTTATTATAACAGTCATATTATTATTATTATTATTAATGATAATTAATAATAAAAACATTAAATCCATCTCATCTGCCACCCGACTGCACGGCTGCGCCGGTCCGATCCTCCGGCAAGGTTTCGAATCTCCTTTCTCCCCTAAATTCGATAACCACCTTGCAATTGCGAATTCCCGTCTTCCAAAGGGAACCCAAAGGGTCACACGAGTTAGGCAGATGTATTTACGAACATCTCTCTATCTCGGTGCTCCAGGATCGTGTCTGGAGGAAGCCTGTCCGTGCGGCTTCGACCGAGACGCTGGGCCACGTTTCCCTCCGAGTTAGCGAAACTTTGGTGTGTTCGAGGCTACGAGGGCGGAAGCGAACACCGCAGCATCAGCGGCGCGGCGATGCCGGGGACTCCCTCGCAACGTACCGGCGAAATTTGTGCCCGCGTCTCTGGACGAACGATTTGCATTCCGAAGTTGTCATCCGGTTTGTTGCTTCGAGGCGGCGCAAGAGAGGCGCCAATTCGCCCGGCGACGAAGGGGGACCAAGTACCAATTTCTATGCCAATTGTTTCCTGATACCAATTCCGGAGGCCTCGATCCGCTGCTCCTACCCGCTGCTCGTCCTGCCGTACACGCTTCGGCCTTGGCTCCTTCCTGCATATCATATCGACGGCTCAGAATCAGAAGGACGTGACTCCTGTACTTTCGGCATTGGAGATAAGCCCGTTTTATTCTTCGCCGTCGATGTACGTGCATCTAGGTAATATATATATATATATATATATATATATATATATATATATATATATATATATATAGAATACCATAGCTTTCCTACAGCCATTACCATACTCCGGTACCGACAACCCTTTCCTCCCGAGACTCCTCCTCGACTTCAACTTTCGCACCCTTTTCACTCGCCCGTCCATCCCTTTTTCGAACCAACCCCCACAATGCCATCGGGCGCGTCTCCGGAGGCGTTCGGAATTCTGATGACTTAAAGCCTCCCTCTCTTGGACTCCAGTCGACCTGCTTATATCTCAGTCCGCTCATCTCTTCGTACTTTTTTTCTTCGTTTTTTTCTCTTCTTTTTATGAAGTTAGCTGGGATTCTTCGGAACGAAGACTGACAGAGACACGAAAGTCGTCACGAGTTTCCGGTCGGGGGAACGGAAGAGCAACGGGCCGCGATGAAATCATTTTCCTTTTTTCTTTCCGCGGGAACTTTGATAGACAGACTTCTAGACGAAATCGTCGAGCGTATTTAATTTTTTTCTTTTTTTTTTCTTCGTCTTTTCAATCTTTTCGTTCGACACTTGTACAGTTAACTGGAATCCTTCCGGATTGAAGACTCGAAGCGAGCCGGGCTCCGAGAGCTTCCCGCCAACGTCGTGAGTGGCAGAGACCAAGGATGAGAAAAAATAGTAGGAAAAAAAAACTCATCTTTTCTCTCCCGTCCAGTCAAGCACAAGTACGCGCTCGGTCGGCTTATCAGGGCTAGCCGGCGATCGTCGGTATAAAGCGTACGCTCGACCTCCTACCAGCTCCCCTTTCTTCTCGGCGCAGAGACACTTGTCGATAACGTTTCTCTCTCCCTTGGTCGGTCGTTTTTTTTCTTCACTTTTTCTTCTCGTTTTTAAAGTAACAGACACGACGAGAACCTCCGAATTCAACTTTTTCTAAAGCCCGGCCACAGAGGCCTTCAAAAGACCACGATGGATGGCCAAGTTTTATGGACATTCATAAAAAAAAAAAAATTTTATCTTTTATTACGAAAAATATTAGGGAACAAAAATGTTATCTGCATTTTTAACATTATTAACCTTCCGGCACACCGCCTCGAGCGACAAACTTTTTTCTCGACAGCCGGCGCCCCGAGAATGCGCGATCTGCCATTTATACCTATGACGCGAAAAGGTGTGCGCAGAACAAAAATAAATAAAAAACTTGAGATTTTTTTTTCAAAACATATTATCAAGCGAGAATCAAAAGTGAATTTTTAACTGTCAACATTATCAACCTTTCCGGTATGCTGCTGCGAGCGATAGTCTTTTTCCTCGATAGTCGGCGAGCCGAGAATGCGACACACGACCCGCGATTACACCAATGACGCGAGAAAGCCTTTGAAGCGAAGAGAAAAAAAAATGGTTTCAGATTAATTTATTTCTAAAGATATTATGGAGCAAAAATGATACGTGAATTTTTCATTTTCAACATTATCAACCCTTCCGGCATACTGCTCATAGTGATAAACTTTTTTCTCGATAGTCGACGTCCCGAGAGTGTGATGCACGATCCGCGATGACACCAATGACGCGAGAAAGTCGTTGCGGAAGAGTAAAAACATAATAATAATAATAATTCTTTTGAGGGCGATTGATGCGCCAGATGTTTGTGAATCCCGCTTAGTGACCAAGATCTGGAAGCGCTATCTTCCGTCCGCCGTCAGTCCACTAAATAATTATCCCGCGAGTCGAAGAGCGAGTGCGTTCAATGTAAGCTCGTGGTCGGCGCAAGCGAGCTTTTTCGTGGGATCTCTGGAAATCGAGTCTGCGAACGAAACACGTCGCAATTAATTCGACCAGTCCATGTACAAGCAAACTCGGCTCTGCGTTTCGATTCTCGGAGGAGAGTTGCGAGGTTACTAAAAATAGTCGAGCCTGCGGTGTTTCTCGGTGCAACGGGCGGCGAGAAAATCCTCTCTCGTCATCGAGTAATCGCCCCGGCGAGCCGTTTCGTCCACTCGTGCATCAACGGACTCAAAAATAAGTATGACGACGGACGGGAGAACGAAAACGTAACGAAAATAAATTCAATGACTGGCGCGTTAAGGGGATGCAAGGTCACGATAATAATTTGTTATTTTCTCCTTCCGACTACCCAAGTTACTTTTGGCGATACAAAGCTGCAAATTAATTTGATATACACTGAGAAAAATAAATGGTTGGATTAACGTTCAAAGGTGTTGTTTGTTTGGTACAAATAAAGCATTCTTTTCTTCACCATCATTCGCCCCAATCGTTTCAAAAAAAACATGTCACCGCGACATTTGCCTAATCCAACAATTTTTATTTTACTCAGGGCAAATCCATCCCGATATGTGAAGAGAAATAGACACAAATTTCAAGATTTCTTCTAATTCCTCACGATTTTACGAACGGGCCATCGACGAGCTCATCCTCAATTCCGAAGACCCAAATAAAAAAATACAAAATAAAATAAAAAATTTATTCGAAAGACCTTCGAGCTATCGTCCCCGTCACTATTCCAATAAAAAAAAAAATATTTCGTCCGTCACCGAATGCGTTTTGTCGCTCTCTTTCGAATACATTTCTCAGCGGCACGGGGGCTGAATCGTCGAGTAGATGAAAATCGACGTTTACGGATTTCCACGTATCTCTCAGTCGGCGTGTATGCGGAAAAGCCCGCGGCCAGAGGCCCGTTGGGGAGGAGGGGGGCTTGAAGGGGGATGTTCGAATCCGAGGTTGCCGTTGGTGCATCGAGGCGCCCCCCGGTGCACTATATTGCCGGTCGCGCGACAAATCAGTGCGGCGGGCGCGATACGCTCCGGGCTCGGGTTTCCCGGCTCGATAGCCATATAGCAAGCGCGAACGTGGACGGCCCGCTCCGGCCGACCAGCCGTCCGACCGGAGGTTTAACAAACCCATAAATTCGTATAGCGTTGCCCTCCCCCCCCCCCCCCCCACACTTCTCTGGCCATATAGTCGCGACGGGGGAGTCCGAGAACCACCGCATCGAAATATCGAATAGAAACCGACCGGCGATCACGTGCGCATGTATATATGTATACAGTATCGTATATGTATGTACACGCTATATATGTCATAGGATGCGTAAGAGCCTCGTTTGTTGGGGGATACACAGCACGTAGGTATTATCGCACGGGAATGGTGTTGAATTTTAAAGAGCCCCGAAAAAAAACCATTCACCACTGTATCGATAAGCCCCCCTCTGAGCTCATCGAGCCTCGTCGAATGACGATTTTTTTTTAATCCTTCATCGGTTTCCAGTAGGATTTGTAAAAGCTGGTACCGGAGTTTTGACGAAGCGCGAGAGAGGCGATATAACTGTATGATGAGTGATGAAACGCATCATTGCAGCGATGTAAATATCGATTCATTAGTGAAAAAAAATACTCGTCCATCAAATCGCGACAATGGTTCGAGCGATCCGGCGCGAGCGAGTGTCCGGGGTAATTGAACCGTCGCTGGTCGAGCGTGTAACCGGGGCGTTTGCATTGAGGCATTATTAACAAAAAAATTCTTAAACTAATTTGGAGTGTGGATTAACTGTAATTACAATAGTCCGTACAAATATGGTTTTATTATTGCGCATTAGTGATACGAAATTAGGGTCGATAATGAATCGTTTCTTGCAAAATTGAACACCCGACGGTAGATTAAACGAATTCACACCGGGGAACAACAACGGATATAATTCACAGGCCCCATTGATCGCTCCGGAAATTATTCGGGTATAGGTTCACGCCCTCACGGCAAAGTGCGCGTCAGCACACACAGTCTCGCTCGGTAATTCTCTCGTAGACGTACACAAACACACATGTTGTATATATGTATATGTATATATATAAAATATATATGTACATATAGGACGAGCGCGGTGATCAATTTTAATACCGCTGGTGCTGCTGCTTCTCCCTGGCGGTTCTATCGAATATATTGAAAATCCTATAGGCGGAAGTGCAACGCTGGAAAATTACTATAAAGTGTGTAATATGTCCCATTAAATTCGTGGTAATACGGCGTATTCGCAAGGGTCGCATCCGTTCGTAAATTCAATTAAAAAAATATATACATTAATTACAGTCGTACTTGTGCAAAATTATACCGGAAGCTAGGGCGGGGCAAGACGGACCGTCGAGATGGCCCGTTTTGCCTCGCTCTCCCTCCCGTACAGTTCGAGCCTGACGCGCCGAAAAGTACAAATTCGTCGCACTTCCGGTTACTCACAAAAGACGCTTCGCGCAATTCAATGGAACTTCGCGACGGAGTGGCGGGACCGCAAAAATCAAAACATACCGCAGTCATGCGGCTTCATCGAAAAAACAATTACTGCGAATCGCTTTTTGTTTCATACCGAAGGCCAGGCACTTCGAGTGTCTCCAGGCTTTGTCTTTCGCTGCGCAGATTATGCGCGAGTCATACGAAAGCGTGATTCCTCGGAATCGAGAAGATTATAGAAATTCCCGCTGGACGTGAGTCAACCGGGTCATTTTATCGCATTATTGACACAAAGAAAGAAAGAACGAAATGTAGATGACAAACTTCTACGGTCGAACAGTTTTATTAAATTTCGTCCAAGATTCCTGTAAAGGATTGGTTATCCGATATAATCCTTGCCGGACGAGGGACATTTTGTTGAATTAACTATCTTCAAAAAATGTGTAACAAGAATCGATGGTCCAGAGATGAATATTAATTTTTCTCCGAAAGTGCCGGGCGAGTTATTTATTCAATAGCAGCAGAGCATAAGTTCTGCGGACGTGGTGCATTTTATCACAATTACATATTTTTATTCTTATATAATAATTCATTTTTAAAAATAATAAATTGAAAAAAAAATTATGATAAGAATCGACATTCGAGAGATAAAAAAAAGTCGCCGAGATTCCTGAGAGGGTCAGGTCCGATGATCCGATCGTCGAGAGCTTGCAGCATCGGTGTCTCTCGTGGATGCTGCTGGTCGCCGGTCGTAGCGCGGTTGGGAAAACGCGAGGGAGAAAGATGGACGAAAAGTGCGAGCGGGAAAGGAGAGAGGAGTAGTGGGCATTAACCCCGGGCAGTCTCAGAATAACTGCATACCTATTTGCCCGGGGTAAAGCGGACAGTGGTGCTGCCGCGGAGTCCGAGCTTGAGAGCAGTTAACGAAGGAGCGTAACGCGCACCGAACAGGGGCGCTGTGTATCCGAACGTCGTCTGCACGCCGCGCGGCGTATAACCCTTCGTAGGATTATTCCTCATCGTCGTTTAGAGAATACCCTCCGGGCGAGACGGGAAGCTCGGGACGAGGCCCGACCGAGCGTAGAGATACCAGAGGCTGAGAGCCATCGCGCTGCATTCACGAATGCGGCGGCAATGAGCAACACGGCAAACGTCTGGAATATTATTCCGAACGAGTATACCGCGCAGTATAGTTTCGCTACGACGACTGTACAGCACACGGCTTCCCCGGTTAAGTTATTCGTACCGCACTGTCCGAGCGGAAAGAGCTTCCGCCCGCGTGAAACGAGAGTTGATTCCGAAATAGAAGAAACGAAAATAAAAAAATATTTTTACTCTTACGCCCGAAGAAAATTGCTCAAATTCACTGAATTGAGGAAATTTTATACGTTTTATTTTCTTCCGAATGATCAGTTTTACTCAGCATATTTCATAGACAAGGCAATATGGTTCGTGCATTCAGCGATCCACAATATTTCTTTTCTCATGATTATACGATTTTTATTTTTATTTTTTTTCATGTAGGTAATGTACGAAAATGTTCTGTCTCGAAAACGGTATATTAGTCTAGAAAAATATTTGATGATGGTAAAAAATGTTCCAACGAATCTCGAGCCTCGTTATTGAGTCTTCGACTTTCGTTCAGGCTGAGATAATTCCGAATCTGCCGTCATAGGATCGCAACGTCGCACTCTGTCCGTTTTCATCCCGTGAACGACGTTTCCGTTTGCCACACGCCTCCGATGCAAATTAATGTTTTCGAATTCGATCCAGAGACGATGGGTTGGACCTTCGTCTGCACGCATGCGCAGAAAAGTCGTCATGGGTGGCGTGCGTTTTCCGACGTTATTTAATTCCTCTGGCCCCTTTTTAATAAGCGCCACGCATTCGGCACTGACATCATCGCCACATGCGGTACTCCCTCGCTCTTTCTGGTGCGCGAAGTCGGTCTCCGACCGCTCGGCGTGCATTCGCAGTTGCGTCATTGTTGCGAGAGAGCCTCGAACGTCCGGCGTAGCGGTAAACAGTAGCGATACAAAACACAGCGTGTGTGTCAAACGATTTTATCACTCCCCAGCGGACTGCAACGCCGATATCATCTTTCCTACCCGTGTTCTTTAACTCGGCCTCGTTCGGACTCCCCTCTGATGCACTTTGGCATCGCGAAGTCGCCACGCAAAGAGATTCGACTAAATTGAAACGCTGCGAGCACTGCGGGCACGTTGCGAGGATGACGAGAGGAAGAATTTTTCGCGAGGGCGTGAGACTCGGTCAAGGCGTTCTCCTCTTTTAATAATCTCGCACAGATGCCCGAGCGTAACACTAATTTAGTCGGGCTGGTGGAACTTTGCGATCCGGTATTAATAGTGTTAACTTCAATCTTGCGTGTTTACATAGAACGAAAGCTCTTAAGCTACCACTAGTATTTATTATTCCAATTTAGCAAATGAAAAGCACCTTTTATGCGACCTAAAACTTAGGACAACAACGTCTTTTTTCTCAAAAAATATATGAGAGATATAAAAATATCTCATGAAGCAGAAATTATTCCCAATCATTCGTAATAAAATACAATAACTCCCAGGGTCGATTATAATTGTAATTACACATTTTAATTATTAGTATGTGATTATATATTCACCGTCTTTACTCCAGCTGGAAGGCGCCTCCCTTTGCTTGATAACCATACGGGTTTTGTTATTTGGTATATCAATTAGGGTCATACTGCACTGTAAACAAAAATCGTTGGAAATTTATTGCACCGGACCAGAATTTTTTGTGCAAAAACTGGTATATTAAGTTTCATGTACAATTGTGATGAAAAATTTATGTTCAGTATATTACATTTGAAATACTTTACTTTTAATAATTTGCTTTAATTTCAATGAAAAAGTATATTAATTT
The DNA here is from genome assembly GCA_964017025.1 of Stenichneumon culpator. Classification (NCBI taxonomy): domain Eukaryota; kingdom Metazoa; phylum Arthropoda; class Insecta; order Hymenoptera; family Ichneumonidae; genus Stenichneumon; species Stenichneumon culpator. The sequence continues at coordinate 22,859,727 of OZ024768.1, read as the reverse complement.
TTCATTACAATCGTACATTAAATTTACGATTTCTTTTTACAGTGTGCGTACTCAGGTGACTTGTATAGTGGATTCAATGTAGTTTAGTTGTAGGAAGAATAAAACAAAAGATTAATGATAACAAATTATATTGAACAGCGCTTACAAATAGAAAATTTCATTTAACAGATTGACAGTCCATTTTTACTGCACAAACAATGAATAATCAATTGAATCAAAGAGATGCTATGTAGACAAACACATCAGAGATATACATAAGCATCGGACAGATACTAGAAGTACAAAGTACGATCGGAGCAATTCTATGAATATGAAACTTAAAGGAATTTGTATTTCAATATAAGTTATCTTTTAGTAGCATTACACTAAAACCATTCTACCGACACAACAAATCTGTGTGACAATCAAATTTACAAGAAAAATTGTACCGACAGCGACAGTGTACCACTGCGAGGCTGTTTAAAACACAGACAACCAAATTCAGAGCAGATTACCATTTTTATTAGAAAATATTATTTTTGAAACAAAACATGTGACCTCGTCTGTCAGAAAACTAAGTTGTTCGCGAAACACAACAAGTCGGTCGAACTTAATATATTTTTATTGCACTAACCCCACTTTTCTGATCACCGATAAAGTTGTTAAAATCCTCAAAGCACTTAAACTGCAAACTACTAAGTACAACAATTAAGTTTCTTCACATTTTAACTTGACGTTGAGCAGCTAGATACTCGTTGTCATTTTATATACAACATATACATATCTATACGTTTCATTAGTCGCGTACGCACGGTACACACTAGTCGTCACCACATGTCGGAAAAACGCCCTCGCATATGCGCCCTTATTATTCCGAGTGGAATACCGGGAACTTGTTCCTTAATTCATCCGACTGTAAGATCTTTTTTTCAAATAAAACATGGTTTTGTGACACCACTTCTGGTAGAAAACCGGAAGTGACGCCACAAAATATGTTCTCTTGAGCCACAATAGCTTGTTGGTATTAAGTATATATGGAAACGACCGCTACCAATATCTTTCTAATTAGTCTCTTTAATTTTTCGATGAATCAACTGTCTATAGTACACATTTATTGATAAATATAAAACCCGTACAAATATAAATTAAATATTCACAAGCCAATTTATAATTTGCGCGTATTAAAAATAATCTTGGAATAGTATGTTATCGTAGGTCAGTAGGCAAATGATTAGGAGATAATTCGTCTTTGCATAATTAAAAATTCTCGTTGACCGTTCTTCTTCGAATCAGAATAGTCCAATTTTTTTCTTGATATTTATCTGTTTCCAAGCCGGAAGTTGCTCGTACTCTTCTAGGTTCATTCCCAATAATTCCTGCGGAGATAATAACAATTGGGTGACAGCGATCGGTAATAACTTATGAATTTGCTTTGGGGTCACTAATTATCACGCTACCTCGAAGTGCTGGGGCGATAAGTATGTCTCCAAAATTGTCGGATCGACACCGTCCGGCAAAGGTCGTTGGAGAAGCTGTGCAGGGGGATAAGTACTTTGTGTCAAACGAGCCAGCTCGCCTTCGACCTTGAGCACTTGACCGGGATCGCGACCATCCTAATGCAAGACAAGTCGGTTAGCATGTGTCATCCAAAGAGTCAAAATGTATGTTCAATTACCCGTATATTCAATTCCGCGATTTCATCGTGCAGAGTCCAAGTTGGAAATAAATTGGTGAAGGAGAGGGGTTCCAGACCCGCCCATGCCAAATAAACTGGGCACTCGTTGCTCTCGGGATTATTTTTTTTCCAGTAGCGCACAGCCATTACCATCGCCGCTCTCCGTTCGGCTTGCCACCTCACCGCACCGCTGCCGGTTTGATCCTCGGACCCACCGTCCGGCCACCAGCCTTGCCACAACCACAGCTCGTCTTTGTTGTCGAGCAAAAATAGAGCTGTAAGGAAATAAACGCTAAGCGCACGACTCTTAATCTATGCGTGTTCGATTTATGATTTGACGAACCTGGCTGGTTCCCTTGATACAGCTCATTCTGCAGAAAGGGAAATGGTATCGCTAGATCAGTCCGATGCGGGCACAGTAACTCTGTTGCGGCGAATTCTCCAGAAACGCTACTGAGATTAAAGAGTCTCGGTGTATGATTCAGCGGGCTATTTCCATTCAGGGATTCGTAAAGTTGTTTGTTCACCCCACCCAACGCTGCAAACACGGAGAATTACCGGATGCATAAAGATCGAAGCCGTCAGGACAAAAGGGGTTATCGTTTCTTTTTTGTACCTTGGTAAAAGATTATGGGTTCTTCGTCCGCTTCGTTTATTTCGTGTATCGTCAAATCCAGATGTTGGCTCAGTCCAGCTTCGTCAGGACGATTGGCCTTCAATATCTCGGCAGCTACCAGGACGTTCTGCGATCATAACATCGATGAGATTTTCTGATATAATATTCTCTGTAATGCTCTGCGAAATATACCTTCTTGAGATGATCGGGTGCAGCACTTCCGTACCAGACGTACATCTTTCCAAATTTAGTATCTATAAGTAAAAGAGCACCGCGACTGCGTAACTGTCGACTACTGCATGGAACTTCGGTGAGGCAAATTTCCGATTTCTCGCCGCCACGATAGGTGTAAAGTCTCCATCTTCGATTTGGAAGAGTTTTCGATCTCTTCCCCATGTGAACAATCATCCTGCCGGAGAATAGATTCAAAAAGGCGGCGGGCTCGAAGCCTTCGACGACGCGAACCTGTGGACCTTGCTCTTGATCGAGTTGCACCGTAAGCAAAGCCGCGGCGCCTTGTTCGTTCAACGACGCTTTCTGTCCTTGCCAAATGAAATAGGCGCAGCGATCTCTACCTTTCGATGCGTGCTTCGATGGTTCGCCGCCGAGGCCTCGACCTACAAATATACTTTCGAGTCATCGATACGATTTTGTATATGTATATATGTAGAGATTAATCCGCGCGTTCGAACTTGTTACCGTACCGGTGATAGTGACGGTGTACATCCACCGCACGATGTAACTGTCTCCCGTGTAAAATTGTCCGATCGAAGAGCCGTCGAGAAGGGAATAGGAAAATTCGTCAATGTGCCAGACTGTAACGTTCGTCGTCGCCACGATGGACTGCCTCATTAACTGAAAAGTCATACCTGTTCGCTATACCGCTACATACACATTGCTTATGTATCGCAATTATCGATACTATTATTGAAAATGTTATGCAATTACCTCGTCGTCGTACCAGCCAGTACCTCTGCCCAAGTGGCTTCCCTCCAGTATCAAATCGACAACAGGACTTTTGCAATCGATAATCGCATCGACTTCGGGCGGTTCGACCGTCACCTTTCCTCCGTCGACTTGTTCCTTCTCAGTTAGTTTCTTCGACCTTATTATACCGGAGACGTTCGGCCAGTCGAGAAATTTTTCCCGGAAGAGAATCGTTTCCATGTGTTGCGTGAGTTTGGCAATCAAACACCACGCTGGTCTCGAGGAAGCTTTCTTATCATTGGTGTCGAGTCTCTTGCGCCGGCCAATAATCGATGCAGAATTAACAGGGGAGACGGTGTACTCTGTGTAGTCGTAGCCCTCTTGCCACAGCTCTTGGGCCAATTGAATCGCTACTTTCCTCTTCTCCGGCGGGGTAATTTTTCCATTCCATATGTACATTTCACTTCCGAAGTCAAAGACTAGAATCTATTTTGGGATCGCAAGAAATTCGATGAGTCAACGGTGAGACAAATATCATTTTGTGTAGATGAAATTTTTTTTTTGTTTACCCTGCTGGGATCGAGCATTTCTATCTTTGGCACAGATCCCCAATATTTGTCAACTGGTAGCAGCTCGTAATCGCCTACCACCTCGTACACCATATTCGTCTCCGTTAGAGCCGATTCGTAAAGCTCGTCCTCGTCAGGATGTCCCCCATCGATCACTGTTAACATCATACGTTCGTTTATGCATCGATTAAAGAGTATCATATATCATTTACGGTGACTTCTTTTCTTGAATCGACACTCACCCTCCACACTGCCATTGTCAACCCCAAGAATTTTCCAAAAGTTAACAACATCATTGTTGGTGCATGTAGCTTTCTCCTCGCTCACCGTTATTACTTGAGACGCGCGACATCCAAGGTCTCTGTGTTGTTGAATACTCAGAGCTATTTCGGCCCCTCTGGCTCTCTCTATGACGTTGCTGTATTTCCCAACGTAATTGTAGAGCTGGTAAAAAAAATTGGACGGTTATTTTCATCAAGTTATTTACTTTCTTTATCTCTATGTCGAAACTTTATAGCTCACCTCGCTTCTCGTAACCAGTATGTAATTGTCTCCGGAATTGATGCTCGCCGCCACGGGTTCTACCAGACGCACCTGTATGTGTCGTCTGCCCTTTACGAGCATTAACATTACATCTTTGTACGGGGGTAATATATTACCGTGTCCCGTAGAGTCTACATCGACATTCTTGAGAGTTACGGAACTGAAGTCTTCCGTCGAGGCCAAGCCCGCCAGTGCTTGGATCGCGAGGCAAGACTTGTTTCCAACTAGAATTGCACACGAGGATTTATACCATCTTTGTCTTGAACGTTTCACTATAATCGGTATAGAATTGTACGTACTTTTTTCTAAATTTAGCGTTCTCATAAGCCTCTCGGCAACTCCGGTCGTCATCTCGGTATATTCGTCCTTGATATCGGTCCGGGCGGCGAGAGTTCGAAGAGGATTCTTCGATTGCAATCGGCGCCGTTGGGTCTTGACCGTGCGTCTTGTGCCAAGCCTATAATTTTTGTCGATTAGCAAATACCCTTTTAAAAAAATGTTCAACAGGAATGAAACTCACCGCTCCGCAAAAGTAGTTATAACGTCGAAATCACTTTCCGCAAAATCGAGAGTCTCGGCTTCGCACTTGGCCAACGATACATTGCTGAAGAAACTGGTGAAGGTTTCGTCGTCGGCTCGAGGCACCGTTAAGATGGAACATTTCTCACGTACCGATGTGCTTTCATCGCCTACACGTGCATACACGGATATGTTATGTATGTCCAAACAGAGAAGCTAAGCGATTGGGAAAGAAAAAAACACCTACTGCTTTCTTCGCTATTGTGCTCCGAAGGTGTCCTTTGAATGATCGAACCTTCGCTAGGACTTTTAACCTTCAGAGTGCTACTTTTGTAACTACGTAATCGCTCGGAATGAGGGATTTTCTTTTTTCCGTCTCCCTGCAGTTGCCTGTCCACCTGTAGATTCTCAACCTGTAGCTGGTTCACCATCATCTTCCCGGCGACGGAAAACTTCACCGCGTCGGGTGGGACGACTCGCTTCCGCCAGCCTTCCGCGGCAGATTCTAGTTTTTCCAGACGCTCGGCAAGCTTTTGCTGTTTCGTCAAGAGCTCGTCTTTGTCAATCTTGTCGTTTGATTTGTCCACGTTGTCGGTAGAGAACTTGGCCAACTTGGAAGACGCCGGTACAGGTTCCGTGTTGACTCGTCGCTTCCAATCGGTCGTGCCGCTTCGTTCGAGAGCCGCCAACCGATCCGCTATGCTCATGTTGGAAAATTTTCTTTTTTCCATTTCCGGAATAATTTTGTCTCTCGTCTCCAACGTCATTGTGCTTTCGGATGTCGAATCTTTGCACTCTTGTTGCGAAAGCACCATAGACTCGGACGAACGTAGCACTGTCGTCTCTTGCAGCTCTCGTTCCAACGAATCAGACTCGAATGTGGTGAAGAGGCTACTCTGTACGCATTCCGTGGAACGCTCTCGCCTTTGCAACATTCGCCGATTACAGATATTAGACACTTGAACCGATTTCGAGTAATTATCGCTGGCCGATTGTGACTGCGAATACTTCAAAATGCTTCGCGGCTGAACGGTATCGATTGGGAGCGTTTCTCTCGAGTGACTAATCGATCGGCTCGAGCTTGGCTCTACAGTCTCCGATGAGAAACTTCGCGCCGCTACCTCGACCTCCTCCGACGTAATCGGTTGAGTTTTGTAGCGATTCGCCGGTCGCCTTCGTTGCGATCTCTCCAGAGAGACGCCAACTTTGGTGATAGTCTCCGTTGCGATTCTCTCGTTGAAAAGGTGCACCCGATCGGCCAGACTTAGTTTCGATGGATCGACGTCGCTCGGTTGCGATATCGAGCAAGGCGAATCAACGCCAGAATCGATCGTCCCTGCTTGACGTTGATTATGCAAGACTGCTTCCCTGACTTCCTCATACGTCACCGGTTGGGTATTGAAGCGCTCGTATTTTTGTTGCTCGTGCAAATTTCTCTTATACTTTTCCGAGCTAGACGTTGTTTTTCGATTCACACGGGCCTCGGTCGCGGTCATCATAACTTGCTCCTCCAAAGCTTTGAAACGCTGCGCTATCTGCGATACGTTCGTCTTACGCTCGACCATATGCGCGCCCATTGCTTTCCTCTCGTCTACTCTCTCCGTTTCAAAACTTTGAGACTTTTGAGTCTTCGTCGCAAGATGCTCGCCGTATACCGTGCGATGATCCCATTTGTCCCGTCTGCGGCTCGAACTTTGTCGACACATCGGTGATATCTCGTAATCGTTCGAGCAAGTCTTGTCAGAACTTTGCCATATCTCCGAACAGGCTGTGTTGGGCGATGAGTCCGAGTAATGTTTCATCTCCTCCCTGAAACAATTGAAGGGTAAAAATGGTGATTGTACCAAAAACCGGTTTACGTGTAGCAATAAGAAAAAAACGAAATGGAGAGGATGGTATTGACGCTTATTGCATGATAGGAGCGCAAGGACATGCAAGGACTTACCTACTACGCAACTTGAATGAGACTATAGGTGCGATGGATGATGTAGTTGTAGCAGTCGTGGTGATCGTAGCGTTAGCAGTAGCAGTAACAGTAACAGTAATAGTAGCAGTAGCCGTAGCCGTAACAGTAGCAGTAACAATAGCAGTACTAGTAACAGATTCGTTAAGCCAAGTGATATTTTGACTGGGAGTTGGATCAATGAATTTCTGATAGATGGAGACTTTTTCTTGCCGGTGGCTATCTTCCACCTCGAGCCAATCTTCACGTCCGTTTAGCGAGGATTGCATATGACCCACCGATTGCGCCCGCTTCCGCAGAAACAGATCTTTCGAAATGGCAGTGGCCCCATCGCCCGGCGACGCAGTCCCGGATAAACTAGAACGCGACGGTGATGAGCTTTCGCGGGGCGAGCATTGTTTCAGAATCGGTCGAACCACGTCGCACTCCGGCAAGCTGTTGGTTCGACGCTGGGCAGCGCGATTCTTGAGCATCGACAGTTTCTTTGGCGAGGCACCGTCAACCTCGTTACCCGAATCCTCCTGCGAACTTTTACGCGAGGACTTGAGAATAGTCTTCTTAGGTTTCTCATCGTGTTCGTCGGAATCGGTGCTCGACTTTTTCTTCAAGATAGGCCGGGGCTCCAGTGACGCTGGATCGCTCGACGACGATTCCTCCCTGCTGTACTTTTTCTTCAGGATCGGCCTGACCTCCGCGCCGTTTATGTTGTCCGGAGTACAGCCGAGAGTCTTCGCTACCGCTGCGACGATGCTTACGTGATTACCGATACCGACCGGCTTTCCGCTGTTTCCGGACGATCGCTTCAAGATACTCGTTGGTTCCGTCGAACTAGCCTGACCATCTTCGCGCTCTTCGTCACCCGACGACTTGCGCTTCAGTATCGACGTCGGTTGATGATGCTGCTGGTGCTCCTGTTGTTGCTCCTGCAGCTCGTGCGGTTCCTTCTGCTGCTCCTGCGGCTGCTGTTGCTGTGCCTGCGCGCGATCGGGGCTGCGAGATCTCTTAACGAGCTCGTCCAGCGACGAACGGCGCTCGTTAATCAGGATATGCTTTAAACCAACTGCGTTGTTCTCCAAATAGGCAGTGTCCGGAGAACAGCTCCGTCTGCGACGCAGAATCTCGTTGTCGTCCAAGCTGCTCCGTTTCTTAAGTATTCCGTGCTTCTTCGTAAACTGCTGAACGATCGAGTCCGGTCCGCCCGTCGAGGACGAGCCCGGTTTGTGAAAAATCCCCGACGTCGTTGACGTCGATTCCAAATCGGACGTCTTGTGTTTGAGAATAGAGACCGGCGGGGGCTGCTGACGACTCGCGAAATTCATCTCGACAGAAACTGAAGCCTCGTTCGATCCGGTGTCGGTCGAATCGTTCAAGTCCATTATACCGGAGGGCTTTCTCATCGACAACAAGGGAGCGCCGGAATCGACTTCCGGGCCGGCGATACGCAATCTACCGTTGATAGACGGACTCGAGTGGCTAGTCAGTCTCTCGACACGTTCCATAGTTGCCCGGGTGAGTGCTGTTAGAGCGTCGACCCTCCGCGACACCTCAGACTTGTCATCGGCGCTGCTATGGAAATCAAAAAGCCATTTTCGTCTCTTGTCCAGTTACACCAAATTTTTTTTTGCCATTTACTATCGTTCCCCCAAATATGCTCATACATAATTTCAATATGTAAACTTATGCCAGAGGCAGGACGGTATGTATCGATAACTCGGTGAATGCTGCTCAGGTATAGTTTTAGCTGATCCAAGCATGAAAAGTCCCGCCGCGTATAGCCATTGGGTCCACACGTTAGTAGCGACTTATGAGCTATGTAAGATACACCGAACAACAATGTACCTGGAACACGTTTTAATGCCTGATGAAGATGGAGCTGTTTCTTGGCCCTCAGTAGACCCTTCAGTCGATGATTCCATTTTGATGCACCGTTTCCTAATCCTGGTACTTTCGGTCTTCTCGTCTACAGAATAAGTTAGTTTCCTTCAATATCCGACCGCTTTTTCATCTCAAAGTCTCTTGTCGGCATGATACTTACGAGAACTTGTATGCGTGGACTGTTTTGAACTCAAACTCCGTTTGGGCGTCCTGTCCGCTTCCCTGGCCCCGCAACTAGCTGTCGGCCTGCCGGCGCTGGACATCGGACTCTTCTGAAGAATCAATGTTGACATTAAAAAGCATATCTCAGACGATACGATTTATCTGATCGCTTACCGCTTTCCTCGTAACACTTGTTCCTGTCTGGAGTCTCGACGTGGATGAGTGATCCGTACCGAACGACTTTCTGGCAGGGGCTGTTGCTTCTGAAAACAAACAAATTGATCGATATAGAAAGGCTCGCTGTTGAAGGTGAAAAAATTGAGTTACACTTCACCAGTGGGAGAGACGATCGACGCGGCGCGTAATCGCGAAGCTTTAGTCTCTCTGATGGAGGCAGCAGCCTTATTAGAGCTCGGACTCCTGAGGCTGTTCTTCTTTTCCAATTTGACGCTCGTTTTTGCCGGACCGTCGCAGCTCCGTTGAGCATTTTGCACTTTGTAATGCAACGGAATGTTGTCCGCTTCCTTCGACGAGCTACTATCGCTCGCTGACATCAATCCGGTCGCTCCGGCTGCTACCATCTCTCATGTAGCGAACAAGCGGTTGAAACAAGGTGTTGGTTTTAACTTTAAAACAACTTACTAAATCATTGTATTTTCCCGAAAGGTCGTAGCCATGATGTCGTAAGCGAGAGAGAGAGTGCGATTTTTTTTTTTAGTTTATCGTTAATACAGCCAACTGGCGATCGAAGTACCGATGTGCCTTCGAAATTTCATTAATCAAATAATACTCCTTCTATTTAGACGGTATATAACCACGACTTGCGTCGATTGTCATCTTAAATTGCGGTTACACGATAAGCACACGATCAACACACACACACACACACACGCACGACACCGTCGGACACGTAGCGACAGCGATAAAAATGTTTCTCATCATCGTCGCCAGGTGGCGCGCCGTTGGGGGAAAAGTTTCGAAAACATAGCGACACGGATTAATGGCCGACTGGCGTTTGGCATGATTTGCGCGGGTACAAAGCTGTAAGTGTGTTGCTGTTGTGATAGAATGGACCGACGATCCTTGGACAATCGTTTGTGCATATTCCATGCGCAAGAGATACGGTCCTGATAAGATAGTACAAGAAGCGCATGGTAAGACAACAAATCCGTATTGTGTTTGCAAGGTTAGGATGCCGTAGTCCGTGTTTCAACGAGTTTTCTTCCAGAGAACACGGTACTTTCTCTCTACAAGGAGGATGGCGCGTTCAACGAGGTCGAGACGAGTGCCGCTAAGGTACTCGGAAGATGAATTCGTCGTACAATCCAAACCTAAAAATACACGCGAGAAGAATAACACCGATGATGATGCAAAGCTGCAAGGCCCACAGAATGATGGACGTGTCGGTCGTGGCAAAGGTAATTTGTATGCCAAAGAGAGAATTTCAATGTTTGGCTCGCCCGTTCTGCGGGACAGGACTAACCTTTTGATGAAAAAAGGTACAGGCGACGATTCGAGTAGTGGAAAGAAGCCGACAAAATCTACAAAAAAAAGCGCAACGGCGGATGTAACGAAAAAGGCCAAACTTGTCGATTCCGAAAACCGTATGGCAAAGATACGTTCTACCAGGGTCGCTCGGACTAATCTTGGAAAAGAAGATGCATCTGTCAAAAGGGCTACGACCAAACGGTCCAAGGACAACGCGGGAGACGAACTGACGAGATCGACGCGTCGTTCCATAGAACTAAAGGAGAAAAAAGGTTCTGTGGATATAATGAACAAATTCTTCAAAAACAAAGGTGCGCGTGCTGCAAATGACGAGGAGAATGGATCTCTGAAAGGGAAATCGGTGGGGGGAAAAAGGAAAAAAATAGTCAGCCGCGATAAGCCCAGAATGAGTACTTCCTTTCGCCTGCGCCAGACAAATCTCAAAGAATCCTTTGCAAAGGCAAAGCTTAAGAAGGACCTACGTCCGCGCAATGCTCTGAAGAATTACTGTGAGGACTCGACCATCCTTGAGAAAACCAGTGTGGAGAAACCAGAGAGGCCAACGGATGGAGTAAAACGCCCGATATACAAGACCGCAAAATTACCAGATGATTGCGAAAATAATGCAAGTGGAATATATGAATTTGAGTACAACAGTAACGATTCTCAAGAAAAAATGGCTAAGAAAAAGAGGAAGAGAAAAGTGGGTACAAACGTTGTTAAAAAGAAATCAATGGCGATCAGTACTAATACAAAAAAAGCAACAGCCAAAAGAGTGGTTGCTAAAAGGCCGGCGAAAGAGGCCGACAGCGAGAAGGTTGCTAAAAGGCCGGCGAAAGAGGCCGACAGCGCGAAGGTACAAAATGAGAATAAACATCATGTTTCTTTCGATGTACAAGACGACGTTGATGCATCGCCAGTTACGACTACCGACCATCCGCCGATGAAGAATACCGCGCGGCAAGCCGCTAAGCCGATCATCGTGAAATCAGTTAATCTGGAGGGAGAAATGCGGTTACGCCTGCCTGATACACCTCAGCCAGTCGAATCAACTAAAACCGACCGCCAAGGATTGCCCACGACGAGCGCCGTCATAGAACAACCGTCCGTCCAGTACAGGACTATGATGAATCACGTTTTATTGAACAAGTCCCTATCGCCGATCTCGAAAGCGTTGGATAACTTCGATCCCAGTAGTCCGTGGAGAGCCCCGACGTTCCCCAGCCTACAGTTTTCTAGGGTCAAGAGCATCGTTCAGAGTACTCCTCAATTTTGCAAGTTTCCTACAATGGGAGCCACAATCAACAAGACACGGGCAGACGACAACGGGACCGTTAAGGTATCGCAACCGATCGTCGACGCGTCAACTCCCAAGAAAGCGGTTACCCTTGTAAAATCTCCGGGAAAATTCGGTACCGAGAATGTTAACGTATCGCAACCGATGGTCGACAAGTCAACGCCCAAGAAAGCGGTTACTCTTGCAAAATCTCCGAGAAAATTCGGTAACGAGAATGTTAACGTTTCGCAACCGATCGTCGACAAGTTAACGCCCAAGAAAGCCGTTACTCTTGTAAAATCTCCGAGGAAATTCGGTAACGAGAATGTTAACGTATCGCAATCAATCGTCGAAAAGTCAACGCCCAGGAAAGCCATTACTCTCGTAAAATCTCCGAGAAAATTCGGTACCGAGAACCTTAACGTATTGCAACAATTCGTTGAAAAGCCAACGCTCACCAAGGCTGTTATTCCTGGAAAATCACCGAGAAAATTCGGTACCGAGATCTCGAATGTAACTGCAACGAATGTCAGTACGAAGCTAATTAACGAGAACAGCCATGAATCGGAACTGGTTTCATCCTCGACGCCACTTGCCGCTGCAACTACGGACTTACAAGAAAATACAATTCCTTTTGACGACAACGCCGATGACAAGGAAAACTCGGTGCCAATCCACCAGTTTTCCAAGGCGGAGAATTTGCCCAACAGTCCAAGGAGGCTTCTGTTGAATTCTAGTCCGCGGAAGGTAAACAAGCTCTCTACTAAGATGAATCTCGCACCTCAAGCCGGACCGTCCGGTTTGCAAGATCGTAAATCGCCGGACGGATCGAGGATTCTCAAACAGTCGAATCTCAATAATTTCTTGAATCTCGATAAAATGCCGACCAGCACGAGGATCACTACGCCCCATGGAATATTCGACGACGTGAATACCTCACCGATAAACGGTAAGCCGATCAGCAGCAAGATAACGAAGGAAGCCAACGTAGAAAATGCTTTCGGATTTGACGAGGATGACAACGATAAAACGGATATCGGCCTATCGCCGATTAAACCCTCTCACTCGAATGTTTCGACCGATAACATACGTAAGAGACTCGTAACTAAAGTGGACAACAAAAATGAAGGAACTGCCGGCGGTGCGGTACCCGCGAGACTGTCCATTGGAGAAATGAAAAAGCATCTTCTTGTCCCAACTGTTGGAAAAATCAAGCCCGTTGGCAAGTCAAGAGAAAGAGTGGAACAAGAGGAGAACGAGGATCGACCTACCAGAGAGGAACAGGTCGTGCCTACAATCGACAAAGTCGTTACTTTTGCCGACACGTTTGATCTTTCGACGGAACCGAACGAATTAAATGACAAAGAAAATCTATTGTTCGCCGACTTAGAACCAGTGCATTTCAAGCAGGTAATTTGACTATAAATGACTCGCATATATGGAGAGTTTTTTTTATTTATTTAATTTCGATTTGTATATTTTTATTTCCAGCCACCAAGACACTTGTACAAACGTAAACGTGCCGCAACATACTGTACGCATTCGGATGATGAAGAGGAAGATAGGAGCGCCGCTGCATGCGTCAATCAGGGAACAAAGAGAAGAAAGATCACTAAGCTCGAGAAACAGCAACAAAAGAAGATCGAAGAGTGGGCGAAGGGTCTAAACGAGACTTTCGAGGAAATAGATCATTTCAACTTGGTCGTCGAGTGAATTTGAAAATGTATCGGTAATGTAATTTTTTCCCCCCGCGAGACCGGCAGTGAGCTTACTGTGGTTTATTTATGTAACAAAGCAATTTTCCATTGTCCTCTCGTTTTCCCGGTGTCCGTACCACAGACGGTTTCAAACATACACCCGTGCAGCATATTCCATTTTAAATACTCTTTTTTTATATACATATATAACGCGTCTTATACGTCGCAGTACATTCGATCCAAGTTTAATTTTAATCTTATCGAGGCCTATAAAAAAAACAATAACTCTAAGACTTTTTTTCTATATAATATAGTATATTTATTAAACAAGTTTTAAACTCAACAGAGTATATTTAGATATACGAGATGTATGATATACTGTAACTTATCGCTTATAATACAGCGCATAATCTTGTGAGCGCTTATTATGACGATCATGCGGCGAACAATAGATTATGTCGATTTTTTATGAACCGCGTTTGTTGACTGAGTTATTATTGGGTGTGGTGGTCAGTCTGCCGCGTCTGGTCGCGGGATCCCGCTTGCACACGCGGAACAAGTCGCATCCAGTGGGAAATAACACGTCTCTTATCTGTACAAAAGCTGGAGCTCTCACGACATTCGAGCTGGATCGAGATAACTGAGCGACATTTGGAACGACCGTCGGATCATCGATGCGCGGCCCGGCGACTTTCAATCGTGCGAAATCGCCGCGATCCTACCACAACCGTCTCGACGATAATGGTTAACAAATAAGATCTACCGTCTGCACGTCAGGCGGTATGAGAATAATCTGGTGCAGTGCACAGCTCGGCGCGGCCGCGGCGGAGATCCTTTGTTTCTCCGTCCATTTCCAACCGTGCTTGCGTCGTCATCAGCCAGAGTACACGTGCGCGCTGGCGCTGCAACGAGGCTTGACTCATTTTTCACTTCATGTACAAATAAAACAAGTGCGTTTTAATCCATATTCGCTTCCACAGCTGCGATACAGAGTCCAACGGCAGCGGTCGAGTTTTCTTGTCTATTCTGCGTGAGCGTTTTCTCGGCGAAAACCGCCGAGCCTCCGTCGGCCTCTTCCTCAGCCGTGGTAGAAGGTCTTTCGAGACGTCCATTACGCTCATCCTTGCGACGCGCTTCGCCGTTAAGACTCGGTAAGATAACTCTCGACATGAGCCGCTACTCTCTACAAATATTCCTTGATAGTGGATCAACAAAGTTTTTTTTCTCAGCCTTCGAGAATACATCCTCGAGCAGTATGCCTCGGAGAGTCGGAGATTATTCTACGGATTTATAATGACTCTGTTCGCAATCACGCGTCGTCGCGAAGTCCTTGGACAGGAAATATGTTGTTGGCTCAGGGACACATCCGCGCGCCTTTGCGACTAATCTACGGCTTTTTTTTTATTTTGATAATTTTAGTACCCTGAAACATGGGTACTGGACGCTCGACGCTTATTCAACGCGTTCGTTATTATACAAACTTTAATCGCCGAAAGGCGCTAATCTCTCGTGCCTCGCCTTCGATTACTATAATCGATAACAATAGCCTCCGCAGCTGCACGCGATCGGTTCCTGTTATCTCGTAGCATGATACACTAGCCGACCGGGCTGTAACGTTCTTGTCTATAGAAACATACCTGAAATATAACAGAGTCGAAGAATGATTGTTTGTAAAAACATTCAGCTGAATTGTGTCCAATAACAAGCGCTGTACGCATAGCTATAATGAGTCATCCGTCTCCGCATAATGGGTACGCGATAATGGAGTGTACGCGAATCCCCATCCCAGCCAGGAGTTCGCGCAAATACTTACAAATTAGATTACTATTTAGACGGTAGATGGTAAATAATTCATTTTCAGAGTCCCACATATATCTTTCCATATACAGAGACTCGTAAACACCAGCAGGTAACTGTTTTACCCTCGGAGACGATGGTTTCGCATCACCTTAAGAATTAACGTTCCGATAATATAACCCGGTGAGTCACGCTTGTTTCCCCCGTTCGATATTCTGTGGCTTTCGCGACAGTGTAGCCATCGGCCACCCACACGACCTGCCCCTCTGCGTGACTCATTGGACTCTTCTCGGAAACGGCCCGAAACAACGGCGGCACCGCTCTCCCTAGAAATGTTTTAGCCTGCCAGAACTTTTTACCGAATTTTTACCGTCAATGCCCGACCGATATATTCAATAATGCGGCGACAGAGAAATTCAATGGTCGATGAAATAACGTGCACAGCGTATCATGAATATCCTTCAAACTTCTGAAAAGTCGATTTCTATTCAAGATGGCGATTGGTCGGAGTCTAGACGCGCAGTCGGGATTCGTGTCGACGGCGGAGAGTCGCGAGCCTGCCGAACCCGTACGAAGCCCGAGGTATTCCCCCACGTTATGAGTCATCACTCGCAGTTTCGAGCTAGCAGCAGCGGCACTACCAGCAGTTTCGAGGGAGAACGTTTCAGTGTTGTACGTATGCCTGCGTACTGCCGCGGTTCGATTCCTGATATTTCTCCCTGTGGATCCGAGAATCGATGAGAATCTTTCGTGTTTACGTACGATAGAAAAACGCGTGTTAACGACATCGTAAGAAGAAACGATAAAAAAACAGGAACGGTGATCAGGACAACAGCGGAGATCTCGAAGTTCGGAGAGGGGCAGAGAGTATAGGAACAGATAAAGAAAACAAGAACCGATCATGAAGTTGGATGTCTCGGACGCATTGTACGACAGCTCGAGCGTATCGAGCGACAGCGGGGCCTCGCAGAGCTCTCGCGTCAGCCACGACTTTCTGTCGAGTATCGCTAATTCCGCAGCTCTACCAAGTAACGTGAGTACAATTTCCAAGCTGAATCTTTCCGATTATGCCTTCGAGTGGCGTTGTACAGCCACACAGGGTGACGCAATGATAGAGCCTTAAACTAGAAAGTTGGCGCGCGGATTAAAGCATTTAATACATGTTGCCGCACATGATAAAAATGAATGCGGCGACGACAGGGTTCTAGGTTAGAATAATCGGCATCTAGCAGAGTATTATGTACAGGCACTCACTATGGATATCAATTATTCTCCAACGAAAAGAATAATCTAGCACTGCAAATAACAACACAACCATCAGTCATTAGCAATAGCAGCATCGGCAATATCAGTGCCAGTGCGTGCGAGTTTCAGCTTTTAACTACGGAGTGCCAGTCACTGTGTTGCGCAATAGCGTGCTATCGTGCCAAGTGGAAATCGTTAGTTTATTTTTTTTATCAATTTTTTTGTTGTTGTATTTTTCACTATACGATCGTCATGTCAACCCTGCACACCGAAGAGGTACACGCACTGAAACAAAGACAAAGCGCGCGTACACGAGAGCAATGAATCTTTGTTCGGTGAGTCACAGGTGCTCCCTTGGTCGACGCAAGGCTTTACTCTCGGACCTCTGGAATAGCTATTTACTGCATTCTCTCGCGATCGCTTATTCGGGATATGGCGAGGCGCTGTGCTAGTAAGTTGTATCGGGAGCTCGAAGGTCGCGACACCATTCCCATTGCGTTCAAGTTGACTGGCTTCACTCAACTCTGCACCGCGATCGTTACCTCGGCGCGTCGTTTGACTCGGCCCAAACAATAATGCATTTTATCTTTTTTGAATACGAAATCTTTTCGGCTTTCTCTCGCCCAAGTGTCGTCCTGTTGTTCGACGCTCGAGCCATTGTCACGCCAATCACGGAGGCTCGCCAGCTTGGCTTGAAAAATCTCTTTGTATACTGCACAAACAATGCAACGGTAAAGCAATGAAAGAGTTATCGGCTAAGTGCCTCAGCCTCGTTAACTACAGCCTGAACGGTCAACGTGCTCTAACGATCCCTAAACGGCTCGATCGTTTTTAACGATTGCACCCTACATTAACATCGCAAGCGTCGACAGGCCAACGGCGAACGCAGGGAACATAAACCGAGCTTCGTGTAACGTCGGACTCGAGCCTGAGTGCACCGCTGCATACAAAGAAAGCAATAAGTACCTCGATTGGGGAATTCCCACCCGAGAATAGAACCGAGCCTAAAGCGACGGAGGGAAGATGCTTCCCTTTTTCTCTTTTTAACCGAGCTACATTATAACAGATACTACCTGGAAACGGGAGTCTCGTTCCGCGTGCTTTCAACTCTACGAAAGCAAAGTCATGTGACGAGAGTGCCGCCGAGCTACGCGACGTTACGATTGGTCGTTGTCGGCTTACCCCGCGTATCGGCAATCAAGATGGCCATGACGTCATACTCGTACCACCGTCGTAGCTCAACTTGCTCGTTGACCGTCGAACGTCGATCGTCGGCGCTCGGCTTCTCTCTCTCTTTCTCTCGGTAGTCGTGTTTCCTCGCAAGAGAGTCGGAGTGGGGGTAACGGCGGGTGTCGTTCTCCCGCTATCTACTATGAGTATATAGTTTCGCAGTCACGTTGACGAGTCGCTCAGTCAACACGTATTCGGCGTTCGCGCACTGTGCCGTGTTAGAAAGTTCGACATCGTCGCGTACAGAAAACGTTTTGTACGTTTCTCTCGGTCTATCAACTTAAGAGCATCGATCGTATTAATCGTCGCAACGTGTCAAATTGTCTTTACGATCTTGTGACTAAAAACCGATCGTGGAGAAGCAGCAAGAAAGTGATCAATGTCACAACTAGTGCCAAACTCGGACTTGTACCAAGTCATGACAGACGACAGCGCATATTCGCCGTTCTCGATGTACTCGACCTTGGTCGCCACGGATCCCTGGCAGCTAACGAAAGAAGAGAAAGCGATGGTAAGGGAAACATTGAATCCACTAATTCAACGGTCACACTCGATAAATTTAGCGAACAAACTTGACCTCTCGAGAATCGATTAATATCATTAATTGGAGATCGAAAGCGCCGCGCCGGTGCGCACGCTCGTTGCCGGAGGGATAATCCTTAAATCTGAGAGGAAACGCCGAGTTGACGTTCGTTAACCCTTCAATTAAGCAGGACGGTTGGTGAGCGAGCAGAAACGGTGGAATCGGGCTTATCGAGCATAACCGAGCGCGTGCTTGGAAAAGGCTCGAGCCAAAAATCATTTTCTACTCGCCGAAGATATTTCGCGATTGCATTGTCGTGCGACGAGGCGTCGCGATAAGTAAACGAGACCTGGGTGTCGTCTCCATCGAGGCGGACCCGTGCCACTCGTCTTATTTCCGTAGCGCTTAGCTCAGTTTCGCAGCCTCTGACTCATCCTTCTCTCTCGTGCCACGCTCGGAACCCGCGTTCTCAACTACCAACGATTTATGAATGAAAATCCTCGAGCGGGAGTACTTGACTCACCGACAGAAGGGGCCGTTGTCGCGGGGACTTGTATTCGTTAATTCATTACTCGGGATAATTGGTTTATGTATTTGTTCGATAGATTTTTTTTCTTTTTTTTTTCTCGCGTCTCGAATCCGTTTATCGGAAAAGGTATAACGCGGAGTGGCTCGGGCGCACGTGCGTCCCGACCAACCCGTATACATTATCGTGTATACTACGTGGTTCCACGGCTACCCCCCGCCGCCGTCCAAGTGCAGCGAGCGTCGGAAATGCCTCGGGGATTGCGTCAGTCCTCAGGAATTCCCGGAGCCGTTTCTGTCCGTGCGACCGCGGAAAGAGAGTCGACCGGGCGCTGGTGTAACCGGGATCGAGAGTGACGGTGCGTTTCTCGACCGTCCAATGTTACTTTTTTTTTTTCGATCGCACCTCCATTTCCCGTGACCTCTCGAATCAATTCGAAACGTTTTTATTTTCGATGCATATTTTCGCGTGTCGCTCGTGGGCAAGGAAAGGCCCGACTTACCGGGTTACCGAGAACTAGTTACGACGAGACTCCGACAACTGGCTTCTCGGAATCGTCGAGCTGCACGATACTACGTACAGTACGCAAGCGCAAATCGCCAATCTCTCCCCCCCTCCTGCCTCCCAGTCAGTTCGATACCGGAACGAGAGAACGAAATAGGTGACGCAATCCGGCGCGGTGGGATTTTCTCGGTAGAGCCGACCGCTTTAATGTATTAAAGATATTTCGTTTCTCCGATATGTCCAACGTTCGCTCGATCGATAATCGAATCGAATTTTCACTCGCATTTTTTATAATAGCCGGGCAATGTGTCGGGAACGATGGAGGACGCGCAGCGGCGGGCACGCGATCGGCTCCCGATAGCGTTCCTTGCCTCCACCACCGACGTCGACGGCGGGAGCGGGCATGAGCAGCATCACGATTCACGATGACAGAACCACTGTCAGTGTCACTGCGACCGCCGTCGAGTTTTCTCGCGTCCCCCGGCACCGAGTCGGATCTTTTAACTCGAATTCGACGCACGCTGTACTCCGTGTCCTCCCTCCCTCCCTCCCCCCCACTCCACCATCTCATTTAACTTATTATTGCCTCGCTTCGTCTGCTTCTCCGACTCGCATTGTATTCGGTCTACGACGTTTTCGCATTTGGATTAAATCACGAGAATTTTTATACCTCGAGGTAAGTCGAGCTATCTCTATGGGAACGATCGACATAAACTTTTCAGTGTCGCTGATCGTCCTGCATGCATGCGGAGATTAATAATCGTTCTACTTGCGCGTTACGTTCGTGAACGGCAAAAACACTGGAGACAAGGAAAACAGCAAAATAGGGGGCTCTCAGTGAAACCCATAAATCACGTTTTTTTGCCCTAGCGAGCGAGTGAAAACGGCCCTGCGTGGGCTTTATCCTCCGTAATCACACGGCAACGTTTTTTTGTTTTTCTTCCACTCTCCCTCCTTTGTCTCTCTATCGGTATTGTGTGCGCCTACTATTTTCGACACACCGTCGACGCTCGTGTATCCAACGGACGGGCCGATGTTTTCACCACCGCGATTGGTTCTCGCCGACACTTTGGGGGAGGGGTCATCGCTCTTGGGCTCTCTTCTCCTTCGAGTACTTGGTGTACATTTCTTTCTTTTTTTTTTTTAATTCGAAACGAGGAAAAGGCCGGATACTCGTGCGGTCCCGCTTAAGTCCGATAAGCGACCGCATCCTCTTGCTTACCCAGTATCGTGACCCGTCGTTCGGAAGTCCAGCCAGCCCTAAGAAGTTTTATTAATCCCTGTCTAAAAATTGTATAATAAGGAAAAAAAAATTATATAGTGACAATTTTCTGACCCAGTGGTTATTCGGATGTACGACCGCTCCACAGGTGCGTTACACTGAGAATTTCACAATGTGCGACTCGTCGGAGTGCGGTGCGGTCTCGCTTAGTCGGATAAGCGACCGCATCCTCTTGCTTATCTAGTATCAAGACCCGTCGTTCGGTAGTCCAGTTGTCCTTAAGACGGTTTATTAATCACCGACGAAAACAATTTTGAAATAAGGAAAAAAATTATACAATGACAATTTTCTGACCGAGTGATTATTCGGATATGCGACCGCTCCACAGGTGCGTTAAATTTACTCTGACGATGTGCGTCTGTTCAAAGTACAGTGCGGTCCCGCTTAAGTCCGATAAGCGACCGCATCCTCGTGCTTATCCGCTATGAAGACCCGTCGTTCGATAGTCAAGTCATCCTTGGGAAGACTTACTAATCACTGTCGAAAAATTGTTCAAATAAGGAAATAATATATTACGCTACAAGGGCAGAGAGTGCGCGACTTGCCCCGAGTGTGGAGCTTACTACACGAGCGAAGCGAGGGCAGAGATCACACGGGATGAAAATCTGCTCTCTCCCGTGTAGCGTGCGATACTCTTTTTCCAACTTCGTTAAAATAACCACATTTCTTGCGTCGCAAAATCGGGGTGTTATTATTACGCTCCTGGGAGTAATAAGGGCGCAATAAGTATAACTCCGGCAGATATCTGCATGACATCAAATTTCGTCTTTCGCAAATCGCTGTCAATGCACTGCTTCTGGAATAAAAAAAAAAATGTTCACTTGTAGAATTTTATTCTCCGTGTGAACTTTCCCTAACAAAGTTTATGCGATCTAAAATCACAGCCGCTATAACTTGATGAAAGTCTCCTGCAGATATCTTCAGGGTGATTAAGACAGAGGGCATAATGAGTGATATTCCTCCTTAGGGAGTAATGAAACAGTTAATAATGATCATTGGTCCTTTAGTAGGCGATCTTCCGCGCGTGTTGCACACAAGAAATTTAGTTATTTCCGAAGACGGGAAAAAGATGATATAGTGACAATTTTCTGACCGAGCGATTATTCGGATATAGGACCGCTCCACAGGTGCGTTAAACTTAGAATCTCACAATGTGCGACTCTTCAGAGTGCGGTAGTCGACACAACGGTACGGTACTCGCAACCAATACCAAGATGTCCCAGCCGGTTCCCATTGGCCGAGCACCGGCGAGTAAATTTGAGTGTTTCAATAATTGGATCTTCGTTAATCGCCAAGTTTACGGTCGGTGCGCACCACTGGATACAGTACTGGTACTACGGCTCTAGTCTATATAACCGAGGAGTAGCGCGGGTCTCGTAGTGATGCTTCGCATCTATTTTTGGGGGTCGCGATGCCAAGTCGCATGGCAGAGAGACCGCAGCGACGGCACCGGCAACCGCGACGAGATCGGGGACGCCCGCAGTGCGAGAGAGGCGTCGGTAGACGACGCAGCGACTTCCCGGGGAGGCGCGAGCCACAGGAAGAGGGAGAGATTAGGAACGGAGAGCGACAAAACGTTCAACAGCAGATCCGCTGCTGCGAGGAAAGGAAGAATAAAAAAAAAATATAAAAAGAAACAAGAAAAAAAAAAAGAACGAAGAGGAGACGACAAATAAATGTCGAGGAAAAAGGGGCAGTAAAGCGCTCTTCGCACCGACTCCCGAGCGACCTTGTTACGAACGAACGATCGACTCGATTGCATTGAAGAAAAAGAAAATAATCAATCGCGTTTCGTCCACGACTTATTGTTTATCGAGAAAAATCCCCTGATTAAACTTATATCCTTTACGACAACGAAACCTTCAACGAATCAATCATAACCTCATCGTAACGAAACAATGACAACGGCCATGGATCCCGTCGATATTGCAAACATACTCGCTCAGGAGTTGCTCTATCAGCAGGTAAACTTTCGACGAGACTATTTTTTAGAAAAACTAACCTCTCTCTCCGCGTTCAGTGAGTATTCGGGGTGATTGTGGTGCCGGTCCGGAGTGGAGAAACATCCAGCAGCTCGGTGCCCTGAGCCTTCTCCCTCCTCCCCCCCCCCCCCCCCCCGCTCGGTAAAACAGTCGATTTTCCGTTTCGAGCGGGGCGAACCCGCCTAACGCTTCGGGGATCGATTCCGGGCGGCGGCAACGTGTCCGAACACGCTCGATCGTTTCCAGCCTGTTACGGCTCTCTTTCACTCCTCTTATCTGTCCCGTTGCCGTGCATGTGTGCCTCTTATCAATCGTCGTGCAAACATCGTGAGGTTTCTCCGCGTCGTTTACGGACTCGGGATATAACGATGCCCTTTGTCTCGCGCTGGCACAGTGGCCGAGCAAGTGGACCAGTAGGTAGAACGTTTAATTTATTAATAGACGTCAGCGTAAAAAGAAACGAAAATTTGCACGGAATTTCGTGACGAAAGATTCTCGAGAAAACACTGTGCAATGGACTTCCCTCCAATGACGCAGGTGAAAGCTTTTTTGATGATTTCTTTTTTTTTTTTTCCTTGCATTCCCCGAAACACTCGCCAGGATACTCCGCAGCACGGTATCTCTCTGTTGGCTCCGAGCAAACGAGAAACGGGTGAACGTCCGCCGCCATCGCCGGGCCTTCCCAGTTTACGAATAACCCTAATAATTTAACTGCTAATTGCCTCGCGCATCGGCAATGTATTTTGGATAACTCGTTGAATGTAAGCTTAAAGGCAATGAAGTTACAATTCTGTAGCGAAGTGGGTGGATCGCCGTATATATAATGTAAATGTATATACGTGCATACATATATATAGACAGACAGAAACCACTGGGAGTAACTTTAGCCGTGACACATCGCCACCACACGGTCAACAACAGAGCCACTCTAGTTTCGGGACGCCGAACCGATTCTCGGGTCACCTGGGCAATCCCGAAAACTCGACCGGTTCGCCCATTGATAACGAGGAAATAAAAATGTGTATGTACGTGTAATCGGATAACTGATAACGTTATCGTTCCGTGCGATCACCGATATTTTTACGCGTGGTCGTGTCTCGTCGACCGCCGAGAGCGCGAACCGAAGTCGCGGCGAACGGTAACGACGCGATGCGGCGGCACGCGGAGGTGGCAAGGCCGAGGAGGTAACGCGTTCGTGAAAATGCCTTGGCGGCAATGCTTCCCGTCGCTCGCGCCTTCTCCTTCCTCCTTTCCTCGTGACCCGCGTATGTACATCACCGCCAAAATTAGTCTGCCCAGCGTTTTTTTCCGCCTCTCTCTCTACTGCGATTCGACACTTTATTTGTTTTTTTTTGTTGTTCCTCTTTTTTGCCTAGCTCGTGAGAGGAACTGGCCAGCGCCACTTTTTGCACGGACACTTCGTTGACACTGAAAAAATAAAATAGCGGGCATAAAAAAAAGTGAATGGTCGATCGAGGATTAACGTTAGCTTTGTTTTGTTCCAGCTGGTTTCGTTGGATGGATTGCACAGTGGTGTACCGACGAGGACGACTCCCACACTGACGCCGACGACCCTTCGCAGCATCGAGCAAACTTTTCTCGAATTGACGAGCGAGTCAGGGTCGCACAGCCGGGAGGCCGGTTTTGTGCCGCCTCTCGTCGAGCCTTCCCAGCCGACACCGGCACAGACTCAAAACACCCAGAATAACAACAACGTTCTCCTGGAAAATCAACAGTCACAGTCCCATCAGCTTCACGAACTCCAGCAACAGAACCATCATCAAACGAGACGCAACATGGGCGGACGAAGACCGACGAGAACTATCGGCATGTCTCCCGAGGAGGAGGAGAGACGGCAGGTCCGCCGCGAGAGGAACAAGATGGCAGCAGCGAGATGCCGCAAGCGACGCATGGATCATACCAATTCCTTACTAGAAGTAAGTATCGAGCGGATAATAATATTATCCTTTAAACACGGTGCTTGTGTTCTAATCGAAAATTTACTGTTAAAACAAAGGAGACCGAGGGATTGGAACAGAAGAAACAGAGCTTGCAGGACGAGATACATCAGCTGCAGCAAGCCAAGGACGAGCTCGAGTTCATCCTGGAGGCTCACCGAGCGGTATGCAGAATACGCTCGTCCTCGCCCGTCGACGTGAAGCCCGTTATAAAACCGCCTCAACCGTCGGAAGATCATTTCGTCGAGCCCCAGAAGCGAGAATCCGTAAACAGTGCCAGACCAAATAGACCAAACTCTTTGCCAGTTGGATTTGACAACAACAACAGACCGAATTCTCTGCCGATATTCACGGAGCCAAAGGAACGACCGGACTCGTTGCAATTCAAGACTGTCGAGACCCCGACATTTATGAAGACCGCTTCGGAGGTCGCCGGCGTGCCGATAACGACGCCCTCCAGTGGGATACCGTTCAACTTTGATTCCCTTATGGAAGGTGGCACAGGGCTCACTCCAGTCTCCACACCGCTCATCCCGTCGTGCTCCAGCCAACAGAGAAACAATCTTTCGGCGGTAGATCTCAGCTCTCCCGACGCCAATCCACCGAAGCTCGTGAGCTTGTGACGCCAGGAAGAGTTTGGATCTAACGAGGACGATCCCGAGTGAGATCGGGCATGCGTTGTTATCTTTAACGTATAAACAAAACACATTGACGAGAATCACGACGCTCGGAGCAAATTTTCTACTTTATACCCGTGCGTTGTGGACGTGTCGCGTTGCCATAAATGTTATATCCTGATAAAAAGAAGAAAACCAAACAAACAAAATAGCCCGAGGGAAGACATTACCGCGCACTCCGAACAATTGAAACACCACAGTATTTTTATTAAACGAGCCTGGACCAAAGAATTTTCGGTCAACGGATGAGAAAAAGGAAAGCAGAGTGACCCTCTGGAAAGATATATATCGTATCGGGGGAATGGAATTTTTTTTCTCGATATAGAGAAAAAAAAATTCGACACTACTGGAACAATCATTATGGAAAGAGCATCGTGTGCGTACGAGATGTGAGAATATAAATACGAGCTCGAGTTTTCTGCGACACTCTCCGGTTAGTAGCCGGGCGAGTATAGATAAAAGTCTAATCCCTCCATACGCATAATATATATATATAAAGTATATATATGTATTATCAAGTAGGACAATTTTACACAACTTTGAGCAATATTAATATATATATTTACACGCGATAGCAACGCGGCAATTTGCAGCCGCTCAATTGTTAAGAAACGCGTAATAATATTGTAATACACTATTGATGCAATATACTATTTTGTTTAGTTCAAGCAACCGACGAGAATTTTTAACCTGTTCGCCGATATCCCCGATTACTGTAAGATTTTATAAATTACGCGAAGCCGGTGACACTTTTGATCGCTTGTTGTTCCTCCAACGGTCCCATCGACCGATAGTCGTTGAATTCGAGGGTAAACGTCGCGCTTCCCGAGGAGATGATTCTGAGTGCCGTGGCGTAACCGAGTAATTCGGCGAGGGGAGCAAGGGTGCGTATGACTTTATTCTGACCGCGAACTCCGATTTCTTGAATGTCGGATCTTCGCCGGCCAAGATCCGCCAGAATACCCGACGCATAAACTTCGGGAGTAACGATCTCGAGCAACATTATCGGTTCCAGTAGAACAATCCCAGCGTCCTCGAGAACCTGGTAACAGAGTCCGGAATTTCCGTTTTGTGCATCCGACTTCGGAGAATGACGATGTTTGAAATGCTTACCTTACGAAGACACCGAGTTACCGTGGCGGCGATCATAGTGTCGGAGGTACCCCTGCCGACTTGAAGCCAGTGCAGCTTCACGCCGACATCGACGACGGGACAACCGAGCTTAGGCCCGTGAGAAAGTCCCGATAAAACGCCCTGCTTAACGGCGCTCATAGATCTCGGGTGTATGCTCGCGATGTTGGCCGCGCTGTCGTGCGACCTATCCAACTGGAGAATCTCTTTACCCTGATGATTTGGCAGTACAGAAAGCGTTACGTCGACGCTATGATTGGTAGAACCGATCTTGTGCTCGGACAGGAGACGATCCCTGTGGCTCGATCGTACAGTTTCCTTGTAGGCTATCTGAAGTGGTCCCAGATCAACGTCTATATTATACTCACTTCTGATTCTCTCCTTAATAATGTCTATGTGCAGCTCTCCCATTCCCGAAAGAACCGTCTGTCCGGTCTCCTCGTTCTGGGTGACTCTCAAGCTCGGATCTTCCCGTGATAGCTCAGCCAGTGCAGTATCGAGGGCCGACTGCGAGGCTAGCGAGGGCGGCTCTATGGAGCAGAAAAAAACTGGATCGGGTGGGCTGGCTCCGCTCGCTAACTGCCCTTTTCGGTTGATAAATTTTTCGACCCGACCAGCCGCCGAGGCGCTGCTCGTCAACAAATCCCCGGTAACCGTGTACTTTAAGCCCGTAAGAGCTCCGATGTTCCCCTCGGTGACCTCAGCGACTTCCTCGTAATCATCGGCGTACGCCGCGTAAAGCCGACCACCCTGCTCGCTCTTGGCTCGTTTGACGTTGTACATCTTCTGGCCCTTGGTCAATCGGCCTGTATACACCCTGAAGAACGTAACCGGCCCCCGTTGCTTGTCGTGGATGATTTTGAAAGCTCTGGCAGAGAAATTATTCTCGAAGCAGCGATAATCCTTCCTGCGCGGATTCAAATCCGGCGACGGCAAATAGAGAATCACGCCGTCCATCAGTGGCTGGACGCCAATATTTTTGTAAGAGCTTCCAAGTAGAACCGGCACGGCCTTTCTGCCGATGGTGCAACGACGAACGGATTCGACCAGCAGCTGTCCCGATATTTTATCGAGGGATTCCTCCTCTATGATTACATTCGCCAACTCGTCGTCCATCGCCGACAATCTGTCGGTCAGAGAGCGTCGCCTCTCGTTCGCTTCCTCCCACAGGTAACCGTCCGCGGCTTCCGTCAATTTATCTCTGACGAATTTCTTGCCCTGGCTCTTCCCGTCGAAAGTTATTTTCTCAAGAGTCAAAAGGTCAACGATCCCACAAAGTCCCTCGCTGTTTCTTATGGGAATCTGCGTCGCCAGCGCTGCGCTGTCCAGCTTGGACTCTATGGAATTTATACTGCTCTCGAAATTACTGTCAGGACGATCCATTTTGTTAACGTACACCAGCCTGGGTATGTCGTAACGATCGGCCTGTCTCCAAACGGTACAAGTTTGAGCCTCCACTCCTGCCGAACCGTCCAGAACTACTACAGCTCCATCCAGAACTTCAAGCGTCTGCTCCACTCCCATAGTGAAATCTATGTGTCCGGGAGTGTCGATAAGATTGATACGATGATTCTTCCAGGGGAAAGTCACAGCCGCGGAGCTGATCGTTATACCGCGTTGACGCTCCTGTTCCATGTAATCGGTAACTGTATTTCCATGGTGCACCTCACCCATGTTACCTATACTGCCGGAGTAATACAACATTCTCTCGGTTGTCGTTGTCTTGCCTGTAATAAAAATAATAATTTATTTATTCGATTCGACGGCAAAAAACCTTTTCCCAAAGAAAGAAATAAGTTTCAATCTATTAAATTTAATTTCGAATAGTATATAGTTGTTGAAGGCCGTAACCGATGAGATCTCTTTTCCTTTACGTGCTGCAGCTGTGGAAGGTTGTTCTTTGCGAATCCTCTTCTTTATGGTTTTATTGAAGGGATTCAATCTTTGCATTTGGAATATGTTAGAATAGTATAATCATATACTACAGATATATAATGCAGATGTACGTGTCAGAATAATAATGATATGTGCCAACCACCTTAAGGATCCCTTCTGTAATTTTAAAAATTACGTACCAGCATCTATATGCGCTAATATCCCGATGTTCCGTATTCTCGCCAGATCGCCCTTGCATTCACCATTCTCGACGGGCTTCGTTGCGGTTTTTGAAAAGTTGTGCAAATCTCTCGCGCGTCTTCTGCACCACGTGCCATTTACAAGGTTACGCCTCAGCATATTGTTGTCCCACGCCGTTTCGGCGAGTCTATTAAATGCACATTTGACAACAAACTCCACGACAGGGGTTCCTCATTGGATTTTTTTTCCTTCTCTTTTTGTTTCGCCCCCGTTCCCGACCGGCCCAATAACGTTGTCCTCGATGATATTTTCATCCAATGGACGCGTTTTGTACGAAGGTGACGTGAATGCTGCCCGCTTAGTCGTAGTACTTGGAGGGAGGGAGAGAGAGTCGGCTATTCGGGACGATAAGCCGTCCGACAAAGCCACAGTTCACAGTTATTCCATCAAAGCTAAGCGTAATATATCGCGCGATATATCAGATAGGGCACCGAACGAGTAAATAACGAGACGGACTGTGGAATCGAGTGACGCAGGGGAACTACTGCACATGTCAGTAGAACGACAGAACTAGGAGGAGAAGCAGCAGCAGCAGCAGAGTAGCAGCAGCAGCAGGACAGGACGTGAAACAAGTGACAATGGCCGCCTACCGTACACGAAACGGTTCGAACCCAACAATCAACGCAGTCTTTTTTGATCTGGACAACACCCTCATCGAGACGCGAAAAGGAGACAGTTTGACATGCAGGAAGGTATAAAAGCTTGTTTCACTTTAATTCGCATTATATCCCGCGTTGTTAATTTGTTCGCGAGGCAAGAACAGATTCGCAAACGGAGGGTCTTCGAAAAATCATCGAAGATAGAGAGAAAACCAAAGGGTGCGAGAGGTCACGCATGTCAGCAGACGACGCGAATGAGAAAAGCCCGATAGTATGTATAACCCACTACTCTGACTCCCAGTGCTTCTCTTCTCCTTTGTTGAAACCATCCGCGCGGACGCCTCGTGTCGCTGCTGTAGTATACGTCGCGACGATCTTTTTTTTTTTTTTATTATTCCCCTCGTCACGTGCTCACTGCTACGAACCACGTCGGGACGGAAAGCCTCCGCGTCGAGAGTGCCGCTCAAAATAGAAAGCTGTGTAACACGAGCTGTCTTTCCCGATATAGTTTCATCCACGCTCCCGCATCTATTTTCGAGCGAGTCCATCAGTCCCCCTCGTCGAGCCGTTGTTCATTTATCGTTCCTCTTAATTGCAACAAAACAAACCCCCTCGAAGTACCGCACGATTTTTCGACCATGCAAACTTGGGTTATTTTTTACGCGACTGTACTGTCGTATTTGTTGATATAAAGAAGAAAATAACATGTTTCGACGCTCACGACAGAGCGTCGGATCCTCCTCGGATTAGTCAGTTTGGCAACTGCGCGGCGGAAAAGTTATTTTGAGGGAGTGTGTCAAAGGGCAAGGCTAGAGTTAGTAACTCTCGCTTGGTGAGGACAAGCCAGTTGGCTCGTAGCAATCGGAAGTGAAGCTTCTTTCGCGTGATATTCTTTCCCGTAAATCTCGGGAAGAGGACGAGTAGGAGGAAGCCCCCAAAGAGACTTTCGATAAATCGTGAAAATGAGTATACCAGAGGGTGTGAAGAAATGTGTCGCCGTGCTGAAGATGGTGGACAGTGATTCGGAAAAGTTTGCAGCGTTGTTCATGGTAACAAAGCTGGTGGACGCGAAGGATTGCAGCCCAGCCGCTAAGAAGATGCTCTTCGAGGCAATAGGCGCAAAGTTCCTCCGCAAACTGCTGTCCAGCGACGACGTTCCCGTAGACTGTCCATCGCAGGTGTACAAGTCCGTAGCGCTGTCAGTTCTGTCGTCGTTCTGCAGCGAACCCGAACTGGCCGCTCATCCCGACATGATCGGTCACGTACCAGCCCTCCTCAAACTGGTGTCCCAGGCGGAGGACGACGCACCCGACGACACGCTCATCACCGTCAGCGAAGCTTACACTTGCCTGCAGAATATTGCCCAGTATCCGCCCGGTCAACGAGCGCTCGTAGAGCAGAGAGCTATTCCGACGATGTGCGAAATTTACTCAGAAAAGAGTTTTCAAACGGACGAAGCTTTGAACATACTGGTCACGCTGACGAGTAGGATTGGCCCGGAAGCCTGGGACCCCACAGACACGGCGCCATTTCACGCCATCGTGAATAAAATAGCTCTGGACTTTGAGACTGATCATTCGGAGAGAAAATTTGAATTGTCTACGATTCTGCAGGCACTGATCTCCTCGTGCAGGAAAGAAGTAATAGCCGCGTCCTCCAGCCAAGAGTCTTGGCCTCAGAG